>VWZT01008115.1:95572-156693 GCA_013397055.1 Pachycephala philippinensis | reverse complement strand
AAAAAAAAAAAAAAAAAGCCCCCTAGGATCAAACCAGAATTGGTTCCAACCCACTTGGAGATTTTAAGAACTAATTTTATGTTTGTCTCCAGTTGGCTCGTAAAACAATTTTAAGATAGAAAACTTAGTATGTATAGATCTGTGCTTCTATCTTTTCTACAATTGTTGAAGTTATTCTCCAAACAGAACTATGAAGCTCTTGGAAGGTCAATAGATGGCAATTTATTTAAATCTTGTAATGTACTGGTATAGCAGTGAACAGATGAATGCAGTTGCTGTTAGTTACTTGTAAATGCCAAAGGCTTCAAAGTCAAGTCACTCAGGAGAAGCTAAAGTAGAAAGATGAGATGGAGGGAGGGCACAGAAGCAGCTCAAATAGCACAAGGTCCCATCTTGCCTGTGAATGCACCCATGGGGATTCACAGAGGTGGAAACAGACAACTTTTCCCAGTGAACAAATCAGCAAATGGAACGAAAGAGAAGACTGAAGGTTTCAATGAACATAGATGAGGGGGAAACATGGCAGAAAATATAATTAAAAGATAAATAAGAAGCAAAGGGTTTCTTAATTCAAACAAAGAATTTTAAACTTTACATGGTTCTAAATTGTGCCACCCTAAACTAACATGGATCCTTAAGGCCAGGTCTATAGAACCTTCCACTCCATGTACCTACAAGCAGTTTAAAAAACAATAAACTAACATTTCTTTCTCCCCATCCCACAGTCCAGCAGTAGAAACAGAACCAAGAGATGGCAGCACGTAGTCTCAAAAGTTGGAGTTCACCTTACTTAACACCAACTCCTCTTCTAAATTATGCAGCAAAATTTACACATTCTGAAAAAAACTGAAACATAATTAAGGATCTGGAAAAGTACACATGAAAAATAAGGGAACTGAGTCTAGCATACAAAGGCAATAGCACACAGAAAAGACAATATCCAGCTTTTAACCATCCCTTTCCACACTTCAAGGAGATGCAGAACCTGAAAGAAGTCAAATTCAAGATTTTATCAGATCTTTCTCAGATAGTTAACTTACGAGTTTGCTTCTACGAAGAATCAAGACTTCCTCAACTTCTCTTTTTTTAGCATGCATCAATAAAGTTGATATTCAATACAAAAGTATTTTTAAGTAATATGGGCTCTAACACCTCATGCTTTTGGCCTAACACTAAGCTTGTGCTACTGGGTATCAGAAACAAATATCCTTTACAGAGACACTAACTGAGCACAGTTTTTTCTACCCTGCTCAGCAGCATGCAACTCCAGTCTAAACAGGGCACTGTGAAAGGCCAACTACTTGACCCAGCTCGGTAGTTCCGAATGTTCTGAAATGGTGCCTGTTACATGTAAACACTAAATGAATCTTCTCCTCTAGCCCAGTTATTTCACACCATTCTCCTTTTAATCTTCTTCTCTGGATCCTACTAGGATTTATTATTGACACTACCTATATAGCTAATTGCCAAGGTTTAGATGAAGAGATTTTTTTCTTCTATCTGTAGTTCTTCACCTAAGACCAGCACCATCCCATGCAGTTTCTTCAAATGATACCAACATTAAAGTTCAGCAAGCAACCATTCTCTTTGCAAAAGCCTCAGATCTAATTTCTACTCTGTTCCAGAAGAATCAATTTATCATTTCAGAAAATGACTGAAGGGTTTTGGAAATAATTTTGAGATGTAATGTCCATACTGTCCCTGTTTCAAAAAACAGAAGTTCTGCAACTGTTCAGTTTCTGACTATTTTATGTGTCTTAATGGCAAACACCTTTGCAGACGTTTCAATAAAAAAGTCCGTAATCCTTCCTTAAAGCCCGTGATTTTTCTGTCGTTTCTGTTGTCGTTCTTGCCTCCTCTAGTTAACAACCACTTTTAGCCCCTTCACAGTCTTACAGGTAAACTTATAGTTCTTCTATCAGATTACTACAAAATTAGTTAGTACTGGTAAGCTTCTGCTATTCCATACTCTCTCTCTGCCATGTCCACTTCCTGTCTCAAAATCTTTCTTGAAGTGACTGTATCACTTGTGCTTGCGAATTGAGAGTGCATCATTTCTAGCTGTTCCTTACAGCCCTGCTATTCTGTCAAAACAAGAAATAAGCTAATTTGCTGAATTTCTGGATCTAATTATCAACCAACAAAACGAAATGTCAGTCTGAAACTAAGAATAGGATTAAAAGGAGTCAGGTGCACTAGCTGCAATAATGAAGTTGCTAAAGTTAAACAATTAAACACAGTTCATTTTTTCTTATTTAATAAATTATATAAAAAAGTGAAACTTTTTTTTACACATTATTAA
The DNA here is from genome assembly GCA_013397055.1 of Pachycephala philippinensis. NCBI lineage: Eukaryota > Metazoa > Chordata > Aves > Passeriformes > Pachycephala > Pachycephala philippinensis. Next base: position 154,391 of record VWZT01008115.1, on the reverse strand, counting down.
AAAACAGTTTCTTATCTAACTTCAGCAATAATACAAGCAATAATGAAATCGATTTAGATTTTTGGGTGGACATTCCATATCCCATTTAAGTGGAGTCCAGTGCGCACAGCCTCATAAGTACTGATGACTTTTCACTCCCAGGGTTGGTCTTCTTTTGTGTTGTTCTGGTTCCATAGATGGCCTCACTGTTCATTTGGGGGGAAAAAAAACAAACGAAACAAACAAAAAACAAACCCATATTCCTTGGTTAACATTGAAAAAAAACAACAAAATGTGGCAAGTTCCAACACTTGTTCAAACCGTAAGTACTTTTGTATCATCATACAGATGCTCAATTATGTTTGTCACAGCAACAGTAACATGGCATTTTATCTTTAGCCTTATAGAAAAAAATGAAACCCGATAGTTTATGCACATACACACACAGAGTACACTTGACAAGAACACTTTTATGTGGTTTACATTTCACTTTTATTTAATCCTCAAAACTGCCCATATTGCAGGGGTTTTCTTGATGAAATATGGAACTGAGCAATTAATTCTACAAAATTATGGTAAAAACTTGCTCGTTTTTCTACCTTTATTGCTAAGAAACTTTACAGGTGCACAGTTTGTAAAAATAACCCTTTTAAGACTGAATGTATACACATGCTACAGGATTTAAAAAAATGACATTAGCATAGCACCTCCAGATGGGGCAAATGCAGTGCTGAACACAGACAGAATGTTTACGAAGTTAGAACTGCTCATTTATTTTACAGCTTCTAAAGGGAAGAAATTGTTCAGTCCTAAAAGGGTTAAGTAGAAACCCTAGTATACTTCTTTTTCTAACAAAGCTGCCACTCAATCCCACAGTACAGTGCTTGAAAACAAAGTCAAAAGTCTGGCACAGGAAAGTATACACATTTGTTCAGTACTCATAAACACAGCTGCTTTTGAAAGAAAGTAAATAATATGGTTAATAATTGAAGAGCATCTTCGTTTCAAGATGGACATCTCTATGGAGTCATTTAATCCACAAGTGGGTAGTTTACTTCCAATAGATAATTTGTTTCACTTGGCATTAATATTTTCTATATGGGGAATTCATCAATTTATGTCTTGAGTTAATGTCTTTTCAGGTAACCATTCTGATTCTTTAAGTCTGTGCAATGAAAACAAGTACAGAATACCATTATTAACACGGTTGTGGGATGCCCTCAGGGCAAATAATTAGGAAAAACATCAGCAGCAGATTATTAAAGACTACGCTAGTGTTCAATTCTGAAACGCAGTTCCAAACAACAGAAAACAAGAAAAGGCATAGCTAAATTAGAGCACTCACTTTGCTTTTTCTTCCTATAGTTGGAACTATAACAACATTCTGAACACAGACTCAGTTTCTATGTATACAGAATTAACAGCAGACTTAACAGCTAGACTTGAACAGTTATAAGAGTTTCATACTGAAACATTCTATAAGTAGTTTTATCAAAATCTTGAGATATTGTTAATATCATGAAAATTGATTAACAGCTCACAAGGCCAATATATGTAACAATATCACCCCACAGAAAAAAAGTTCAGGAAGATAATATATCTGAACAACTGGACGTATTAACAACAGTAAGGACCTGGAAGACCATTTCTGTACTACAGAATAACTACTGGCAACAAGAGAGCCACAAGCCAAATGAAAAAATGTGGTTTAAAATGGTTTGTAAGCAGAATAGGCTCTTTTTTCACCCACTTGGCTGTAGTGTGTAGAACAGCAGATATTAGGCTAAATCTTTACAAGACAAGGGATATTATATCTATTGGGCAAAATTACTGCATGTAAAGAAACTGAATATAAAAAGTATTGCATTTATACGTAAAAAATTTAAAATAATGAGTATAAAAGCACATGTCAAGTTCTGAAAAGCTATTTTAAATAGTCTTTGAAGGTTAAAAGGCTTGTTATGGTTTGCCTGCTGTGTGTCTACCACAGTTTCTTGAATACCCTCTAGATCCAATATATGTATCTTGCTTATTTTAATTCTCAGTCTAATTAGTGATGAAAATCTGTGGCTCTTGAACTAAGCTGTACTGTAAGATATTTATGTGCTTCTAACAAAAACACTGTGAAACGATTCCTGCCACAACACAACAAACCAAAATTTTACAGCACATACAAAGGTAAACAGATTTGCAAGTAAATGCCAGTAAACAGTTTAAAACAGAGATAAGGCCACAATGAATCCTGCCCTTGGTCACTGAAATGGAGATGAGGTGAGGCAGCATTCACTAGTGCTAGGAACCAGCATCGCGACTATGTCACGGGAACACGGTTTGTAATACAGAATAACGAGTATGAAGGCCTGTGGTAGAATACAAGCACATTTCAGGAGGATAGTGGCACTGATTTTACTATCTGCTAAATACGCTTTATAACCAATTTCTTCCTTTAAACACATTGTTTCCACACACACAACGGAGCACTAAAGCAAACAAGTAGAATGGAGCGTCAGAGTACATAGATATGGTGCAGAGACGATGCCTTAAAATGGTGGTGGGTGTTGAAACTGGAATAAGCGGTCAGAAATAAAAACCCTATGAAAATGGTCAACAGGTAAGCTTGTAAGCAATGCACTGTAGGAAACCACAGGTTCACATTTACACAGCAGTTGTGACTTTTGCTTCAGGGTATAGAAAAGGTTGAACACACCATGAAATTTGTATTTTGGCTTTTAAAGAGGAAGATCACACTGTCAGAACTTGTCCTACAAGTCTATGCCTAGCTCTGTGACTACAAATGAACTACTGGGGTATACTTTCAAATACAAATGAAGCGGGCAGGTCTACAAGGAGGGACAAAACATGGTAAAGTCAAAATGAAAAACAAATGCAACAACCAACAAAGTCAAAGTGCAAATGAGCCTTGAATTTATGCTGGAGAGAAGACTTGAATGTTGCACAAGCTGTTGGCAGGGAAAGGGAAACCCACAGGAAACAAGGATGGGAGGAGCTGACATCTTCATAGTGCTTTTATGATTTTCTATTTGCCCATTTCTAAGTAATAAAATTTACTTCTAGTTATTACTGTATGATCACTTCACAATGAAAGCACGTTCTCAATACAAGTGTTACACAAAAGTCTGGCCTAATTTACTGAACAGTATGAAGAAAAACATGCTCGTTGTGACTCTTAAGTGATGAAGGGCATCACCTACCAATCCCATTTGTAGCACATACTTCTCATGGTACTTTAGTTACATGCCAACAAGACAGAAGACATGCTGCCAAATGAAGTTATCAGGAACATTCCACTTTTGAAATAAAACATTTAACTTACACTTAATACAAATTATGTACAAGATTAGAAAAACCTGAACAGATCCTGAAACATTTTCAGATGTAATATGACTGAGCAAGGAAGAGGGGGAGTAACCCAGTAACAACCCTTCAAAAACACCAACATATGCCTGTGACATGAACAATCATTAATATGACTGCTTGAGATGCCACTTTTAGGAAAAAAAACTCATGTAATGTTAGAACCTCATGAATTATCACTATAAATACATATTTAAAAAAGAAAAACAGAAATAACTATTAACAATGACTGAAAACAGAGCACTAAAGTTAACATACATTGCATGTATTGCAGGCAAGGCAGAGGCATTTTTTAAAGCTTTTGCACAGACTTCATATAATCTTAAAAAAAATATGCTGGCCTTTACAAGGTTCTACTTGCTGAAATAAAAACAATTTCAGTTCATAAAAAGTCACAAGACTTCAGTTTAAAAAAAGGAACAGTTCCAGCCACAGACCAAAAATATATATTTTTTTTTAAAACTGGAAGAGTATGGTAATTAGATTATACAAGCATGGTCAGGCTTGGAACCTGAATATACTTCAGAGCAAAAGCTCAGAGGAAAAAAAAATATAAACTATTTGGTAACAAAAGTGTACTATATGTTGTGATACAAAAAAGGTATGGTGAAAATGTACCTTTTATACTAAAGCTTATACAAGTTCCTTGGTCCATAAAAACTATGTTGTGTTCATGTTTTCTAGTTTGCTCAACATGTATCCCAGCCACATTTTTGTTTCTTGCCCACTAAAAAAAACACAGCTGAAAAATAGATTTTCAATAAAGTTCTTATGTTTCGGATGTTGGTTTTTTTCTTTTTTTTATTGTGGCTTCTGTTTTTAAGATCAGCACTTGCAGGTAACAAGGTTCAAATCATATCACCTAAAATGGAAAAGTGTTTTCCCACGAAACCACAAAAGTTGTTCAGTTTTCTTGAATGTAGCACGAAAAGTCAATTAAAGTCCAGACAAACAACAGTAGTTAGGAAACTACAGTTGCTGTAGATGATGTGACATTGGTGGGGTTTGTGCTGACGCTTGTGTAACTTCCCTCGCTGTTTGTGTTTGTTTCACTGGAGGCCATGAGGCTTGAGTTGGCTCTGAGGATTGCTCCAGCAGCACTGCAGTGTGGCCGTGGCCCTGGTTCCGGTGTGTATGTAAAGGTAAGGCTGGTGGAGTAAATTATGCCATCATTACGGACCAAAGTTACTGGAACCTGGACTGGCTGTCGGACCCACCTCCAACCCTCTCGAAATGCAGAAATGTCTGGAACAACACAAAGCATGCTCTCTGCACATCTGAAAAACAGGAGAGTCGACTGAGCACAATGCATTTAAGTTGAAAGAATACAATAGAACAGAACAGTTCAGTTGGAAGGGACCTACAATATTCAACTAGTGCACACACCGACCACTTCAGGGCTGACCAAAAGTTACAATCACACTATTAAGGCCCAATGTCCTTTATTTGCTTAAACACAGAGAGGCTAGGGGCATCAACCACCTTTCTAGGAAGCCTGTTCTAGTGTCTTTACCTTCTCAGTAAAGAAATGTTGCCCAACGTCCAGTCCAAATCTTCCATGGTGCAGCTCTGAACCATTCCCATGTGTCCTGACACATGACAGCAGAAAGCAGAGCTCAGCACCTCCCTCCCTCTCTACTTCCCCTCCTCAGGAAGCTGCAGAGAGCAATGAGATCACCTCTCAGCCTCCTTTTCTCTGAACTAGACAAGCCCTAAGTAATCAGCTGCAACTCCTAGGGCCTTCCAGCCCTTCACCAGCTTTGCTGCCCTTCTCTGGACACACTGCAGTACCTGAACATCCTTCTTAAACTGGGGGGCTCAGAACTGCACGCAGTGCTCGTGGTGAGGCTGCTCCAGTGCTGAATGCAGTGGGATAGTCACCTCTTTTCACCAGCTAGACGCAGTTTGGCCTCTGCTGCCAGGGCAGGGCACTTTGCTAACTCATCCTGAGCCTCTGGCAACCAGCACTCCCAGACCCCCTTCTGCAGTGCAGAAAAGTGTACACTTGAGTGTGTACACAACTATACACTCTTCAAAGCACCCAGCAGAACATAAACACCTTAAAAGTAATAGAAAATATTGTACCTGTACATGGTTTCAGCTTCCACATCCCCAAACCAGACACGCAAATTTGGAGTGAAGTTCTGTCCTGTAAGTTCCAACATTGCTACATCCCCACCACCATTCAACTGGAAAGGGAGCAAATAGAAAAAGAAGAAGAAAACACCCCCAAATATGTATTAATGAAAATAAACACTCTCACCTCAGAAACAAACAAACAAAAAACCCCAACAAACAAAAAACCCCCATCAATCAAAAAAAGTCACGAACAAAACCTTCACACGCAGATAAGAACTTTAAACAACGCTGTTTCTATCTGCTGGACAAAACCAAAACACACACACAATCTACACAACTGAAGTATTAAGAAGTAACACACCTAAAAGATACTACCAATTAATTTGATACTATAAAGGAATTTCAAAGTTTTGATAATGGCCACTTAGAATAGATGTCAACAAGGCTTTGAAAACAGAGAAAAAAAATCTTTCAGAGAAGGTATTAGGGGAGTTTTTCCGCTGCCAAATGCTGGGGGTTTTTTTAGTAAGGCTCTCTTTGATCTATAATTGGCAAGAGTGAAAAACAATTTTTAAATAATCAAACAGAAGTCCTAGGGATACCACTACCACAGTACTTTCAGAAATAAAATTCTTATCATATACAACAATATTAGTATTATTCCTATGATGGATAGGCTCGTGTATTCTGAAATGTAAGTAAGAAAAAATATTACAACAAAGTAATTTTATTCTTGATAAAGCTATTGAGACGCTTTACCTACAGTATTTCACAAGGGTACCATGAACATTAAATGAATATGACAAAAATAATCTCACACAAAACAGTTTATTGAAACAAACTGCAAACTTACTTGAAGACTTTCTACAACAGGCACAGGTGTCACTGGAGCATGGACTGGACCCATCCCCTCATAAAATGTATATTCTGCTTTGTCTGTGCTAATGATTGTCCAAGAAGCTCCATCATTAATCATTTCTTTATTTGGTTCTTTTGGGCATGGAGTGGCCTTAGAGAGAAAGAAAAGTTTTAAATCTGATCTGTAGACATGTTTTTCAAGTTACAGACCTAAAAACCAACTCAGCCAGTAAGAATGCCTGTTATTTCAAAAACGTCTTTCTTTATGTTTTCCTCTAAAAAATGGCCTAGAGAAACACTCTTCACATTTCAGAAAAACTACTAAAATACTGGTATTTGTGAGAATGCCATAACTCTCACCTAGGATACTGTCACCTCTCCAACCTTATGTTTGAGTTTTATTTTAGTTCAACTTTCAAAATTTTAATGTTATTCAATAGGCGTTAATAAAAAAACTACAGCAACCAGAAGTAGCTGCTTTAAAACAGATATTTTATTAATACAAACCATCTAAAACAGCTGAAGACTGAAGTGGAATACTTTTCATTACTTATGATTTTTATCTGGTCAAGATTTTTTTTTTTAAGAGTTCTTCACCCTCCACAAAATGATGGAAAACACAGGTTTATATTTCAGTGTTTGTGCAAGATATAGGAGAGAAGCTGAAATGATAGCCTTGCAAATTAGAATAATGGAATCATAGAATGGTTTGCATTGGAAGGGACCTTAAAGATCATCTAGTGTCTCCCTCTAAGTATTACTAAATTAGTATACATATATATATATACAGATAGATAGATACATAGATAGAAAATACACAGACAGGTATTTTTTTATGGCAACAGAAACCCCTGAACAATTTCACCACCTAGCACAACCCATTAAAAAATTGTGTCTAGGTTAAACACTGGCACAGAAAAAAACGGGTCTGGGACAGAAAAAAATTCTAATAACCAGATTCTGTTTCCCTCCATTAAGCTTTAAACATATATTGGTATGTAACTGGTAACCTTCGCTCTTCAAAGAGGCAGATAAACGTCAATTAGCATGAATTGTCCAGATCAGATGTTAAAAACCAAAGCTGTATTTGCATGTGGATTCTTCACTCTAGTATGATCACGTAAAAAGCACCAAAAATAGCTCACAAGGGAAGTGTGTGACATGGATAGTAACTACAGATCTTTCCAAATTCAGGACGCCCAAATGATACTTCCATCAGAAACACACAGAACTTCTGAATTACTAGCCCAGCTTCAAAAGAGAAGCCATTATATAGGAACTGTTGTATACTATTTTGAAGCATGACACCTTTCATACAGCCTGATTGCAACTCTTGTTGGCATGGAATTACATACTTTGAGTCGTAACAAATAAAACCATGGATATGAAAAAATGAACAACCCTGTAAAAATCCTTGACTGACTCTTTTCAGATTTCCTAAGTCCATGAAGTGGAAGGCAAATGCCACAGAATTTATTCTCAAAATCCTGTTACATCAAGAATCATTTCAGTAACACATTACTCCTTCTGTTACAGAATTCTTTGAAAGGTTTCAATTCCTCTTCTAGAGAAAGTATTCTTCCTCGTCACTTCCTAATAGGGCTCCAGGGACATTTCTCACCTTTTCTTTCCTTTCCTTTTTTAACTAAATTTTCTCAACAGGTGGCACTGGAAGATTAAAATGCCTTAACATCATGCTTAGTACCTCATGTACTGTCTGGCTTCAGCTGGAGACAGAAGTTACAACTTGGAATCCTAGGGCTGCCACTGACAGTTTTCTGAAATCACCACCTAAATGCATGGTGGCAGCTGCAAGTGATGACACCATGTTGGACACTATCAGATAAAAGCGATGAGAACAAGCTGTCTGGTATTATTTTGCCAGCGTAAATCCTTTGTTCACCTAATTCTGCAATACTGTGTGCAGTCGTGGTCTGTCTAAAAAAGTCAGAGAAAAAACAAGAGAAGAGACAGAAAAGGCAACTAAAATCACCCAGGAGTGCTGAACTTAAGAGAAGAAATTGAGAAGACTGTGATTTTCCAATTAGGAGAGAAGAAATTAAGATGTTGATGGCTAAGTGAATGCAGAACTGTTTCTCACTAAATACTGCAAAACTGGAAGTTGGAATCACTCACAGAAATTGTTATATCATTCAAAACAAATTCCAGGATGCTGAACTAAGGCAGCTGTCAGAGAAGCAGGAGTTGCTTCTTCATTCAGCACTTCCCACACAGTACTCTGAGAATTATTAAATTGCAGGCTGATCCTGAGTTATTGTAATTCACATTTCACAGCTTTCTCTTCTTAATGATAGTGATGCCTTGGGTTTTAGCTTTTATAGTTTTCAGATCCCGTATTGCCTAGTATGTAACTCTGAAACTTCATATAGCTTGTTAGCTACTGTTCTCACATTTAGGTCAGACATAACAAACCCTCTCTGGGCCTGAACTCAAGGACACCTTGTTGTCCCAGGCTCTGAAATATGTAAACTGAACCTCTGGAGAGGGAGAGCAAACTTGGGGTAATTACATCATTACTTGAAATTATAATTGAATTAACCCTGATACGCAAATGAACCAAACTTATAAAAGTGTGAGAAACCCGCGACCCAGGGTCCATCTTGGGTGGAGCCCCTCAGAGGCTTTACACTCCCAAGGTGTACTTTTGAAGGCCCTTCAAATAAATACCCACTTTTAATCTCTTTATCTTGTGTAGCCTCTGTTTTCAGGTAGCCACTTCAAGGCATCAATAGTCCATTCTCCTTTACAAGAATATGTATTGACAGATATGTATTTCTGCTGTGTGCTGTGGGTAGAAATAACAGATCTAGTCCCTTCTGAACCACAAGTCATGAATATGTTTACTGAAATAGGAACAGAGCTTCTCATATTCTCTTTCCATTATCCCAATTCAGGACAGAATTCAACCAAGTCTTTACCAAGCATTCGTGTCCCTTCCCTTAAATTAAGGGAAATCTTAAATGTTAGATTCTAATTTCCTGCCTCTACTTTTCCTGAAGAAGTTACAGCTGTTCTAAGGAAGTCCTGAACCTTTCCCAAGCATGACCATCTTCCTGGAGCACAGCATTATCTCTCAACACCCTCTGTCATTTGAGCTGCCCCCAAAATATTTAAAGAAAATTGCAGTACTTAGGTAATCCTGAACTTGGTCAAAGTCTTCACAGAGTCACAGAATATTCGGAGTTGGAAGTGACCCACAAAGGTCATCAAGTCCCACTCAAGTAAGGACTGAGCCTGTTCAGGGATTGAACCCACCACCTTGCTGTTTTTAGCACCACGCTCTGACCAGCTCAGCCAATCTCAGGGTCCTTGTTGGTCTGCTAGGAATTACCATGTGGAAGTGCTACAAGCATGCTAATGTACAAGAGACTAAAGCCTGATGTTTTTCTCCACCTGCTGGAGAAAAAATATTTCTGAGACAGTTATATTCTTTACAGAAAAATCAAATTTCTGTGGCTTTTCAAGTTAGTGTGGACAACTGCCACAGCTGTCTATGTTTACACTCTTAGCCAAGAGCAACACATGGCAGCTCTACTGAGTTCATAATGAAACAAGACTATCATCAACTGTATCATTTCCTATTGCTGTAACCTAGAACATGCAAATAAGTGGCGAAGCTCCACTGGCATATGCCAACATGTTAAGCCACAGAATCATGATCACATGCACAAGTTTCTAGTGTTTCCTTTTTCTCCACTGGAGAAACCAGAATTCATTTTCCAGACAGACATGGAAGAAGATTATGAGGAAAGAAAAACAGATTTGAAAAGGCACAGATAACAATTTGTTGCCTTCCATCCTCTCTTTTCAAAACAAAGTATTAGACTCACATTCAAAACCTACTGCAAAAATAGCGTTCATAATTATTTTGGGAATATTCGGGAAAACTTTGCAACCATGCTTCTCATCTATTGAAATATTTTTAAACAACTTACTTGAAATTGGATTATTCTCTCCTGGGAAAGGCACAAATACATTCTCTCAGTGTCTTTAAGGTAAAATGCACATTTATGGAGCTGTGATACTGGATCATCTGCATCCAATAATGCCGTTTGTTTATCTACTTTTCGAATTATCTGTGAATGAAAATTGTACATATATATTTAGGACAATTTCTATACTTTATGACACACATATAGTCAGTAAAGGAAGTGAAAAGTAACTTTTTTTAACATTTCCATGCTTCTCATTTTGATATCAACGTTAAGACTCGTAATTCTTAATGCTTTTGAAACAAGAACACAACATTGAAGTCACATTCAGTACTACTTCAGTGTGCTGCATGGGTATATCTTTTATCTATTTTTGCTGAAGGAGTGGGGAAAGAAAATTGAACCTTCAGCAAAATCTACTTTTGTCCCATTTGCTGGTGTAAAAGAGCAGTTATTAATTATATTGTTATCTTCAATTATTAATTACTATTCTTAGTAATTAATATGCTTCTGCAGAAGCTTTCACCACTGATAGGTGAAACAACATTCTGTGGCAAACTGGTTGCTGAAGGAGAATAATTAAAATAAGGATTAACTAAAGGTATTGAGATGTCCTCAAGTACAGTTTTGGAAACAACAATCATAACATCTTAACAGTAGCTTGTCATTAAATATTAAAAACAACTGCAAAGAACAATTGTTCCCTACATCTGGCACTTCAGTGAAAAAATATCTGCTGACTTAATTCAGATCTGTTTTACCAATTTATTTCTAAAAATCAAAGCTATTCCCTTAGAGAGTGAAAATCTGTAGCTCATAATTTTAACTCAACTCCTAGAAAGAAGATTAATACTTTATGCAACACTACTAGATGCAGCAGCCAAAGTGCATGAATATTTCTAAGCCGACAATCAGCCAGCTATGTCCTCTGCAATAACTAATGATAATGAAGAGTATTATTAGCAATATAAATTTAAAGCTTTTTTTTTTTCTTCTAAGTTCTTTGCATTTGCTTACAAAACATCTGCCAGTTACCTTTTAATTGCATCACCTTCGATCAGTCCTGTAAGGCAGTATGACAAATGTTCCCAATGGCAAACAAAACAGGAACCTTTAGCCTAATTTGTTTTAATCTATTTCTACTTACAAATAAGGTTTCTGGAATAATAAATGATGGCATCTCCTTTCAGCAATAAGAAAGTATTAACATGAAGCCCACAAAAAAGTGACATCCTCTTACTGCATTTCATGTGCTTGAACCATATCAGTAGTGTAACCATGTCTGGATTTTACTGTCAAACAATGTAATTTAAGGGAAAAAGAAAAAAACCTAGTGAAATTTTCATTTTGTACCATGTATGCTGAGTAGGCTATTATCTTTTTTCTTTTTAGCCAAGTTTGGTATTGGGAGAGAATTTCTCATTACAGTCATAGCAAAATAAGTCTGAGAAGGGGAACAAAAGCCTGACTCCAGGAAGGCTGCTTTTATATTGGTACATTCTAAAGATTGCTTCTATCTAAAGCTGAATTAGCAGAGCCTTGTATGAAAGTCATAACGGGCCGAAAAACCACAATTTCACAGAAGATCTCGTATGAAGCACTATTGATTATTAATCACACAAAATTCCACTTAGGCTGGCATTAAGTGCATAAAACAGGAAAAAAAATTATAATTACACTTAACTTTATTTACAAAACCCAGTACTATGTATCCAGAAGTATTTTTTTTTTTGGTTCACAAACCTTAACTGGTTATTACAAAGGCAGTTCCCATGTTTCAGACTTAAAACAGATATTATTAATAAATATGAAAAGATGTTTTTGCAAGCTGGTACTGGTATAATACATCCTCAGGAGTACACAGAAGTGCTTTTAGATTTGAATCAGTAGAGCATTTTTAAAGCTGTGATGGAACTCAACACATGGAACAGTCCTACTGGCTGCAAATATTTTACCCATCTATTCAATATCAATATTTAAAGCATTTTGGAACAGGGGAATCTACAATACTGATTTTAGAATAGATTAAACGATTTTGGCAGGCTTGAATTCTGAAAAATTCCCTATGCCTATTTTACAAGTTGTTCTTTGTTTACAGAAATAATCTGCAGATACAAAAATATGCTTTCATTAAAATAAATGCCATTTTCCATATAAAACATGTATTACCCAAAGGCAACACACAAAGCCAAAAACTGTAAACACTGCAAACCCAACTACGGAATTACATTAAGTTGCCATCTATAAATTAATTACAGCATTGGAGAAATTAAACTGTACCAGTCTCGGGAGTGCCATGCCAGTAACTGAGCATACAAGTTTGACAGTCTGCCCATAATGAATGTAGCCATCTCTCACTGTGAATTCTTCTCCTTCTGATTCATCATCATCCACTGCATGAAACAGGAATTTTCAGAATTATTTGTTTTAATCGCCGTTTTTCTTGATAGGAGAAACATTTAACATCAAGCTATTACATCAAATATACACTCAGTAACAAAACAAGTCTGCATATGGGCAATTAATATGGAGGAAAAAATGCAGGATGTTTTTTTGTGAGGATGAAGAAAAGAGTGAAAAAAATACACAGATTTGCTTTTACTTACAGAGGTGAATGTAAAACGCTCCCCACTGTTGTGAACTGGCATGGAAATTACCACCTTCTACGTGCAAATATCTGGTGCTAACTGTTTGGGATCGAAGTCTATTAAATAGTGCCACTTTTGTCCCTGATGCAATACATACTGCAAGGAACACATACAGACTTGAGATTATAAAATTACTTCATTAGTACACAGAAAAGTAACAAAAAGTCACAAATAACATAAAATAAACTGAAGAATACTTGAAATCAAGATGTAATTATCAAATATTGGTTAATTTAGAAAATATTTATATCTGTGACAGACCAAAAATAGTCATAAAATTATGAGTGCAATAACATACATAGTGGCTGTTCTCCAAAGGCATGCTAGCTCACAGAATTTTGCCACTTAGCCAAATGGGCCAGTGCTTGCCAGCTGAAAACTCCTGTTCATAGTTCTCCAACAACTGATTATTTAAGCAGAAGCTTTAGCTTGCCCTTGTGAAGTACTTAAGACAACTTTCAGCAATCATTTGAAGAATATTTCAAATATAAAGTATTCTTACAAATCACAAGCAATTGAAAGGAAGACAGATGTAACTATGTCAAATTATAACCATGCAACTTCAAATGTTCTCAGATCTGAACTTACTTATCATTCAAAAGAGAGAAATGTAAAGTTTGCTCCCCCAAAAAAACCAGCAACTAAAATTTTGCCATCAGAACGGGCATGTTGTTCTACTTGGTTCATATTTACTATTGAAGATTGCTTGGTTCATATTCACTGTCCATCAAAACTATCTGTCTGAATACAAATTCAACAGTGCATACTCTGAGCCCACGGGCGTGAACTGCACAGCAACAGATTGCCTTTAGTCATGTGCCAAGCTAGCGGCCCCGAGATCCACATTCCATAGGTGAATGGGTTCCAGCCCAACACAGATGGAAGAGCCTTTTAAAGCACTAGTGAAGAGAGAGAGAAAAACAAACAAAAAAAAAAAGGGTATCTCTTGAGGTGCTCCAGTGGTATGCAGGCAAAAAACGTTGGAGGAAAAGCAAAAACGTTCCAAATTATACAGTAGCACCAGAGATATCATTAGTTGAAAAACACGGTAAGCAAATAAATCTGGGTGAAATATCACCATGCAGATTTCTTAAACGACTACTTAAAAGGAACCATGCAAAACAAAAATAAGAACAACATGAAAATGGCATGAGACAGTAAGAAGGTGGCTGTGATGTGACGAAGTGCAGTTTGGATAACATGATGCTACTCATTTATCACAATCTGAAAGCAATCTCTTTGATACCGATCAAAACATTCTAAGCACCAGATCGTGGCAGTTAAAGAGATCCAAAAGCTTAGAAAGCTGAGGTAGAACATCCTTTATGCACTTGTCTACGTTAATTCCTTCCTCAGAATACTTGGGGGTCTGGGTGGGCCTTCAATATTTACTAAATAATTAACCACAACTGCATAAAACTCAACAGGGTAACCTATTTGCATTAGAATATTTTAAAATACACTGATGTGTACAGTCCTGAAATACAGCAAAAAACCAGAAGTTGAAAATTTCATTGTATTTCCTTTGTAGACAGACCTTAGAATACATAACAAAAAATTAGTAGGAAACAAAATTAATTGCGACATAAAAAACTGAAATACTTACAGTCTGCATTTTTCAGTGACTGTTTCTTTTTAGAAGGTTTGGAGATGACTTTGATCCGTTTACTGAGGAACACACCGATGTCATCACTATTGCCATAGAACATTTTTACCGATAACATGAAGTGCTTTCTCTTGTCTGAGTCTGATATGTATAATGTTTTGGCAGTGCAATAATTCTGTAGGTGAAAACATAGTGTGGTTTCTTCTTTGAAGTCAACCCAGTTCAAGAAACTATGCATATTTGATTATGAATGAGTTAGGAAAACTGATGCAATAGTTTCTAAAACAGATGAGAAAATGTTTTTTCCATCTCTTCCATATGCATTTCTTTTATGACTACTGTTTAGCTTTGTGAAGTGTTGCACCCAACCTCATTACTCTATGATCATTCTAAAGACCCTTACCAGGATGAGAAAACATGACTGGAGACCGTAACTGTGTCAAAACCACCTCTGAGGGGTCAAGAGCACTGCTAAAAATTAAATTTGGTTAGGGCTGTACAGACACTACACTGGGCATGCACAGGGGACCGCCTGTGCAGAAAATGTGCTGAGCTAAACTTTTCTTGAAAGGATGGGAAATGATTGGGTTTTGAAACACAAGGAAGTTACTTTTGGCTAAGTTTTATGCTAGGTGACAACAGAATTAAAAATACAAAATCTCATAAGGAATTTCAATTATTCTTTTCCTATTCAGCATTATGAAGCATTTCTGGTAGACTGTGCTGAAAATACTACGTAGCTATAAAATACTGCTTAATAAAACAACGAGGCAAAATGAACGCTTTTGCTGCTAGTTCTATTCCAACTGTTTACATCATCACAAATATCTTAAAAAAAAAAATCTTGTAAGCAATTTACACCACTGTAAAAAATAATCTACTAAATTTTTAAGATGCTACTTCAGTTGTATTTTTAGGCAAAGGGACTTAAAGAATACTTCTAGCAGCAGATGTTTTGATATTTCCTTGATCAGATTATCCACTCATGCAAGCCAAGGAGGGGGACAGAGTTTGGGCCAGAAATCATATTTTAGTTAGCCACTGATGGCTACCAAACAACCTAACAGTTTACTGATTCTGCATCAACAACCTACAGATTAAAGGTTAGTACCTTGCTATGACCCTATTAGCCAAATCCAACTTTTCAATTGTCCTAAATATTTTTGAGGGATTTTTTTTAAACCATTATGTAATACCTAGAGTGTAAGAAAAGGTTTCAAAAATAAGCAAGGGCATTCCTTGAAATATGCGCCATGTAGCTATAACATCCTTTGCAGTTATCTGAGTGGTTTATTACAGTTTTTCTACCTTTCCTTCCAAGTTCAGCTGCTGCATTTCTTGGTCACTGTTTCCTATCCCAATAAAGGCGCAAGGTTGTGATTCCTGCTCAGTGCAACCATCCCGCTCCATTTGCTCTTTTTTTTTCTTCCATCCACTGCCCATGAGATACACACATGGAGGAGGACAAAAGAACCTGAAAGTGAAGAACACATTATGGAATAACAGTTTTCCAGATAAACAAACTGATGTGTACCCAATGCTTTCACATTCACACTTTGCACTCGAGTTTATACAGGCATCCCCTTCATTTGTCTTGAAGATTTTCTAAAATGCAAATTAAAAAAAAGAAAAAAGAAAAAAAAAAGGAAAGAAAAAAAAAAGAAAAAAAAAAGGAAAAAAAAAAAAAGAAGAAAAAGCAAGGAAAATCAGCAGTAGATGCAGTGTCACTGAGAATCTTTCCAGTTCAATATATGTCAGGTAACAGTCTGCATCTCTATAAAATGCTTTCTCTACCTTAAAAAGAGATTCTGAAAGAAAGGGAAAAAGGCCTCAAAAGTTATTACAGTCTTTTGCTTTTGTAGGTGCTTAACATGATGGAGCAATTAATATACACACAACAGTTCCACAAACTAATTTAATGGACAACTGCTGACTACAATTCCTAAACATTTAAGAGTTTTGTCATAAGCAAGGAGGGAGTTGATTCCATCCATGCATAAATCTCTCCCAAGTTTTTAAATGGAATAGATGATTTTATATCTTCATCAGTATACGTAAAAAATAAGGCCTAGTTTTCAGCAGCACTGACTGTAATCAGTCTAGATGTTACTTACAACAATATGTTCAAAATTAAATTCAGCATTATAATACAATGCATTGGTCTCGAAGTTTCTGCAAACTGTTAAAGCCCAAATCCTGAAAAGGTTTGGTTTTAGCTAGCAAACAAGCTGCTGTGTTTTTATCATCATTTCACTATGATCAATGACGTGAACTGGAATGAGTCCATCCAGTTGTGAGGTAGCTAAGGAGGCATGAAAAGGAGGGGAACATGAAAAAGTTTCTAATTATTTTACTTAATTCAATTTGGAGAGTAGTGTTACAACTTGGCACTTCTGAAACCCAGCAATGACTTCTACCTTACAGGTGAGGGTTTTCTGGCTTTGCCTTTTTTTTTTTTTAAAACTGAGCTTGGGACAACTGAATTCCGGGCAAGGGGAGCAGGCTCCATGCTGGGGCAGCAGCCAGTTGTGCCACCCACAGGCTGCCGCAGTGCTGGGCAGGAGCCGTCAGGGCAGGGGGTGAACTGAACTGCAGGCTCTGAGTCACAAAAAATGATCAGAGGATAAAATTATTCTGTTTCTGAAGTATCTGTGGGAGTCCTGGGCAAGAGAGGTCAGTGCCAGGTCACCGGTTGGACTTGATATCTGAAAGGTCTTTTCCATTCTAAATGACTCCTATTTCTATTAAACATCACTAATGGATGTGCACACACACACACACGTGTGGGTGGAAAGGAAGCAAGAGGATAAGCAGGACTCACATTTTTATTAGAGTGGCAAGGGCAATGATGGTGCCCAAGTACTGCAGGGAGCAAAGCAGAGTCCTAGGCTGCTTTCCATCCTAGACCAGGGAATTGTGGTAGTGGTTCTCTACAAACAGTACTTTTCAAGCGGGGGTTATGAATTGATGCCAGTGTTAGAAAATGCAATTTTATGGGGAAGAAATTTTCAAGTAAAAGATGCATTTATTCATGAGTTGATCTTTTGGAAACAAACTGAGATTGCCAGAAAATGCACACTACATATCTAGTCAGCTTCTGAATCCTCAAACTGAAAAGACAATACAAGATCCTTTCAGTCTTAATGGATATATCCCACTGATTTTCATCAGCTATAAGCTATTCCTGATGAAGATGTTATACATACATTAAAAATTAGTGTCAAACTTTATTAACAGAGCAATGCTTTGTTGAAAAAAGCCCCAACCAAACAAAACCAAGACAAAAATCCAACAAATCCCTTCTATTCCAATATTACACCATAAAGTACATGACACATTTACCTTTCTTCCTCATATACTCTTTTGTATTTATCTTACTGATTAGAACACAAGAAAAAAATCCCTAATTTTTTCATATCCTTTCTCATTTCAGCTTTATTCTAAACCGAGTCCTTTGAATAACTATAGCCACTAGATGGCAATGAAGACCTGTAGAAATCAAGGTGTAACCCACTGATGAAGAGAAAACAAGCCACAACAATTAAAGCACTCTTAAAATTAGAACACAGAGAACAACGTTTGAAAACTTACTGACCAAGGAAAGAAACTTTTAAAGTTTGATAAAATTTTAAGTTTGGTTAAAACTACAAACATGAAGAAAGAGTCCAGACACTCACAATTTGAATGTGTTTTCTTATGTATCTACCTCTTTTCTCAGCCTTCAGGCATAGACAACTACAGTCTTGGGGCTTTTTAACTTCATCTTTACAGTTCCGGGAACTCATGTATAGAAGAGATTAGCTATGAATATTCTATCCAATATAGAAAAAGTGAACCAGGTTTGAACTTTGTAAACCCTGTATTAAATCAGATAATCATCAATGGAGAGAACAGTATTCCTTCAGTCAATTCAGGCCAATCAATATAGAGGAAATGTGGTACTTCAAGCAGAGAAGCTACTCTAACCAAACTTGCCAGGAATTAAGGGCTTAAAGTGAAATATCAGCTCGTGTTATTTCTACCTAGTTCTGATGCACTCAGTGCTCTCCTCAAACCACAGGCTTCTGTCACAAAGGTTTGCTTTTTCAAATCATCCAAGTCATCCCTGTGTTCATCTCATATAAGTCTTTGCCTTCAGGAGAATTCAGATGTTTCCACTAGCTAGTTATTTTATATCCAGAGTGACTTTATAAGGGAAGTTTCTCCTTTGTATCTGCTGGTCAATTCCAAGTCAGTCAAGCAGGAGGTGTGTTTGTCGATTACCCACATTGTTCTCAGAATGAAACTGCTCAGCAATCTTCCTTCATAAGCGATGAAAGAATTAACAACATCCACTAAAGAACTCAATGTGACAACAAACAAATGAAAAATTATTAGGTACTACAGTGCTAAGGATGAAGCAGTGGAGCCACGGGGTAAGCCCTAGTAAAAGCTGTGCTTTCAATAAAAAATTTTATCCAAAGGACAGGCACATGCAGTTCAGCGAAGGAAAGTATCTGATCAGAAATTATAGGAGCTCCTTCACTCACAGCTGTAAACCACGATGCAGCTACAGCATTCTCATGCTAATCAGCAGTGATCATGTTTGAACTCTGAACAGCACAATCCAAATACAATCTGGCTCGCCGTCTTTCGATGAACTATGCCTTGGATTCCAAAACACTTCAGTCCTTTAAACTGCTGAATGCTCACACTGTTCGGACTTTGAAGAGAGAAGTCTCAGTGAATGGTAAATATGGAAAAAAATACAAAAAGCATAAGCCAAACACTCAAGCACCTGAGTCTCTATCAGCTGAATGCCTTTGAAAGGTGACAGTCATCCAAAAGGAAACATCAGGCACAAACTCTTAAATTCAACCAAAGCCCAACCTTGAGCTTCTTACCTCTTGGCTTCTTTGTTAAGCTAAAACCCATTAACTTTGTGAAGTGCAAGGCTAGTATGAAGGATCGACTCAAAAAAGTCAACTCCTTTCATTTCTGTTACTTAAAAAAACTCTCAAACTAACCTAGAAAGTCTGCATCCATGCACCTGGAACAGTGTTGTTGGGATACCTATTTAAACCAGACCACACTACATGAGATCTGCACCATCTACAGTGACTTTTTAACAGAGTATTTCACCTTCTAGTAACCCTCATCAAAACACTGAAAGGTAGTTATGGTGTTTACCTTTTAATTATGACGTGCAAAGTTTGTTAATGGCAAGTATTTTCCATGACCTTGCAACAAGTAAGACTTAAATAAAGACTGGAACAAGAGGTGGAAGTTAGTCTATGCTTTTCTTTAAGTTCTATATTTGCTTGAAAGATATGTCAAATTTAAGAAAGAATTCCTTTTGTAACTTGAATTCCTAGTTACAAAAGTAATGCAAATTAAATTATTCTTTAAGGTTCAAAAATTAACCAGATTATATCCATGCCATAATGAAATCCCATGGAAAACAGGAAATTTCTCCATAAAAATCGGTATGAAATACGTTTCTTTCTATAAAAAAGATGCATGCAAACCAACTCACTTCAGAAATGGTAGTGAATGTAAAAATGATGAAAACTTGACTGTCCAGTTGCATAAAGCAGCATTAAAACTTTACTAATTTTGCTTACTCCAGAATTATGACAAAATAAAGGCCATGATCTGCTATAAATATAGCAGAAACAATTTAAAAACTAAAAAAAAAAAAAGGAACATAATAATTATTTTTCACTTTTACTAAGTACCTTAGGCCATACATGGATCCAAGCATTTAATAACTGGCACCTTCCTTTATGCTGATAACCACAGGACATCATTACTGATGCTGACAGTCTGGGAAGTAGCAGAACAGTATCAGAGGCAGGCTACATGGTATGTTAAAGCTTAAGAAAAACTAAAATATTTAACCTGAAAAAATGAAACCATAGTATGTATGGGACAAGAGGGAACAGGCAGAAACAAATGCACAGAAGTTCCACTTGAACACAAGGAAGAACTTTTTTACTGTGCAGGTGACCGCACATGGAACACGTTGACCAGAGAGGTTGTGGAGTCTCCCCCACTGGAGACATTCAAGAACCATCTGGCTGCAATCCTGTGCCACGTGTGCCCTGTGCTCTAGGCTGGACCAGATGTACCCCTGTGGCCCCTTCCAATGTGACCAATTTGGTGACTGATTCCACACTTTTCATTTCATACCCATACCACAACAGCAGTCATTTCAGCATCGTACTATTTGACAACCAACAACCGTTTTCATTCCTCATCTTCTTTTCCAAGCTCTGAAGTTCTTTACACTCATTTGACATGCTTCTATTCTTAAAGAGGTGAATCTGAGATACCCTGCAGGAACAAATGCAGCTGTGCTAAGACACTGAACTGCACCTCAAAAAGTGTGGTAGAAGAATGCCCAATTCCAGTTAGCAATTGTTTCAAGCGGTCTACCAAACATTACCACTGCTTAGGTAAGGTATGTGCCATGGTAAAGCACCAGGTGAAGCGTACACATATATTGAAGTCAACGGGATTTTACGGAAATACTATGAAATGCACACAGGAGCTTTCAGAAACCATTACCAAATAACAATTTGAAGCTTTGCCCTGGATTACTGAGAACACTTCTCTAAGTTTTCCAAAAAGTAATGAAACTTTGAATAATCAAAATTACATACATTATCTTTTTATATTCTCCTTTCTTTTGACGCAGTTTTTCCTCCAGAATAATGATACACAGGACAGCTTTGCAAAACGGTTTTTATGATCTGCTCTGGCCTCAGGAGAACAAAGTTACAGGTACACTGTCTAGAAAGTCACTTTCTTATCTGCAGGCACACCTCTCATTTTTGGGGAGTAATATATTTTAGTCACCTGCAGTGATGAGTTAACTATGAAACTTCTGAATGACAATAAAATCTGACAAGATAACAATCAGAGGTTTCTATAGTGTCACGATAAATCTTTTTGACTGTGGAGTTTGCCGCAAAGGGTTACAGTTATCATTTACTGCTAGTGTGGGCTGGCATTGTAATCCTTTTGCATTTAGACATGGCAGAAAGCAAGAGGGCCGCACAGTTATACAGCAAACACACTTGTCCGCTTTTGTGCTCTTCCTCCTTCACTGACTTCCCACTCGATTCATATCAAGAATTTCAGGAACACCTCAAAAACACTTTGAGTAAACAGCTCCATGGACATGCAGAACCTGCATACTGCCCAAAAGAAAGGATCTAAGACAGGTACTCAGGCACAGAATATTGAAAAACAGTTCAAAATATAGTCTGTATCTCTGATTCACAGACATCAGAAACTGTGACTGAGATAGGCAACAACTGAGAAATCTGCAGGTTTAATTATAACATTTGTGTTTTCTAACAGTCTTATAAGTAAATATCTTAAATCTCTAATCTCAAAGCTATAAAAACATAATGATGCAACAGGACTTACATAACAGAGGTAAAAGAAAGGTTAAAATTTCAAAGTCATTAACATGCTGAGCGTGTGGTCTTTCTGTGGTGAACCAATATTAATAATACAAAAACTAACCAGATACTGCACTCTTCTAGTGAAATGTCAGGTAGAAAAGCATTGCTTACAATTAAACAATGCTGTATTACATCATAAGATGTCTAGAAACCTGCATATGGAAGGAGCATCCTAATTGCTTCTACTAGTCATGCAATAAAAACATCACACAGAGAAGACTGAAAGAGAAGACTGCATGAAAAGCATCTTTGCCTAAAAAGCATTCATTCTCACATATTCCTGCAGATTCTGTCCCTTAGAAAAGTACCCAAAATTGTAACATGTACTGTATTGATTTTTGCAAGGGAATATTTATCATAAATACAGTCATGATTGACCTATCATTCTTTTTAAACCTATTACAGATGTGATTCAGAAAATTATCTTACGGAGGCTAACAATTTCCCTTTCACATGAATTTGAAATTATTCAGGAAAAAACTCCTCTACAAGTATTCACTGTTGATCATCTAATTTACTCCAAAGTTAAAACAGAAGGTTTAAAATGAGAGCGATTTTAATTCAATGGAAGAAAAGCTTTGCCCACAGATAGGGAACCTCTTGGTACAAACAGGCATCAGTCCATTGAATGCTACATGTTTGCAGCACTTGTTACATAATTAAATGATTTAGGAGGAAGCATCTTGTTTCTTCAGACTACAGTGCAATCTGAGGAATTCTGTAAAGTGCTGTGCACCCAACTACACGCTAGAGTTTCCTTAGCTCCCAGCCAGAGAGAGACTTCAGTACAGCATAAAAGCTTACCTTTTTTCATTCCCATATGATTTCTGCGCAACTTTCGCATGGAGTATTAGCACTGTTTGGTCACCTCGCTCCTTCAGGTAATTTCGCATTGCTTCCCTAAAAATCAAAACACAATATAAGCTTTGAAAGTTCTTTTGGTTTTGTTTATAACAAAACAAAGACAGCTTTAGGTTTAAAAACCCCAGGACCTGAAATTCAAAATAGGCCACCATTAACAGGGTCAAGACGTGTTTGCTACTGTTTAAGACAATTACATGGGAAAAAGAAGTAACTATCTTACATGAAACTAGTACTATGGGGTCTGCGATCATTTATAATTTTCTAGAAATTACATAATTTCTAGATAGAAATATAATTTTCATCATTACATTTTCTAGAAAAAAAAGATGCTTGTGATGTAAAACCATATCAATGCCAATAACTACACCACGTTTAAAGTCCTATTTCATTAAGCACCATGCCACAAATATCTGAGTAGAACACATTTTATTAGTTAAGTATTTTCTTCACAACCAACTTAGTATCTCATGATAATGACACACTGTTTAAGCTTTTAAGCAAATGAATGCAATGTTTATATACAAGTTTTCTTTTGGTTTTGAAGATACTAAGAAAATGTTAAATTCTTCAGCACATTGTTTCACCTAGGTTTCTAGAGAAAACATCTACTTCCTGCATGCAATCAGGTAAAAAAAAACCAACCAAATTTTAAAAAAATGTTTTATTGTTCATCATCACTGTAATTACAGATGAATGCCATAATTACCTCAAGCACACAAACAACAATTCCTTGAGAGAAGCGAGAGAACAATAACACCCCATCACTCTTCTGTATAATAATCTAACTGTTCATTAAGCAGCATGCCAAATTCAACACCCTAGGGATCAGCTGTGCCAGAGTGCTGGCAGGAACACAAGTTCCTGAAGGAGCATTTGTGGGTTGAATGCCCACCAATGCGCTCATCTTCAAAGTCATCTACTAGAGAAATAAATCATGAATTTATCAGGAATTTGCATGAAAATACAGAATCCTACATAAGAAGAATTTTTTGTTTGGTTGTTTGGATTTTTGTCTTTTTCCTGTGAACTGCACCAATTACTGAATTCCCTTAGGACAGATCTAGAAAACCAAACATTTCTAGTGAAAAAAATTGTGGAAGATAAAAAGCAGTATTTTATTGGCTAGACCTTTTCCAAAAGAAATCGCCACAAACAGTTTCATACGGAAAAGCAAGTAGATTGAGCCAGGGTTGAGTTAGACAACAACAACTCAGCTTGGCTAATAACATTTTGCAAATTCTTGTGTTTGTCATGCCTGCATAACATGATTAATGTCTAGTGATCAGTGTGCCGATTTTCTGTGTAAATAGCAGGATACAAGAACAGAGAATAGACTTGAATTGCTGTTTTAAATTTGGACTAACTTGATCTATTTACATTTGACATTGGTAAAACTGATGTTTATCCATGAAAGTACAGCTGGAAGAGCTGTCTCCAAGCCCAGAGACTTACTTATTTACAGCCATTGTTTAGGAATATATTTTAAACCCCAAAACATAATTCACTGTGAAATTATTATTATACATTTCATTATGATATATATTAGCTGCATTTAAGTTGTTTAAACACTTTTAATCTGACAATTTGAAATATTCTATTAAGAGTACTACCATACTAAATTAAGAACATCTGTCATACTAAAACTTTTGACTTGACTACTATTAAAAAAACTACTCAAACCCAGCAACCCACACAGAAAACTGCTCGGTGCTAGCTAATGTTTATTTAGCATTGTATGAGGAAGAAAATTTGTATTTTCTCCTAGTCTGTTTCTATAGTGGATTTGTACAATCCAAGCTCCTGCGAGAACTAGTGATGTTCCCCCTCCAATCCCTCCCACCGATATCTTACATGATGTTTTTCATTATTCAGTCTTAAAACTCTTCATGGAGGTAGTACTATTATAGTTTACATCTAAAACAACTAGCATAGTATGAACAAAGTAGTGTTGTTCTGCCAGAGCTTGCACGACAATGAACAGATTATTAGTCAAACCAGACTGCCTGTAAACAAAAAACCCACAGCAATTTTCCAATAATTGCACTAAATGTTTTTAAGGGTTTACAGATACATTTTCAGCATTATATAAACAAATCAATCTTAAAAATTTGTGTGACAGTTGTTCCGTTTCAGCAGTTTACTCTTCAGAGGAAAGTTATGTTGTTTGTTTCCAGCCTCTATCATCGCAGGAAAGGTTTTCAAACTGCTACTTTGAAGGATGGCTGGCACTTCTCAGATGCCTACCCTGTATTCAGGAGAGAGCAACCAGCATACCTAGTAGCTAAAATTCTGCACATGAAATTTAGAGTAACTACAGTAAGTAGAAAACTTAGGTTAAAGCTCTCACTGCATAGTCTTTTTTTTTGCGTGTCTCTTTTTAAATCACAGAAGATCCGTTCTATTTTTGTTCTTTTATTTTAAATCAAAGAAGAGAAATTCTATGAGTAATTTCAGGGCTATTGTAACAGGTGTTACTACTCAAGATGGAAAGCAGCTCATTACTTAAAACACAGTATCTTCAAACACCCCCCAAGGCTGGCAGGCCAACAAGAAACCGCCATGCTTGTTCAATTACTTGTAACAGTATGGATCAAGTTTGCATTGAAATGAAGTTTAATGATGACAAGCTAACCTAAAACTTATCCAGAAATGCAGTGAGACAGATATTCACAACAAAATATCAATGCTCCCCCCCAACATGTGCTAACATAAGGTATCATTTCATTCAAAACAGAGACAGTCAGGGTGACAAGGGGCTTCTCTATCACCACACAAAACTATAGAACAAATGGCACAACCTTTTTTGCTTTCAGGCAAACAGTGGATTTTAAAGCCAGGAGCTAATTATAATCGGCACCGTTCGTGGCACAGAATAATAAATATTTGCATAGAATCTGTTACAGCAGTTTGAAAAAAGAAGGTGACCACTTAACAGTCTCTGGTATAAATACATCCCAGGCAGGCCAGAAGCAAATCAAGCACTGTACTCCAGTCACTCTAAACACTTTCCAGAACGGATTGACTTGATAGTTCTATTTGAAACTCTCTCTGATTGTTTGGGTTTCACCAAAAATTGGTTAAGATCACTCGCTGACAGCACCGTGTTCAACTCTGGCAGCAAAAAGTGTTACTTTACATGACCTCACAAGACATTTTTACTCAAGAAACAAATCAGCTCATTTCTGAAGATTTAAAAATAAGCAGATCCACATCCTACTGAATAATCTACAATAACTGATACATGAAGTCAACATCATTTCTAAAAATGCATTTTGAGTTTCATATTAAAAATAAGCCACTATGTTAAAAACTGTACTTCTGGCTGCTGCTTGCATATGTAACTGAAAAGCTTTGATATTAAAAATTCTAGGGTTAGCAACCCACAAATTTTTAACTTAATTTTTCTGAGAATGAAAAGGGTAACTTCAGAAAAATTGTTAAATACAGAGTTTCTTTAATGCCTACCTTGTGAGCCGTTTAGGTTGAGGTCGCTCTCCAAATTTCCTGAAAAAAGAAGCAGTTGTTAATTAAAACAAAAGTGTTTAGTCATAAGTTTACAGTGAGATACTATCCTAATTTCACAATTTTTGAAATTTTATTAGAATTTGATGTCTTTTCTTTGTAATTTCCTAGATAAGATCACTACTAAAATATTAACCACCTCCTTGGAACAGCTTTTCCCACAACAGCAGAGGCTTTTCTTTTATTTGAACACTGGGTAACTTTCTTCATTGAAGTCACATTTGCTCTCAGAATCACTTTTGAAAAGTTCAGACACCACAAGAGTGTAAAGAAGCAGGAGATCTTTGCCATAAAATTGACCAGCAGTGCCAACAACAAGCAGTTATTATAAACATACAGAAATTAACAGATATATCTGTGCTGACAAATCAGTGAATGCTTTCCATCAGTACAATTTCTCAAAAATCTGTTTTTCCTTCGTGACTTCTCACAAAAAGGATGACAACATTTTCATACATGCCAGTACAAAATTACACGAAAAATCTCTCCTATGGAATGCAGCCAAGCTTGATCCATAAATAGCCTGCTATACACTCAACGTTTTTTCGCCATAAAGTGTTTTGAAACAGCTGTACTTCTTTCAGTGCTTCAACACCGTTCTTGGGAGAGAGAATACTCTTTACACTAACTAGGTTAAGACTTACCACGAAAGTCTTTATTTACATAAGACACCAAATTAACACACGGCAGATACATTTTCATTACCAAAAACATCCTCAGATTAAACCAAAATGGTCAGGTAAAAGATCTGAAAAAAGGAGGGCAGAACCCAGCAATGTACATCTGCTAAGCCTGGTGAGGAAGTGTAACCACAAGCTAAAATAATGACAAAGACAGTGAAGAAAAACCCCAAGAAACCCACAAAGCAACACCAAAGCATAACAAAAAGTCAGGCTTAGCTTAACACCTTTTTGCCTAAAAATAAAGAGGCGTAAGAGACTGTGCTTTTGCTGCCAGTGTTCATAAATATTTCTATGACCTGCCAAACTTACTTTATAGGTGGGCATAGTTTTCCCTTCACGGTTCCTGGATAGGGAAAAGAACCCTTTCCTACTATTGTCCTACAACAGCGTTGGAGGCTCCCTAGGACAAGAATTTGATCATTAAGTGATGTGACAAGAAATTCCCCTGTTTGTGCAATGGATCTGTCCTGGACTCTACAGCAACTGGTGGTGGAATGATTTCATACATTCCAATTTAATTTCAGTAATCCTAGAAATGTACAAATGGACAAATACGTAACTATTACCATTTATATAGTTGAGCAAAACAGCACTCTCCTGACAGGGCAGTGACAACATTCGGCAAGTTTTAAAGCTATTTTTCAAGACTTGAGAAATAAGTCTTCTAAAATGCTGGCAGCCCACTCTACATAGAGGAATTGAATAAACAACATGAAGCCAAATTTCTTTTCAGCTTAAACAATGAAATAAAAATTTATTTTTCCAACCAGACGTAAGTTCCCTTCATGTTTTACTTTGTTGTTGTTAGTATACTGTTCACTTCTCTGGCTTTATTTTAATTTTAAATGAAACTATGAAACCAGAATCCTTGCTGTGAAATTTGGTTTTATATATTTTAAATTTTGAGGTCTATTGGACACAAACTTCATTTATATATTTCACCGCATTGTCATATCTGTAATGCAGAAAAGTAACTAGAAAACCGACACAACTTTGCAGTTTGGCAGCAGGAAAGTTACATCCAAAGCCTTTCCGCTTCTAGCACTTACTTACCTTCTCAGGATCTGCCTAGCTTGACATCCTGAGCACTCCCTGTGCCTCTGGTCTTCCCTGGATAACTGCATGAGTAGGTGTGTACCCCAAGTCCCCCACAGTATCTGTGTAGTTGCTGTTCTTCCCTGAAGACCCAGGATCATCCTATTTGACGGAGGGTTCGACTGTCTGTGACTCTCTGACTAGACAACAGATTACCTTTAAGCAATACTCTACAAACAACATCCCTATGGATTAGCTCCCTGCTTTTGAGCAGAACTACTGTCTTTTTTTCAATCCCTCTGCACATTACAATTCACCACAAAAAAAAAATTAAGAGGTGCTTATCTTGGAGCAAAGAAGGCATTATGCACACAACCCTTACTTGTACTGTGGCAAACAGATCCAACCCAAGATGAGGACCCTAGTACACCAGAAACTGCATTAACACCAAAGAAACCCTTACAGACAAAACCTCACACTGCCCTAAGGTGAGGGCTTGCAGAACTCCTGAGTCCAGCAGATATGTTCTCCTTGCACATACACTTAATTGCTAAAAAGAGTTTTATTAACAAGAGATCTACACAACACAGTTGCAATTACTGAAAGAAATAAATTCCATCTTTTCCTTTAGTCAAATCCTGAACATACAACACAGGAGAAAAGTACCAAAATCCCAATTCTTCAGAATCAGAGCTGAAGCACTGAGTCACTCTGGAGAGGCACAGGGCAAACTCTGATCTGATGCTCAGTGCAATACCTCTCTAATTCATATACCAGCTTTCCCCAGCCTCCTCCACACAAAATGAAGTTATTTATGTCACTGTAATCACCTTGTGAACACATATAAATGCTACCCTTAGCAAAAGGAACCTTTCAAAGAGATGATGTAAATTGGGTAAACCTTTTATTATTCTTTCAATATACATTAGAGAGAGGTAGAATATGAGGAAGTTGCATCTTGATGTTTACTTTAAGTCCCATTTTAACTGTTTCTAAATTAAATTCAGCTACTTTTCCTCAATAATGTTATCTTGACAGATGACTGATAGTTATGTAGCCTAGCCATGGTGTCACTGAACAGCATTTTCCTGCATCATTACAAAATAATTTCAAATATTCCATAAATATTCACCTCCCTAGATCAACAGCAATAGTCAAAGAGGTTAGAATTCAAAAATGATTAAAAATGAAATGGAAATGGAAACATCACCATGTCATGGCATTATTCTGCCACATCCTCACAATTCTGAAAACTTGCAGCAGTGGAAAAAAGTTATCTCAGAGTAATAAAAGCACAAAAGTCAGTATGAATAATCAATAGTTTCTGTATGCAATTGGCTAGAACTCCAGCCTTCAGTGAGAGTGAGAGCACGAGAGAAAAGTGACAAACAGATGCAAAAACCTAAGAGACTGATAAAAGATACGCAAAATGTGCAAAGTAGATAGCTATTCTCTCCTGTCTCACAAACACAGGAATTGGGAAACATATCCAATATCAAAAATTTAATTTTAGAATTTTTTTCCTTGCTCTAGAAACACCAAACTAAGTTCTGAAACACACTGCTAGAGAATATTGTGGAGGCTGAAAGCAAAGTCTGATACAGAACTCAATTAGATTCTATTAAGTGTAATGACCTTTTTTTCCACAACCTTGTTCTCAGGAAAACCTAAACTATGTTCTATCAGCAGCAAAGAAAATAGCATGAGTTAAAAAAAACCCAAACCAGTCTACATTTACCCTGTCTTTCACATTCTTTCCTTACTCATCCATTAATGAAGCCTAGCAGGCACGGACCAGTACATATACTCCTAAGGACCAGATATATTCCGAAGCAGCAACTGCATCCAGGATGCCAGATTTTCAGTCACACTATGAAACTCAAATATACAAACAAGACACAAAATTTAAAAAAAAAAGTATCACATATATTTTGTTTAGTGGTTCATCTGGTTTACTCTTTCCATATATTTGCAAACTGATGTAGAGATGTGTATCGACAATACAACCTGAAGGAAGGTTCCTCCTGTTCTGAAGGACAGAAAGTATCAGCAACTACTACACAGAAGGAAAGACTAGGAACCTTTTTAATTTTTCTGATGTTAAGACAGATGAAAATGCAAGAAACACATTATATCTATGGTTCTGTACTAAATGACCTCCATTGCACAAGCTGTGATTGTTGCTATTTCAAACTTTCATATTTGACTGGCATGTTGAAAAATGAGCCAGTTCAGACACTACAAGGTTACCTGTCAGATATGACAGAGACTGCAACGCTTTTCTTGTGTAGGTTTTCACTGGATTTCACTGTTCTGGAATTTCTTTTTATATTCAGTATTTCTTTTCTCCTTTCTTTCATCCTGAAAATATGCAGATTGACAAATAACAAAAATGTACAGGCAAGGAAACTAAAAATGTATCATAGTTTTATTCTTACAGTGGTTATTAGACAAGACATATATATAATTTGAAGTCCTAATTACAGGTTACATATCATTATATCTGAATGCTCACCAAGTTCCTTTAATATCCTGGGTTTTTTAAATTTTACTATCCAAGACTAAGTGCTCTTTCAGGTGTTCTGTATTGGGATTCTAGACATACAGTCAAGTTGCTGTTTCATTCACATCAGTTCAAGCTGTATTCTATTAGTATTCCCTAACACACCGTACTGGAAACATGAGTGAGAGCATTAGTCACACCATAATCACTTGCTATTGGAGCAAGTTATACTTGTCCTAATAATTCGTTTCCCAGTCCTGTTTTTTCTTTCCAACCATCAGTTAGTATTCTATTATTTCCTGTGTTTTGTCTTCTGATGCTTTGCATAAACTAATTTCACTTCCACATTTTGCACTGTAGGCATAACTCTTTCTTCAGCATCATGTCCCAAATCATTCTTTTCAAGTCTATACTTTTCATTTAGCAAGTCCCAGTTTGCAAATTAAAATTCTTTTCCCCATTCACAGAAATGGAAGGGAACATATTCTTTCTCACTGTATCTCTTTACTGCCCTTTAAGTATGGAAGTTAACAAGTGAACTACCACTAATCTTCTCAGTACAGTAGACAGTTTTACTCAAACTTTTAATATTCTCAGGTTAGGTAAACACATGGCACAACATACAGGCTAAGTTTCAAATGTTTTCAGACAATACAGAATGTGAAATCTTATCTGGAATTCCTAGCTCAGATACAACATGTACTATAATTTTCTATGGCTGCAGGAATACAAATTTTCACTGTTTTCAGCATCAGGAGCACAAAGAAAATTTATCAGTAGTTGTATGCCTTTACTAAACATGCCAAACTTTTTTTTTTTGTTATATAGTCTTATTTTCTGGACATAACTGTTTTGGCTCAATTTTTTTATTCAATGGTTCTATGTGTCAAGTCAACTTTGGATGGAAAAATAAATAAATTAATATTAGCCAAAACAGTTCTGCCATCTGCAAGAAAAAGAACTATGAAAAAAATCTCTACAAAAATCACATACTATCCTATCTTCAACTCTGACTGAAGATCTATGGTCACTGAACAGCTCTAGCATCCTCCTGCCTGGAATATGAACTTCAAATTTTTCCGGTACTGGTCTTCAGCCAAGAACATCCTTTTAACAGTCCCTGAGAAAGACCATTCACCTTTATGTACTGAGCACAGAAGCCTTAAAAAAAAATTTCCACAACATACAAATAGAGACAAACTTCAGCAATCAGATATTCTACCTTCACTTGGCCTATGGACTGACTCGATTTTTGGCATCTAGTCAGAATAACATGGATCTTTCTGTAAATGGCCTCCAGAGAAGCAAAAAGCAAAAGCGAGTTGTCAAATTTGACTACAGCAGAAACAACAGCTGAGCAGAAAGCAAGCGTGGTAGAGAGGCCAACATGGGGGAGCAGCAGAAAGTGAGGACTACAAATGGGAAGATATGAGCTGCAAACTAAGACTTGCCAAATGAAAAACATGGACCTGAGACCACTATGGGAAATGGGGCACCAGAAAAATCTGTGGCAAGGCAAAACACTCAAATTTAACTCCAGAATATACAAATCATAGTAAAAATACACTATAGTTACTGTTTTCTGTGTCGATTTTTTTGTGACAGAAGTTTCCCTGGTGTCTTAAAAATTTCAACACTGAAAATAAAACCAAATACTTTCCTTAGCCTGAAGAATCCAAAAGCATAGTATCCAAAACCAGGCTGCCCAGAAAGCTGGTAGACGCCCCATCCTTGGAAACATTCATTGGACAGGGTTCTGAGCAACCTGATCTAACTGAAGACATCCCTGCTCATTGGAGGGTATTTGGACTCCATGACCTTTAGAGGTTCCTTTCAAAACAAATATCCATGTGTTGAGATCTCTATTTCCTTTCTGCCTTATGCAAGTATGAAGAGATCATGTGGTGCTTAGTTGCCCATAGGTAACTAAACCATACAGGTACGCATTTCCCCTCTCACCATCAGACGGCTGAAGAGAAAAACATGAATACAGAGCAAGGAAACTTGTATGCTGAGATAATAAAATTGTTTAACATACAAAGGAGAAGTGGAACTAGAGAAAAACAAAGTGAAACAGGCCACTCACCACCACCCATGATCAACACCAAGCCACTTCCTAAGCAAAAACTGCCCAACCTCTCTAAATCCCATCCCCGTCCAGTTTATTGCTGAGCATGGAGTATCTCTTTAGTTTGTTTGGGTCACCTGCCTGGTTGCATCCCTCGCAATATCTTGTACCCTCCTCAATCACTGGGAGAGGCGGGGCAGACACCAGGCAGAGTGAGAAAGAGAGAAGGCCTTGATGCTGTGCAAACACTGTTCAGCAAGAGCTAAAATATCAGTGCGTTATCAACACTGTTCTAGTTACAAAGAACACAGCACCGTAACAGCTGCTATGAAGAAAATTAACTCTGTCCCAGCCAGACCCAGTACAATGA
Organism: Pachycephala philippinensis; assembly: GCA_013397055.1. Taxonomy (NCBI): domain Eukaryota; kingdom Metazoa; phylum Chordata; class Aves; order Passeriformes; genus Pachycephala; species Pachycephala philippinensis. The sequence goes on along the minus strand of VWZT01008115.1, from coordinate 121,394 downwards.
GAAAAGAAAAATGGATGCTTTCTGCATGGGAAACAAATGCCAGATTTTAAAAAGGCACAGAGTGCCTGTTCATTGGAAAAGTTTTACCCCCAAATATCTGACTGCCAGATCATTTCCAACTGGACCTACACAACTTGCTGGTGCTTTTGACTGCTGTAGCAAAGGCCTAACATCATTCCTGAATAGCAAACTCAATTCTTTATTAGTCCTGTTATATCACAGTACATACCACAGTATTTGCTGCAGAACATGTTGGAAGAACTCTTTAATAGGCTACAAGAGATGACTATAATACCTCAGAATGGATTTTGGAAATAACCCCCAGATAAGTGTCACAAAGAAACTGCCCTAGAAGGAAGTTACCTCACACTGTTCAGTTCAATGGTTTCAGTTCCATCTCCCAGAGCACAAGTGTCTCAACGTTGTCATAAATAAGATATGGCAATCACTATTTTATGGCAGTGTAAGACGCAGAGTATTAAACATAGAAATTAAATACAGAATAGAGTGATTAAGTAAAGTTTTTACTTCCTCAGAGGAGATCCAAGGGAAACAATACTTGAAACAGGAGGAGTCTAAAAAAAAACCTCCAGATTTTTATATAGTCTTTGGCAACATCTCAGAATACATTATGCAGTTCAGAAAGAAAGAATGTAAAAAAATCCAACTTCTGCTCTCCAACAATATGAATCGACAATGAAGTTAGGTGAGAGGCTCAAGTTAAGCCCTAACATTTCTAATACCTATCAAATAGATGGTATCCCACAAGCCATTACGTGTGACGGGATTGGGGAAGAACAAATACTGCCATTTCAACTACTCTAAGTGTATTTCAGTCAGAAGTGCAGCAAAAGAAATTCCTGTGCCTCACTTAACTCCAGTTCTAAAAACAGTCAACTGTCAGGTGCTACCTCTTCCTAGACCTCTTACAATGCCATGTAACTTGTGAATGAACGAGAAGAGTTTGTGGCTCAACAGTCAGACAAAAGCCTTTTAAAGAAAGGAATGGTAAGAGAAGTAATTGACAGGTATTTTTTATCATTCTCTCTCTGCTTTGAAATAACTTCTATAAATCTGGAAAGCTAGAAAGTCTGTCAAATGTTTGTTCAGCCCTTAGCACCAGATAACCAGACCCCGGTTATAACAGGCTCTATTACTTTGTACCATGAGAAATGAAAATACTTCTCAAAGAATTAACTTCAAGTTGCTTTGTGATCCGTTATCACAAACTCACTATACTACAAGCTCACCAGTATGGGATGTCAAGGGTTTACTTGGCCTACTGAGGTTATCTAAGATCCAGGAAAGTGAAACACTAAGGTTTCCATTAAAAGTTTGAGGATCAATATAAAAGTATTCATTTTCAGCCACTAACAGAGACATCATCTAAGAAAAGCTGAAAGAGATGGATTTAAATAGCATGCTGGGACTTTGTTTTCTTGTTTTCTTTTAATTGCCTATCCTCCACCCATTTCCAGCTTCAATTTGCTAACCACAGACAAATTAGTGAAGAACTGAAGAAGTACTGAGGAAAGTTCATATTTATGGACTTTAAACATGCTTGAAACGATCAAAGCCAACATATGCAACAGTGCCCGTGTACAGGACACACTGATTAATTCTCAGCAGTGATCCCTTAATCTGGCCTTTGCTAGAAACACTCCATTCCGATTGAACAGCATACTACAACCTGCATGGTAACACTCAGCCTCTCCACATCAGACTTGTTTTGGTTTTGCAGATTTCTACATTTAGGATAACATGTTACATCAACTGCAAAAGGAGGTGTACATTTTAAAACACAGGATATGCTGTTAATCTAGATATACTTTACTGTGCACAGATTTTGGTGAAGATGTAAATACAGAAAATATTTCTGTGCATTCACCTACACAACCATAGTCTATTACAAACATTTTAGAACACAGCTCCCAAGGGAAATGATCATTTGTCACTAGAAAACATTTTCCCACCTGGTGGTTTCACAGACCCAAAGAGAATTCCTACATATTAAATAAAAGGAATACTTATGATCCAGCATGAGCTGGCATATAAAGACCACCACATTTCATACGGAGACTGGATTCACATCACTTTAAACATGTTTCCTGTTGGAGATAACTGCTAGATTTGATTTCTATAAGTGCACCTTATTCCACACTGATATCCTTTATTTTTAAATGAATCTGAAAATAGCGCGCTGCTATGATTTGTCAATGCTAAAAATGCAGAGCTCAAAAAAGTGATGATCTGCAGGTTTCACACGATTAAAAAGTCAAAACACCTCAAGGACACAATTTCTAAGAGATTAATGCAAAAGACATATAATTATATATAAGAATTCAGTTAACATGGAAGTAAACACAAACAATAACCTATGCTCAAACAGAACACTTCACACTGAACTTTTCCAAGGATGAAGATATTAAATAAATGAACCATACCAAAAGCTAAAACAAAGCCTTCAAAAGGAGAATTTTATCTTTGCCAAAACAAAAATGGGTTCAATATACACAAGTCTGATTATGGGAAACAGAAACAGTTGTACTACCAGTAACATCCTGCACTAAACAACCACCACAGTGGAAACACAAACTAAAGAACTGAAATAAACAAGCTTATATTGCCAAAAGAAAGGACAGATGATGAAGTAATTCTTACCCACTCTATACTCCACAGCCTACAATTCCACCCAACCTTCATTCTCCACAAGTTCTGAGCAGATCAACATTTCTCAAGCAACTCCCCCTCCACGTCCCGCAAGTTTTTTGGTTTTTTGTCCTCCGTTGATTTCTGTAGGTTGCGTAACTTAGTGCTAATGTAACCCAGTATACCCTGTGTTCCCAACTATCTGCACAGCATCATAGAGTAAGGAGTCTTTAAATCCTTAGACTACTCACACTCTAAACACTCTGCGGTCTTGTTTTTCTGTAATATCACACAGCTGAGGTACAGAAACTGCTAAAGAAATGACACCTATCTCCCCCTGTTATTCCCTCCAGACACAACCATGTTCATAAGCACGATCCTCTCGAGGCTGATGAAGTCAACAAAATGACTGACAGCTTCCAGCTCACCCATCACAGGCTGGTTCATCCTTCAGGATGAACACACACACTGACACTCACATGCAGTCATCAACTCACTCTCACTTTTGCCTGCCAGCAGCACTTCAGCCCTGATTCTCATTAGCGTGTCTACTGTAACAAATATACGGTAACAAATATTGCTATAAAGACTTTGTCCTGAAGGTTAGAGTTGAATTAAAAGCTAATCCATTTTTAAAAATAAATACAGTTTTCATATCTGCATACAAAGAACCAATCTCAGCCAACTTGCTTTGAAACACTACTGACACTATGTACCTTCTTTCTTATCCATCCTACAAAAGGAGATAAAATTAATTAAAACCTCACCAATCAAGAATGTCTAACAGACATGAACAATGGATTTCTACTACTCCTGAAGTCCCTTTCTCCTCTGTAAAGAGTGAATGATGGGTGGTCCAACTGCATTGTCACTCTTAGGAAGTAGGGGGCACAGCAGCCCCTGAAATCACAAAACCAGAACGTTTTCAATCAATACACAAAACATTCCCCCTCTTCAACAACAACAACAAAAAGACCCACCTGCTCCAGGGTGAATGCCACCAAGCATGCACTATCACATCTTTGTACTGCATGATTCTGCACTGCCCCCGACTATACCTAAAGAATTTAAGTCCTCCAACACAGGGAGCATGTTACGTGCTTGAAACAAGTCTTCCACTCTACAGCCCTGTACACACTTTTGGCACTATATCAAATAATACTGACAAAAATACAATAGAAAAAGCTCTGCTTCACTTAGTCACGCCCTCTCACTGCAAGTCACTGGTTCAATTAGAAACTCCCTCTCCCTTTTCTGACCTGCTTTCATCCTCCCACATTGCTTTCATTATTGTCCTCTCTCTTCCAATCCCCATAAAATCACAGAACCACAGCTGCAATTTAAATAAAGCTTGCACTGTATCAGTAAGCAGGCTCACTTTTAAACAACTTACAGAAAGTACACAAATTCACTTCTTTCTAGCAGTCCACCTACATTTGGAAAAAACTCCATGCAGTAATCACTACACTTGTATATGACTCCAAAAGTCAAAGGTTTTGTCCAAACAACGTAATTTTAACCAAGACAGCATGCACACAACTCTGCCACACTAAGTGAGGCAAGGAGGTCAGTAATGATAGCTTGTTTAATGAGGAAGTGCCTAAACATACACCTGAAGATGTGTTTTCCTTGCTTTTGCTTTTAGCTATAGGTACCTGCAGCAAGAAGCTAGTAATCCAAAGATCTCAGGTATACTAAAGAACTTAGATACTATCAATTTAAAGCATAAAGCCATCAAAATGTTGGAGTGGTGTAGAATGTAAGAAACATAATAAAACATTACTCAATTTGTTACAATTCCTTTATAGTCACATGCTATTAGTTCTTTTTTATTAATTGCCTAATAACATTGGCTCAAATGTCTAGTGGAAACTGCAGACTTGGACACTTGTACCTTAGCAACTGAACAAGTTATTAGCTTGAAAACTCCACATACCAGCAGAATCGCAGTCCATAAAACACAGTATAATTCCGCTCAGCTACTGTAACTGCATAGGGAACAAGCTCACTAGTTTTATCTTCATCCATTCAAACAATAAAAGAGTGGATACTTGGAAAAAGGAAAGCACCTGCACGCAGTTCACAAAATTGACTACTAAAGTAATGGTGATACACAAAATCAGTCTAGAGCATGATTCTACACAAAACATCCCACAGTCACACCTTTCATTGACAATGACTTTGCTCAGCTTATGATTATTACAACTCTTCTTGTCCATCTGACACAGCAAATTTTCCTTGGGATCTCACCTTGCACATCACCTTTGAATACATACTTCACAAGCAAACTTGACTTCTATTTCCTACAAAAGTGATTATATGTCCCCTACTAAACCATAATTTAAGTATCAGCAAGTCCTTAAAATGCAAGCAGTTATCTTTTAAGAAATTAAATTTCTAAATATAGGAAGAACAGAGCTATTGAGTACTAAACCAGTGCTTTTTAGAGTTACTGTTGGCCCATAACTGCAAATAAGATTTAGTCTGAAGAAATGTTTTTTAGAAGCATGAGGGAAAAACTACTAACTGTACTGATTATTATATCTGTTGCCTGATTACTTGAAGAAAAGTCACAAATTAGATATAGGAGGAGACTTTTTCAGCCGCTTTCCTGCCAATATAGGAACCCAGCACTATAGCATAGTACCTAAGGATTTGTTCAACTTTCATTTCAGTGACTGAATGTCTGCAGTATTCAAAGAACAGTTTCTCCTCTGTAAATATAATTTCCACGCTTCACTGGAAGATAAGCACTGATATTCTGTGCAGAAGACAACTTTTAAGAGTGACTAAAAAGAAGGACAAAAACTTAAGGTTCATGGTTTTCTTTGAACCACCACCGTTCACTGCAATGCCAAAAATATATATAGAAGGAGAAACTGTGAATGATTTTACAAGGAAGTGGTAAAGAACCATATTGAACTTGCAAAGGCAGAAGATTCTCAAAAAGCCAGACTAACCTCACTAACCATAAAGGCAAATATGTATTTTTTTGGAACACCTCTTAAAGAGATAACAGGTTCTTGATGGGGACAGTCATTGGTCACTTTCAAAATTTCTCACCACTACTCTATTAAAGTAATAGGATAATCGCTCTTCCACGTCCTTTTCCTTACCCTATACCCTCATAAACAAAGGAGCTTTTTAACTACAGCAACTGCTTCCTATGAGCAGAAAAACAAGGAGAATGGCCTAATCTGCTTCTAAGGGGCTTACTGTCCCTGCTCCAAGCTCCTCAACTCGCTTCCCCTGCACCACCTGCAGTGCTCAGACCTTCAAAAGGAGCTAATGCAGTCTGTCAATCTGGCACACCACTAATACACAGGGAAGCAGGAGACAGGGAAACCAGTCGTGTTGGTTGCAGAAAGCTGCTTGGTCACCTCAAACTCAACTTCAACAGAAGCCAAAAAAGATTACACAGATGGAGCAGCTAAGCAAGCCTGTAACTCTCATGGGAAAGAACTATAATGCAAGAAAACACACAGAGGAATTCAGTAGGGAAAATTACTTGCAAAACCCAAGTCTTAAGCAAAATTAAAAGATCTTACCAAGAGACTAACATCGATAGTCAAAGTTTAGCTTAGGATAACTGTAAGACTCTCACCCCAAGCGCAGTCAGAACTTAATGCAAAATGACAGCTAAGTAAACTAACATCTCTAAGGTTTAAGCAGACCAACTCTGACAAGTCTTGCTGTGACAGTTTAAGTCACCACTGTCTCAAATGCCTTTCCCACCTCTCTGCTAGGTCAGGGCAAGCAAACGTGCCTGTGTCCCAGCTGCTCCAGTTCACAGTTGGACTGTGGCTTCACAAGTAGCTGAGCTAATTTGTCACCGCCAAACAGGTCTTGCCTGCCAGCTTCCCCCAGCTGCACTGACCTACCCTGACACACCAGACTCCAGCACTTGTCTGACCTTTCCACAGATAAATTCAGATCAGTAAGCCAGAACAAAAACTATCTTTTTGGGGAGGCCGAGGAAAGAGAGAGAGAGGAAAGAGAGAGAGAGAAAAGAGAGAGAGAGGAAAGAGAGAGAGAGAGGAAAGAGAGAGAGAGGGGAAAGAGAACTTCATTGATTCAGTCATGAACCCAGTGAATGACAGCACCACCTCAGTGCAATCAACAGGCACACTCAGGAGAATGTGACCTCCTACTTCAGTAGCAGGGCACTGGTACACCCCTACCTTCAATTTAGACCCACCCAATATTATTTTAAATAATGTTAATAATAATAGTAACAATAACAACAGTAACAGTATTAGCAAAAAGCCAACAAAAACCAGTTCATACATTCCCTTAACTGGTCTTGGTTTAGCAACTGTAAGCTCTGACAGCAGTACCTAGCCCTCCAAAGCAAGTTTCAAGAGCCATTTTTAAGTATCTTTAGTGTATTTTCACATTTCTAAAAAACACCTTTAAGAAATGGGGACAATTCCCCATCATCTCCCTCCTCTGGCAACTCAGTCATTTTCAGTCAGCTTTTTTTATACAATATAATTTTTTTCTTTTTTTTTTTTTTTAACACAGTATTATTACAGTATGTACCCTCTCCTTTCATTCCCTTTCTTCCTCCAACTTCTATTCTGTGAGCCTTCAAAATGCAATAAGGAAGCAGCTCCTTATATTCAATAAAAGTAAACCACTGGAGTTCTATAAGCTTGTTTCTCTGAACTATGTCTCACCCACCGATTCTAGACTTGTAAAACAACTCCAAATTTGTATCAGTATGCAAGCAGAGAATAGGTTATCAGCACCTAAGCAGGTTGCCATGCAAACAGTAGTTTCCAAATTGGCAAATAAAATTTATCTCCTCAGTAGATTAAAATGATGACACAAAACCTGTGCATATGTATGCTTTTTTAGCAAAGCTGTATTTGGCACCAACCTGTGTTACAAAATTATAGGGTTTCCTAGATATCAGATGTTTTCTTGCATCACCCAGGAATTACGTGGTTACACTAACATTAACTGGGCGCAGTTGCAAAATGAGCTGTCAGTATCCTAGAATTAATCAATCTCAAGTGTATTGTTTTGTAATTAAGCTTACAAATACATCATCCCATGAATATAAAAACAGCAGCAATAAACACATCCCAGAAAAGAATGAGAATTAGAAGGCTCTTTTTCAACTTTCTAGGACAACTAAATCAGTTGGAGGCCATTCTTCACTGTTAGGCTTTTTCACTGTGATTGTGCTGAAGGTCTCTAACTGGGAAGCATTTAATATAACCATATTATTCTTAAACATTTAAAGTCACATAATTTGCATAAAGAGCAAAATTAGGTAATATTCCATCTGCAGTTTACAAACCTGTCTTTTAAGAAAAACAGTTGTTTTAAAAGATTTGAAAGCTTTGGACTTCTTGTCATTGTTGTTCAATTAATTCACAGTTAAATTCTAAGTTTCTAAGACATTAAACCATACTGCAGCTACAGCCCCTGCAATAATTAATAGAGCATTCCAACACAGGAAAGACAGAAATTCATATTCCCATTTAAAAAATACTTTTCTTGAAGGACAAAGACAAAAGTAGGATAAGTGCAACAAAAACTATATTTCTGTTTAAATTTTATAAGCTAGAAGCTCCTTCTAATTATTGCTAGTTACAATTGTAAAACTAAAATATTCAGAAACAAATTGCTAGAGAAACGCAATCTCCACAATGCCTACCATCAAATACGATAACACTTTTAACAACTGTTATGGTAACTGGGTCAATGATCCCTGTACAAGATAATTAAACGGACACTCCAATAATAAACTTTTACTCCTCCTTATCACAGTACATTTACAATAACCATATGAAAAGATTAGATTACATGGCTGGAACGTCAGCAAGCTAACACCTTATCATCCTTTTTTCTGGTATTATAGTATTACAGTTCTCTTACATAGTTACACATGCTCCTATTGTGCTCTAACAGCTTTTATGTGGCATTTTTCATAAGAAAAAAAACCTGAAGAGCACAAATGAAAAGCAATTATTACTGTCCATTTTTTAAAATGGAAATTGTGTGAATCATACTTAATTCAAGGAGGCTTGCTTTTCAGGTTTGTCAAGTTTAAACTCCACACAGATGCAAATTACTGGTAAAACTTCTCCCTGCATCTTAATGAGGTACACTGTAAACCATGAAGCCAATTTGAAAACAAGAATGGTTTTCTGAGACAAACTTTACTTAACTTAGGTATTCTAAGTATTTAAGGAACCAGCATTTTAAAAAACAAATTTACCCAACAGCACTTAACTTCTGCATGATCTTGAACCTGTGACTGCTACAACACGAGTTTCTCAGAATAACGACTATGCTGGCACAAATTTTTTGCAAGGATTTTACAGCAGGAAAAGCGTGCCTAAGCAGTGTTGCAAAGGCTCCCAACTGCTGAGTTCTGAACCCAACCTCTTTTCAAAACATTGTCTCATCCTTCGAAGTACATTCAGGCCAGAAGGGAAAGTAAATTGTCGAAAGTGTCTTGAAGAACTAAACAACCAAATTTGTCATTTCAGTTAGCAGCTACCACCCTGTCAAGCGTAACTTGACCAGCTTAAAAATGACTGCCAACACAGGACTACCAAGAATGTAGTATGTGGAACATGCCAATCTATAGGGACATTTCCTTCCTGAAATTTCTGCCCACTGCTGCTTCAAACAGGGCAGTCTGAGCTCTCCAAAAAAGAAGAAAAAATAGACAAATGCAATCATTAAAGTTCAACAATCAGATAGATAGCCTGAACTGTGGAATGAAAATATGCAGATGGCCACATAGCCAAGATAAATGAATAAAAAAAGCCTCATCCTAAAGAAAATCAAGGCATAACCTATATTAGAAGTTACCACCTAAAATTCAGCATTTTAGAGAAATGGTATCTTTTCTTCCACGGCACTAATGCATTCTGGAAAATATGGCACACTCTGTCCACAAAGCAGGCTTAGTACTGTATTAGTACAATTAATAAATTGATTGGCCATCCTTGCAATAACACTGGAGCCCATAAATCAGTCCTGACTAAGCTTAAAAAGAAGAAAAGAGCTTTTAAAGACAATTAAGTTGCTATGAGTTTTATGAAAACTGGAAGCTGGAGAGACATTTCCAAAATACCAATGTCACTGAAAAAGACAAAGCAGAATTTGGAAATCACTGTTTCACAGCTGATCACTTTGCATATGCCATTTGGTTAGACAGTAAGCATATGCTTTAGCTCTATTACTGCTACACTTTGCCCATTAGGGATGAAGGAGTTCATGGTATTGTCCCATAAACTTTCCTCACCACACAAGACACAAGTGTACAGGATACAGAAGTTCTTTAGTCCTACCCTTTACAGAACAACTTAGGAGGCTAAAAATTCACAAACCTGTTACATGATAAAGAGAACATACACAAAACACAGTCGAAACAAACGAAAGAAATTCACAATGCCAGTTTTAAACCGCTTAAATTATCTTATATGGTTATGGGAAAGATTAAATACTATGAAGACAGCATTCATATTGAATACAATACATTATCTACATACTGCTCACCTAGGCATAAGAAATAGAGAAACCATTTGCTCTATAGTCAAATTGAAAATAGAGGATCTCCAGAATTTCTAGTGAGAGTAACATTTAAATGTTGAGTTACACACAGTTTTAGGGTCCCTGCCTTAAGCGGATTTTTAAACAAAAAAAGCCCATGAGTTGCATACTGAATTTATTCCTAACTATAAACCTCTTGGAACAGGTATCAAAGTTATGTTGCATTTACTAGCCTCAAAAAAAGCCTAATAAAACACTCTGGCAAGTTAAAGATAAACACCAGAAAAGTGTAGCACTGTGTAAATTTTTTTTATTTCCCCAGTGGTTCACAGGTTGTTGTAATAATTTGGTGTGCCAAGTTAGCTACCATATTTGCTATGATAGTGTCTAACTTTTTAGATAGATGGTATTGCTATGGGGCAGGGGAAGGACTGCTGGACTATTTGTATGACAAGAAAGGTAGTGGGAGAAGTGAAATGTGAGCAATAGGTTTGGAAGCCTGAGGTATTTTTCACTTCTGTTTTGTATTTTTCCATATACACAGGAAACTCCCTTAGGGGGGAGAAAGAATAACTTTCCTACAGCTAAATAAAAGTACATGTGCAAAACAGAGAAGCCACTCAATGTTTCTGTACCCCAATAAACAAAAATGTAAAGAATCAGATAAAAACTTTAACACTGAGATAGCAAAATCTAGTTTTCCCAGCTCCAAAATTTCTTCAATGTCTTTGCAGCAGTAGAAAATTCAAGAGACAATTACCTCCACACACATATACATACATCATTATCTACCTTCAGAGAGTTCATTCTGTTCCCCAACCCCAGACCAGCGTCCATCCATTCCCCTCTCCATTCCCTGTTGCTATTACAAAGCAAGGCAAAGATGAGGAGGAAGGACAGAGTTAAGACAATCCACCCAGGGGTGCAGGGCCTTCTGCTCCCACTGCTCGTGGACACAAGGATTATTCTTACTCAGGCCAAGACTCCAGCAATCCATTTCTCCATTTCCAGCCGTAGGATTAATGGACAGCTGAAGAAGAGTAAGAACCATACAAGCCTAAATGGTACTTCCCCATAACATTCTCCTGTCTGTGACTATTTTCAGTTCAGGGCAAGGAAATCCCAAGGCAACTTCATATCATCAATATGATCAGCCTCAAAGAGTCGCCCCACCCCAGAACTAAAATTTAGTTTTAACAGGTCAGCAAATCCAGTTTCATACAGGAGTGACACTGGAAAAGCCTGCAAATCACACAGCTCAGCAGCCACAGACGCTCACCGCTGACCAAAGTCCTGCGACAGAATGCCACTGCTGTCTGAAGATACGCACAGAAACCAGCTGTCAAGCGTGGCATGATAATACAAATGCTTATTAATAAAATTAACCACAAACTTTAAGGGAAAGTATAATAAATCTCTACTGGTAATTTTTTTTGGGGGGGAGGAGAGGCAGCGAAGGGGTGGTGCTGTGGAGTTTTCTGGGTCAAGTTGGTTTTTTGGTTTTTTTTCAAGAAGGAAAGGATTTTCCAGTTTTCCCCCAGACTGGCAACTAAAAAGCACAATGCCCTTTAGGAAATAAATCTTCATTAACTTCACAAGCAATGCCATGACAGGCATCCAACAGCTTTTCAACTGTGATACTTTTACTAGTTATAAGATCTGGTTGGCCATGCCAGCACACCTTGGGACAAATCTGAAGTATACTCAACATCAGCACACCATTCTTCCCAAAACAGCAGGAGTATAGAGAGCTCCAGTTATCCTGGCTGGTTTTATAATGAAAACTAGAGTCCATCCTTTTAAGGTATCCTAGAGCCCTGTTAAGAGAGCTCCCTAGACCCGCATGCCACCCAACAGCTTGCAAGCAGCTTGAGTGACAGGTGAATGCAGGTTACTTACAGCAAGGACACTGTGCCAAGACCTAGGGCACTTTGAACTCAAGAGTCCTCAAGATGTTTCTAACAGCTACAATTAACTACAGACACTGCAAAAAACAGGCAGAAAAAGCAATCAAAAGGACTGAGACAGCAAGTCAAAAGCAAGTGGACAACGCAATAAACAGCCTTAGGCAGAGAAAATGTAGTGGATTCCATTACAGATTATTTGGCAAAGGAGAAGCTGATAAATGACTCAACTCTTAGGAGAACTGCATGAAACTACTTTTGGCTTCCAAGAAAGAGATTAAGAAAGCAGCTGAAAAAAAGGAAGACGCCACAGACTGAAAGAGCAATGGTGATCTGGGACAATGTTTAAGTGTTTGCTTCCTGTTTCTCCAACTATGGACCAGTGTTGCCAGAGTGATAGTTTGAAGATTCCTTTTACCAAAGGAAAAAACTTCTAACCAAAGGAGAAAGATTGCACACATTAGCCTCACTGGCTGGAACCATTATTCAATTCTAATATCCAAAGGATATGCCTGTTTGACTTTCTAAATTTTGTTCCAAAATGAAGTGGGAAGAATGCTTTAGACAAAGGGCTGCTTGAGCTGTTTAATCAGCAAAAGTAAACTGAGGCTCACTGTTGAAAGAAGAAGTGCACCATTGTTACACATCTCCTTCCAGAATATCGGTATTTTAAGCTTTCAGATACATGTTTTTTGTGAAGCAAGAACAGACAAGATCAGGACATGTATCACTAATAAAGTTGCCTTCTATAATGAGAACAAAAAGTGTAGGAGAGAACTATCTCAATCAAACTAGTAATTTTTAACCTATATTAAGACACCCCGGTATGATACCATTTCTCTAGGGTTCTGGAAAGGTATTAAGAAAAGCAAATCAAATGCTTTATTCAACCACTGAACCAGGCAAAAAGAAAAGTTACAATTTTATGCAGAACATCACAATGCTCTTTTAACCCATCTTATGTTAGAAGAAACTTTCTGTATAGTAAATATAAATCCAGGTTGTATATTAAAGCTGTATAACAAACACTTTAAAGTGTATCTGTATACACAGACACACACCCACCACTCCTTGGGCAATGCTTATTTACAGAATTTAGCTTTCAAAACCTGGTCTCAGCTTTACTTTGTTTGCTTTCATCACTTCAAAAACAATCCTTTCTCCCTGTTTCTGTGGCTTTAGAAATACACCACGTTAGTCAGAACAAAGTGTCCTGCTTCTTCACAGCTTTCAATATACACCCTACAAAGCCACTAGCAACAGACTGCAGTCTGTATTCATTCAAAGTTCTATTTCATCCATTCTCTTTGGAGCAGCAAAAGGATAAAAAAATAGTAGTGGCTTCCCATACATGAAGAGGATTGAAACATTTCAAAAGAAAGAAGGGTGGTAAAAGCAAAGAACGAAACTTCTCCAAAATAAAGTGATCCTTCGCTATGTCTTCTTTCCCCTCCCAAAATATATGTCCTGCCTTCACAATAGTAAGACTGGATCTTTCTTTGGCTTTACCAATACAACTTAAGTTTTACTCTTCTCTCTCTGTATCAATGCTTTGTCTTTTGTTACATGAGATATCTCAGGTTCTTCAATTCTTTAGATTTCATTTTCTCTCCAATTCTCATCAGTTCTTAAGGGGGGAGACAAGTCGCACACAAGTGCTTATTAGACATCCCCTCTCATGATCAAAGACACTGATAAAGTGAAGTTTCAAATTCCCAAAAGTAAGGAACAGGGTTTGGACTAGATTTAAAACATACAGTTGTTAGATCATTGAGTAGCAACAGCGACTTCCCTGCTCTGTAGATAATGGTGGTGGTGATGCTCTAAGTACACCACAAGCATTACAGAGCTAGTAACAGCAAAATTTAGGGGAAAAAAGGAACAACACTGTTGGGAAGTAGTCTGAAAGTACTGTTCTGGACAAACATAAGTGAACATGGATTGCCCAGGAACAAAGAAAATGGGGCTTACACAGAAACTCCACAGAAAGAAAACCAGGCAAAGTATTCTGGTGTGCTACTCCATTAAAAATAATTAAAGAGGGAAAAAAAAAAAAAAAAGAAATCCAGAAGCAAAACTAATTGAGGGCTGCTCACAAAATTCAGGAGAGAACACAATTGAAAATGACCAAGCAAAATACAATACCCTGTGTTATTTCAGTGTGCTTTATATGTAACAAGAGGAAGCAGAATTGACCAGATCTAAACTGGAATCAGAGGAAAGGAATGTCAAGCAGTGGCTATACATGTTTTTCAACTGATGTCAAAACAAAAAAAGAGAAAATAATAGCTAGGAATGCAATTTGTACCATGGCAGAATAGTATTTTTCATCTTAAAAAAATGTAATGTCATTACTGAAAAAAATCTACAATTGGGGCCATTAGGTAGGAGAACACGGAACACAACAAAGAAAATATCAGAAGTGCCACCAGTAAAATCTGCAGAGTACTTCCACCAATGATACCCACAACTTGAATCCTATGCAGAATAAGCACAGAGGAAAACTTCCAGTTACGTGAAGAAGTCTCTTCTCTTTACAGATGTAATATTCATCACTGCTTGATACCTTCTGTTGCTTTTGGTTTGTTTTTTTTTAGCAAACTAGTCAAACTGAAAAAGATAATACTTCTTAATTTAACCTGATGCAATACAACTTTCACGACTATGCAAACTGACAAGTCTAACCAGTCTACTGCTAACTCTAAGTGCCATCCAGCAATATGGTGAGACAGTAAGGCAGTAAAGTCAGTTCAGATTTTCTGATTATTTACTAAGTATTTAACAATAAAAAAAAAAGTTAGTATTTTTTTCCAGACAAACCACGGAAACCAGAAACATTGGAAAAACAAGGGATATGCCCAGAGCTCTTCTTCTTATATATTTTATTTCCATATGGAAATTCAGGCTACATTCAAGGAACACTCACATAAGGACTGGCTTGAAACTCTGTCTTGAGAGGTACCTTCAGCATATCTTCTGAGATCACTTTTTGTTTACTGCAGTCTCAAAAGCTACATGCAGATGCAGCCAGTCAAAAAGAATGACTACTACCGTTATAGCACAAGGGATCCAGTAACAGGAGTCACCCTACACTTTCCAGTAGTCTTTAACAATCACTAATGACTGTAAAGGCCTCGTCTACTTTTCCTTTGCTACCATTTGAGGTATGATTTCTCACTTCAACAAGCTAAATGGGAGTAAAACTCAGTAAAACCTTTTTTAAACATTGTTTCATAACGACTCCTTTGTTTTGCCTGCTAACTGTTGTGAAATACAGGTATTTTGCCCATTGCAAAAAAAAAAAGCAGAATGTTCTGACGTTTGTTTTGGCATAGTTCTCACATTTGTTTTAACACAGTTCTTGGTATTTTGAGAGTGCTGCTATCTAAACGTAAGCACTGGGAACACTCATCTTATTTACTGTATTATCAAAACCGAATATAAGCCTGGCCAACAGCTATACTATTAATTAAAATGGATCGCCAGAATAGGTTTTCATGTCTTTCCTGCTTCAGGTGGCTTAAAGCAAAAAATTTACTTTAGCTCTTAGAGAACTGCATGTTTTTTTCTCTCTACATAACACATTCTTCTATCATTCTTACAGACAAACTAAGAGACACATTTACCTCCATAATCAACAGCAAAACAATCAATAGAGGAGGGCACTCTTGTAAATTTAGTACTTACACAAAGATCCCTTAAACTTTTATATCGTGATCAGAATTCCATGTCAGTATCATCTGTGCTGACTGAAACAGTTTGTCACAATGCATCAAGTATGCTACAAGCCTCTTTCAAAGAAGATGCCTGATCCCAAATACTTATTTTGATTAACTGCTCTGCATGACTTATTAATGAGAAATTTGTAATGCACATATAAACAAAACAAACCAAAAGCAACATCAACCATGCAATAGCAAATGAAGAAAAAAAATGGAATGCAAAGGAAAATTAAAAAAACAAACAAAAACCCCACACACAAACAAAAAACACACACAAAACCCCAACCAACCAAAAACCAAAACAAAAGAAAAAAAAAAAAAAAACCAATAAACCATAGCAAACCAACAACACTCCAGGACTCAATGCTGACAAAGTACTGTATAGCAGAAGAAAAAAATTTGGCCGGAAAAACACTTGGACAAAAAGGCATGTCCAAAATAATTTTGATATATCCCCATTAACTTCTGGAAGATATTACTTTATTGAGCATTTTACTAGTCATCATCGTATATCTACTATAAAACTAAGAGAGCATGAAAAGAAGAACACACAGGCAGAATAACACCAGTCTTTCACCAAAGCTTTTCCTTTTCTGAATTCTGACACTCACTACTGAAACCAGAGATGGGTGGCAGATTTGGAAAATGGTGAAGTATTTTCAATTTTGAAAATAAGTACACATACAGAATAATTTCTCCCGCAGTATAAAGACATGGCAACAGCACACTGCAGCACCACTTCACTTCATTACACGGCACATTTATCTACTGGTCATGCCCCAACCATCGCATCTGTCTCAATTATGTAAGAGCAGCATCTCTCTACTGTCCACTCTACTATCCCTCACTATAACCAAAACACATTAACAATGAATACAGTCACTCAAGTCTTCTTTACCGTACCTTTCTGTTACACAGATGAAAAACCTAAGGAGGTCTGATTTCTCCTGACCAGCTTTCATAGCCACAGTTGGGAGAGAAAACATGATGTCACCTGTCGAAACCCAGCAAACAGCCCATAATTACACCAAGTACGAGAACAGAGGCAGGAGACAGTAATTGTATTTCCACGTCTCCACAGACTCTGTTTGACCTTGGTAAGTCACTTGGTTTTTCTGCTTGTTTTTTCATGTTCGGGACACGAAGAGCTTTTACGCAGACGGCTGGAACAACAACAATAACTGAGTAAGGCTAATTATTATTTATTCTGCCTGGCCTTAGAACTCTTCCACAACGGCATAAACTCAGAGTGTGCACAAGCACCTCCAAGACTCTAGACCTTTATTTTGAAGCTCCCTTTATGAAAGATCACCAGTGAAAGCAGTAACACCCCTTACCAAGACAACCTCCCCTGTAATCAATAACTGATAAAAGCTTAGTTTCACAAATTCTTCTGCTGAGCAAACAACTTTAACCTTATTTTCTACACTGGCAGTTCCTAATCCACAACTTGCAACTTGCAAACACTGCCTGCAGATCCCTTGCTACCGCTCCCAGACAAAATTAAATTACAGAGTAAAAATAAGAGCTGCCAGGAAAAGTAAAGCAGTATATTTTCTGAAGAGTATCTTTTATTCCATGCAGTTTCTATGGTTCCGCAAAAATTAGGGACCAGTATTTTGCACAATTCAATTCCCTCTTTCAGGCTTGGAAAATTCTGAATTTCACGGCAGCCTGATGAAGTTTTATTTCAATACCAAGTTTTCCTGGTAATCTCCCAAAGCACCACACACTGGAAATACACCACAAGTATGGCTTTGAAAAAAACGAAGTGCAGATGAAATGTCCTACAGACCAAGCAATGTTACCAAGAATAAAAGTAGAAAGACATTTTTTCTGGCACATTCAGAAAAATGTCTATATTTGTCTGGAAAGGAAAAAATTTAAGTGTTTATTCCTCTACTCAAATAACGATAAGAAATTCGATTATAACCAAAACACTAACTAGGATCCATTGTAGTATATACCCTTTAATCTAACCTACAAGAGGTAGAAAAATTAAATGAAGGTGTGACCTCACTCAGAGCAGTTAAAAATGATTAGCTGCCAATACAGCTTGTTGCCTATTGGAGAAAGAGTTCTGGATTTTCGATGCACTGATGAAATAGCACTGCATAGAAGTCAGTCATGTAATACAATAAAATGGAGATAAGTTCTTGCTCCTGAATAAGAAACAAATGAAGAAAAGTTATACCATAACCACAACCAATGTGTGGTCCTCATGTTTTCCAAGTGAAGCATGTAAACAATTTTAGAATCGTAGACTCACAGAACATCCCGAGTTGGAACGGACCCACCAGGATCATCAAGCCCAATTCCTGGCCCTGTGCAGGACACCCCCAGAATCACATGATGTGCCTGAAAGCATTGTCCAGGTGACTCTTGAACTCTGTCAGGCTTGCTGCTGTGACCACTTCCCTGGGGAGCCTGTTCCAGCCCCAACCATTCTCTGGGTGAAGAACCTTTTCCTAATATCCAACCTAAACCTCTCTCGACACAGATTCGGGCCATTCCCTTGGGTCCTGTCACTAGTCACCAGAGAAGAGACCAGCGTCTGTCCCTCTGCTTCCCCCTGTGAGAAAGCTGTAGGCTGTGCTGAGGTCTCCTTTTGGTCTCCTCCAGACTGAACAAGACAACTGATCTCAGTCATTACTCATATGGCTTCCCCTCTAGACCCTTCACCATCTTCATGGTGCTCCTCTGCATGCTCTCTAAAAGCTTTACATCTTTCTTACATTGCAGTGCCCAAAACTGCCCCCAGGACTCAAGGTGAGGCCGTCCCACTGCAGAGCAGAGCAGGACAATCCCCTCCCTTGCCCGGCTGGCCATGCTGTGCCTGATGTCCCCCAGGACACGCTCGGCCCTCCTGGCTGCCAGGGCACTGCTGACTCACATTCAGCTTTCTGCTGACAGGACGCCCCGGTCCCTCTCTGCAGCCTCCCACTCCCTAGCCTATGTACATCCACAGCTGCCCCATGCCTGGCACCTGCCCTTGTTAAATTTCATGTCTGGTGATTGCCCAGCCCTACAACTAGCCAAGATTATTCCATAGGGCCTCTCTTAGTTTAAATAACTATGGAAATACGTACTTCAATTCAACACAAAAGTTTCAAGACTTATCTACATAAAAAGACACGTTCAAAAAAGAGCCTCGCAAGCTTCCTGAAGACATGTGCTGTCAACTGAAGTGTTCAGATTGCTTTAGAGAGAACAAATCATGTCCCAGCAGCATGTCATTCATTAAACAATCTTATTAATCAAACAGTAAAACATTAGAACAATTATATCTCATAGTAAACTTTTAGGATCAGTCAGGCTTATAAAAATAAAAATACTAACAAAAATAGTGTTTATCTTCATCTCTGTTTATTTTATATTATAGATATGATTTTAATATCTATAATATTAAAATCTATTATATATAATAATAGTCTTTGTCTATTGTAAGGATCAAAATCTGCAAGCTTAATCAAGAGACTCTCACACTGTACATACTGAAACCCTTACGTTCTTTTATTTCTTGGTAAAAAAGTTTACCACTGCAAATATGTAGTTTATGCATTTACAAGCATAAGAGCAAGAAGATACATGGCCATATGTCACCATCTGGATAACTAAAGTGCAGTTGAAGAGCATGGAGCATTTTTCAGAAAATGAAATTTTTTTAAACAGTATAAATAGGCTCTGAAAAATGGCTGTGATGTGACACAGCAAAGGTGACAAAAGAGTTTCTCCAGGTTGTAAAGGTTACTTAACATTTTTTGTAAAAGGTAGCAACCACAAAATACATACACACACACACGAGATAATGAGTAAAGAACACCACATAAGTAGAACCCCAGGAAATGAGATAAACTCTAAGTTTAGCCCTTACTTTTCCAAGACTCAGTAAGAATGTAGGGATATGGAAACTGCTTCTATTAATAATTTCTTCTTCAAAGAAGTGTACTGGCTGTTTCCTTTTCTGAATTTTTACATTACAAGATATAACCATAATTCTGTATTATTTCCTTACCTCATATAATAATCTTAATTGTTAATTAATGCAATTATGTTTGGGTATGAAATGTATAACATTATAATGCTATAAGCATTTCCACATAAAAACAATGCAGTTCACTAAGATCAAGAATATAATTATAATTTATAATTATAAAACTGCCTTGAAATACTATAGACTTAAAAGGCATATTCACTTTTGTCAACAGAATTAAGATTTCATCTGACAATACAGCTAGTGACATTTACCTTTTTCTCTTTTTCACCTAAACACAAAAGAAAAAAATAAGTAATTCTATAAAAGCAGGCATACACAATTGCTCAATTTTTAAAAATATTGAAATAAAAAATTTAAAAAAAAGAGCGCTTAAAAATACACCTTCCCTGTGAAATGCTCTTGGGAGGCAGTATTTCAGCACATTAGTGCCATATAGGTCAGTTAATAATGTGCTTGCAATTAACATCCAAAGAATTTAGGATTGCAAGTATCACGAACATAGAAAACTGATGTCCTGAAACTTCAGAATTCTGCTGACGTGATTTGCTCTCCAAATGTCAAACTAATATTGTGTACAAACTACATTCTTCATCTCAA
Organism: Pachycephala philippinensis; assembly: GCA_013397055.1. Taxonomy (NCBI): domain Eukaryota; kingdom Metazoa; phylum Chordata; class Aves; order Passeriformes; genus Pachycephala; species Pachycephala philippinensis. The sequence goes on along the minus strand of VWZT01008115.1, from coordinate 101,007 downwards.
GAGAGATTCTAACGAGCTGCATATGCTAGAACACCTGTTTGTATTAAATATGTATTTTACAAATCCAAACTACAACCTATCTCTTCAAGTTCATCAAAAACCAAACATAGCACAGAACAGGTATGCATTGCACCTTAACTGTAATCTTCAGCAAAAACGAATTAGTAACCATAAAGCCTTTCCTCAAAATCTTTACCTGTGAAGCCACCACGAGTCTTTTAGGAAGGCTTTTTACATACCTACAGGCTACTTGCTCTTCTTTTCACAGTATTTTTAAACATAGAAATTAGAGTTCCAAGTAATAAAAAATAGTCCTAGAATGAATTATTACTGCAAAATAGAAATTAGCAAGTCAGAGGAAAGAAACTTGCTCTCACTGACAAACCCATGATCATTATACAATTCATAGTATGGAACAATACTTAAAAGAGAGCTACTTCTGCAAAGAGATACCAGCAAAGGGTATTGCTTTTTAATTGGCTGTAACAAGCACACACATACTATGCCAAATACAATAGTCTACAGATTATTTCTGGAGAAATCAAGCTATAGAAAGATTAATTTCAAACTTTCTTTGTGCTCTCTATCAACCAGAATAAGTCAAACAACACAGAGCTACTTAACACAATGAATAAACAATGAAAGCAAATAAAATCCAAATTAAGACCTTAACTTCGTGAAATTGCTCCTACTGAAACTACAAAAAGTTTTGCCAGCATTTCAGAAGACTCCTGCAAGAATACAGTGCTCACAAGGATTTCCCAATAGTCTGACTTAAGACAGCTCATGCTCCTTGATAACAATTTATGTGTTAGTCACACAAAACCATCTACTCATTTGATTGTAAACAAGTTTTTCCCAATCTTTAACACTCATCAGGTGCATATACACAATACAATAGCTGTAGTTACGCTATTACTCGAATCTTAACAAGCGCTGTTTAAACCTTCAGTGACAGTAAAAACTGTAGCCTGAAGAACCCATCCATGAATTCTAGTCCTAGAGTCTATATAATCCTGTTTCCACTCCTTAACCTTCACTGAAACCATTCTAACACCTCTTGCAGCCTAACTCTATGATGAGGCTCAGAATCAAGAAGTAATTGTTATCTTCCGAGACCTGTCAAACTCCCAAGGCTACCAGCAATGCTTCTTTTCTGGAAATAACTCTCCCTTGTTTCCTTGGCATTGTTGCTCGCATGATTCATCCCTTATCATTCCAACTGTTCTTTCAGTGTATCCCCCTGAAGGAGCCTCCTTATTCACCTGAATTATTTTATGAATCAGTTCATAGGTTTTTCTCTTGCATCCCTTTCCATTCGTCTTCATTCTGTCCAGGACCAGGATTCAAATTCAACTATGAACTCCTTGCCATCAATCAGAAATATCCTTTCTACTCCCTATCTCCTGTGCTTGTCCAAGTCAACACCCCAGCCTGAGTCTCTCTTTCCCCATACTGATGCCTCACTATCAGCTCAGTATCAGCACAGACAAAACACAGGTCTTACTCATTCTACCATTGCTTCAGTCTCCTTTCCACTACTGCAAGTCCTGAACTTAATCGAGCATAAGCCCTCAAATCTAGGTTCTCTATAGGTCCTAGAAATAACCTGGTGTTGAGATCCCATTACATCACTAAGATATCCCTTTAGTAGCTGAAATTCTATCAGTGACCATGGAAGTTCACACCTGAAGTAGTGAAGCACACTTCCTCATCTTTCAAGATCCAGAATTGACCCTTATGAACATTCCTCTCTTGACAGCTTTTTTTAGCCTAATGCCAGATCACACAAGTCCTCCCCTGCGGCATCTCTTAAGCAGCATCCACTTCACTCTCTACTTCAAGACCCTCACTGGTCAATGTCCTCATTCTAAAATTACTAATCAGGATGTTGATGATGTTAAAGTTCTGAAAAACTGTTACATTTTCATCTCTGAACTTCTCTTCCCTTGCCCTTGTGGCTGGGAGAGCTCCACGAAGCAGCATCCTCTTTCAAAAACCTCCTACAAGTTTCTCCTTAGTTCTCATTAAAAACAAAGAAACAAAATGACCAGATGGCTGTCACATCTACACTACTGCACTAAAATTCACAGCACTGATGCCAAACATTCTCCTGTGCCATCACAGATCTCCTGAGTCTTCCCTTACCCTTAAGTCATGAAGCATTCTGGGTCAGGAAACCCCTCATAACCACTGAACTCCTGGATGACTAATTCAGACATGGAACTTGAATAGCTTGTTACTTAGAAAAGTATGACTAAAACAATTTTCTACTGTACAGTGCCTATGGAAAACATCCTACCAGCAACAAGCCTACTCAAGTTATTTTTGTCTTTTTCAAGGTTTCTCAACCTGTTTGAAAAATAATCCAAATGTTATACTGTATACTACTACTACAGAGGTTTTCACTGGTAATCGAGTACTCAAGACAATGCCTACTCTTTATCATTTCAACTTCTCACCTCTAAGCTGGCTTCTAGTATTTTAAAGATCAGGTTGTCCCAGGCTACTGAGAAGACACCATTCCATAACTTATGTCACTTTAAAATTACAAAATTAAATTCATAGCATTAGAGGTTTTCTCTGTCACATGGCTTCATTAGACCTAGCAGTGCAATTTTCAAACTAATGGATGCCTACAGGTATTTTTGCAGTATCAGCAATTATTTAAAACCAAGTGGTTTACACTCAAAACGTTATACAATTAAAGAAGCATATTTTCATTAATTCTGTCATCTTAAAAGGGTATTTGCCTAAATTGTTCACAACCAAAACCAACAATACTCCACAAAACCCAAAAATACTATCCTATAATCCCAGCTATAAATTATCCACTTCTTTTAAATAATAGTTGTGAACAGTAATTCATTTTAAGTTACTTGTCTCATGTTTCTGTTTACCTTCTCACTATATCTGGTTCTGACACCGTCCAGTTTAGGTTGTCACACTGTACATACAAGCAAGTTTAATCAAAACCCTCCTTGTGAGGCAGCAGCACGAGTGTGCCACATGCTGCAAACAACGAAGTGGTAACATACACTGACTGCCCCCCAAAACTGCCGCAGTAAATTCCTACTATTCCATTCCAACACTGCATAAACCTATGTACCATAATTCAAGCTTAGGCATATAGTTTTCACAGGAAAAAAAAAAAAGAAAAAGCTTTTTCATTCAGGTAACACTGACTGCAAAAGAGCCACAAGCTTTACCCCAAAGTTTGAGTGCCCATGTGATGCCCATTCAAACACAATGCAGGATTTGCCTATTACATTCTTCAGTTATTGCTTTTAATTTCAAACACTTTTTTCCCTCTGTCCAAGTAAGTTTTTACAGAACAGGCCAGAAAGAAAACTCCTTGCATTAACTATTTTGAAAAAAAAAAAAAAAATCAGCTACTGGAGAATCAATTTTTAATCCTAATATACATAATAACCCAGCATCAAAGCCACACTCCAAACACAGGTCATCTAATTAAAAAAAAAAAAAAAAATCGGGCTCCTTCATACAATATAACTATAACATTAACAAAGGTTAGCGTATTTCATTTTACCTACATTGGAAGTATTTAACAATAAGAAAACAAAACTATTTTTCCAGAGAATTATTTGACTTATAGGTTTAAACAATAAATGTAGAATTAAAATCCTAAACTACAAACAATTTTTTCACTCTTGTTAAAATGGTATTTTTTTCTACTGCTCTGATTATTTGATCACTGTTTTAAAAATAATCTACAGTTGTTTTGTCAACATTGTAACAGATGTCTGAAAAGGATAAAAGTAATGTCACAAACATGACAACACTTTTGACAAACCTGTAATAATCAATAAACAAAAGGAAACGGAGCCCAAATATTCAAATGAGTAAACTAACAGAAATGTGGAAAAACTTAATTGCTAACGAGAGCACAGGCTAATAGTTATAGCAAACTTTAAACGCATTTGTTCCCTTCTTTCAAGTCCAACCTCTGAAATAGTACAATCCGGGAATCATAACAAACAAGATTAGCTTCCCTAAAGAACACTTAATTGGGAAATTGTGTATCAGCCACAAGATGCCTTCATCAGGAGAGAAATCAAGCAAAAGCTTCGACTTATTTTTTGACAAACAAGAGTGAGGAATTGGAAACACTACTGCAGCCAAACAAAACAACAAAATACCATAATGCTACCTTCTCCACGAGAACAAAAGCATCAACCACCAACTCCACCCCACCCCCAAGCAGGCTGTTGCTCTCTAACCACAGAGCCAATGCTGTAGACAATGTAATCCCACAGGGAAGACAGAAGGTCACAGACACACTGTGAAATCTTAAAATAAGGTCCACGTTTTAGAAAGACATATAAGTACTTTAACGAGACAAAATTTCATTTGGAACAAACAGGTGGAGTATAGAAACAGCCTGTTCTTCTCCTGACTGTCTCTTCCCTCAACACAGAGGGAGGTCACATGTGCTCAGCGTAGCCCAAAATTAAGGACACGGCACTTAAAATAAGCAGCAGCAATCAAGATGTGGCGAGGATGGCAACGTGCAATGTAACACTGCAGGTGTGATTGCATGCTGTATACCAGCACTGGATCTGTTATTATTCATCAGCTGTAGGTGGCTAAGAGGGTGTCACTTATTACAGTGACACATGCTGCAGCTGGCTAGCCATGATTAAGTATTACCCAGTGTGGTTGAAAGGGATGGAGGCTACCATTCATTATGATCCAGCATGACTTAGTGGGGTAGGGAGGCTGTTACCCTTCCCTGCATCGCAGCATTTGAAGGAAGGTAGCTAAAACTCAACAAAGCCCTGGGAATGGTGTGCGGAGAGCAGAGAAAGCAAACATCAGTCGCCCAGCCTGAGGGAACGGGTGTCCTGCTACCAGGGGCGGAGAGCCCGCCCGCGCTCGGCGCGACCGGGAGCGCTCCGCCGCCAAGTGACAGCGCCGGGCCGGGCCCCGGCCGGCCCCGCCGTGCGAGGGGCGCTGGGGCACCGCGCTCAACTTCCAACCACAGCAGCAAAAGCCTTTGTCCGAGCGCTCCCGGTCCGTGGCCGGGGGAGCCCGGGGGACCCCCGCCTGCGGCGGGACGAGCCGGGGCGACCGAGACGGAGGAACAGCCCGTGCCAGCCCCAGGCCCCCTCCCAGCTGGGCTCCGCCGCTCCCCCGGGAGCCCTCAGAGCGGGACCCGCTCCGAAGCAGCCGGGATGAGCACTGACCCTGCACGGAGTCCCGACCGGCGTGTCCGTGCCGGAGAGAAGGAGAGCAAAGTGAGCGCCCAGACCCGGCGGGACCCCCGCGCCGCGGGGCGGCCGGAGAGCGCGGCCGCTGCCGGGCCGGCACCCGGGGCGCCTCCTCCGTGCGCCCACCCGGCGGGACCCCAGCCCCGCGAGGTCTGAGCCGCAGGGCCCGCCCGCGGGCCGTCCGGAGGGCAGCCCCCCGTGCCC
>VWZT01008115.1:0-95185 GCA_013397055.1 Pachycephala philippinensis | reverse complement strand
CCGCCGCCCTCTGCTCCCCCCCACCCCCGCGTGTGGGACCGCGCGCCTCGTGCTGCCCGCGGGCCGGGCACGTGCGCGGCCCGGGGACACCTGCGGCGGTGCCGGCGCTGAGGGGGCCGTGGGCGCCGCGCTGGGAATCGGGGCAGGGCGGAAAGAACTCCTTGTCAAACGGAGACTAAAAAGAGCGGGAGGCTGGGATTTGGAGGCACAGCCCTTAGGAAGACCTGTTAGGTTCCTTCCATGGAATCGTTAACGTAATTTTTTTTTGGAAGTGGGTTTTACATTAAAAGCCCGGTTTCATAATTTTGTTTCCATCTGCAACCGAAGTGCGTAAGATGCGTTTGTTTAGCAAACAGAAACAGTGGAGTGTGCCAGAGCCCCTGCCAGCTGAGCGAGCCCTGTGGCGGCTGACGGCTGAGTGTGGGCACGGGGACAGGAGGTATCTGCAGCACGGAGCTGCCGGGCGGTGCTCCGACGTTTTCATAAGACAAAAAAAAAGAAGACCCCAATTTTGGATTCGTTGAACAACATTGCCACTTCAAGGTGAGGGTCTGATTGTCCATTAGGAGACCATATTTGAAAACGAATCCTTTTATAGCAAGACTTCTGCTTGTTAAATTTCCTCTGTGTGTTTAGTATAACATGTCAGTCTAACTTCGGGACAAATTCTACATTGATTTAAAGATTGCTGAGATTCCAAAGCCCACATCTCTTTTTATTACTTTAGCTCTGTGCCTCTGCTGTCTTCCAAATTACAGAAAAATAGAACATTTCAGTAATCCCATGAATAAGATTTTGTGTTTCTCTCCCGCATACACGCTTCACTGCTAATGCTAATTCGATGAATAATGTCACAGATAAGTAAAAAAGTATGTTTTAAGAGATTCCTCGGTGACAAAGTTTTCTGTACATCTCTACAAACAGCTGATGTCTCCTGTCATTAAGGGACTTTCCCCATCATGATTTCCCCCTCCTCATTAGATACAAGAGGACTTTGATTGGCTCCCTTGTAGGCACAGTTCTTGGCAAAAGCACAATGCATACTGGAAATCTTCTGTATTGTTTGCAAAGAGCAACTCATAATCCCTTTGGAAATCTCTTCCTAAAAACATCACTTCTCTTTTTTTTTTTTTTTTTTTCCTCCCAAGGCTAAAAAATGATCTCAGCTCATGCTAGCTCCATTCCATTAAGAATAGTTTCTGGATGTTTGCCATGGACTGTCTCTAGATGGTTATTTTATGGGGCCCCTCTTTTAGTGTGTTTTGAATCAAACTGGAAAATCTAAAAATACAGCACACAATAATCTGCAGTGTCTAGCCTTTTTTGATAGTTTACAAAGAAGGCTTTGATTAATAACCAGATTAATTGGGTACTGGAGCAGGTATATTATTTCAAAGAATGAATAATTATAGAAACTATTGTAGTCCTTTCTATCACTGGCAGTAGTACGTTATAAAACAAATAATCATTGATTTTTTTTTTAAATTATAAATGATTTGCAGTTCAGAAGGCCAGGAATACTATTCAAATCAAAAACAATAGCCTGAACTTCATGTAAGTAGCTGGTGGAAGAAAAGTTAATAAGCCACCAAAGGTTTTTAAATATTGTTTATGCATTGAATTTTCTTCTTGCTGCTAAAAGTTTGTATTTCATACAGAGTGTGAACAATTCCTATTCACTTTATTGGAAACTGAAAGCATCCATTACCTCAGGCAACTAGACCTCACTTCCTAGCCTGTAATGAATATAAGCACTTCCAGAGCTGAGGTATAAAAATTTAAATACCAGGTTTGCACCATTTAAATTTTTGTGTTTTCTATGCAAATCAGTAGCTTGACTTTTTGATTTAAGCTCAGCTGAGGTTGGCAAAAGGGTTCTGAATCAGGCCTGTCACTTCAGAGACAATTTGGAGAAGCATAGCTTGGAGGCGCCTTTGAAGGATGTGATTTCCACAGGTGTTGGGCCTCACCCGTGTTCCAAACAGATGCTCTGCCAGATGACTCCAGCTGGGTGCTCAGAATCATTAGTTACCTTTAAAAATGGAAGGCTGTTAAAGCAGGAAATCCAGTTTGCTCTCACTTGTAAACTGGGGGACAGGACCTCCTCGAACTTACTTGGATTCACCAACACGTGCGTATGTGGACAGAGCCACTTGGCCAGTGCTTAGTGGATCTCAGCAGCTTCATCTGGGAATCCATACAGTTCCCCTGCCCTTTGAGTCTTGCTTGATGTGGAAAGAGGAGAAAAGACAAGGAGCCTAGCAAGAGCCCATGGAATCGTTAGAGATCAGGCCCTCTGTGTGGGCACGGAGGAGGTCTTTTGGCCTGGAATTTTGTCCCACCACCTGTACTGCAGGAGCTGCTGGCCGGCAGTGCTCAAGCAGCTCAGCTTTGGAGGAGAAGGGCAGGCAGGAGCAGGGAGCATGGGATGCAAGCTGTGATAACCAGGCCAAAGTTTTCAACAGCTTGTTTGACCAGTCCAGACCAAACTTTCTCCAGCTCAGCCTTGGCTCTGGGTTTCCCCTAAGCTCATTCCTTTGGGCACAGCACTAGCTAATATGCTTCACATTTGGCAACTGCTTCTCACCTCGCTGGTTTGGAGAAAGATGAGAAAACAAAAGACCTGCACCCTTTTGTGTAGAAGCAATGCCAAGTTTCTTACATGCTTAGCACATGCATGTGAGAGGTAGGCAAGGGGACAGGAGACTCTTTCTCAGATCAGCCTGTCTTACAAAAAACATCTCACAGTGTGTCCTGTAAAATCCCAGCTATTTTAAAACCCAGTGACCTTAAAAAGCATTGTAGGTAGTGAGAACCGCAGTTATCTGGATCTTCATTATAAGCAGTAGGTTTATCTTGAGATGTTGCAGTTTGTAGGTGGTGTAAATCACACATTCTAGTGGTAGGTACTGTGATACAACCCTGCTGGAATTTCATAAGCACAGGATGTACAGTGTGGTTCGACCACGTGTCTAGGAAAGCAAATAAACAGGCAAGTTACTGCCCACAGAACATCTCTTAGATCTGAACTTTGGTGCATCTGCCAACAAAAGTTATCACTTAAGCTGTTAGCCAGCCAGCTCAATGTCAGGAGTGTGCCTACTCTTTGAAATGGATGCTAATGTTCAACACAGCTCAGAGAATTTGCAACGTTGTCTTAAGGACGGCAAAGACAAAGAATAGGCTAGTTAGCAGTCTGCAGCAGGAGTATTGTTTAATAGTTTTTGCTTGTATGTCAAAAAGGATGATCAAAGAGGATGCAAAGTAGAGCAAAGAAGAAATCTGAATCTGTGTCATAATGCGGGCTCAGGTATAAGTATGCCTTGGTGTGGGAGTCCCCAGAGGCTACATTCAGGCTTGGGCCTCGCTCTGGTGTTGCCTTGAAAGCAAGTACAGTCCCTTCCCAAAGTGCTCTTGGAAGGAAGAGGGGGAGGGAAGATGAGGTTAACAGTAATAACATCATGTGGTTATGTAGGTTAACAGTGTGAACAGCTTGATGACTGACTTCTGTAACCTCTTATTTTTNAAAACATTAGGAAGGAAGAGGGGGAGGGAAGATGAGGTTAACAGTAATAACATCATGTGGTTATGTAGGTTAACAGTGTGAACAGCTTGATGACTGACTTCTGTAACCTCTTATTTTTAAATACTTTTCTAGAACAGCCTGTTAAGACACTTTGCACTGTATTACATTTTGCTTCTCACCCCAGTCCAGAATAGTATCTTCACTTATTTTCCATTGGGTGAAGTTTTTTGTCAGTTTGTGTATAAACTACCCTGTATCCCTCCTTTGTTTTACTGGGCTCTTCAAAGACCCCACCTCTGAACCTCTCTTACACAGCATTCCTCCACTCATACACATGGTGCCTGTCCACCAGTTAAGTGTGGCACCGGGTTATTCCCTTAGCCCTGCTCTCAATACGCAGCCCTCTGCAGTGGTGGGTGGTGCCATCAGCCCTCTCATCCTCAGGGTGCCCCTGCAGGTACCACCAGACTTCAGTGAACTATCTGGAGGCTAAAATGCCCTGGGGGCTGGCAGAGCCTGCCCACCACACACCAAGTAGTGCCAACCCCCTGCACGCCAGCACTCACAGGCAGCGGCAGAGCGGGGGTTCCCCAGGCCCCCCATGGTGCTGCCAGGAGCGTGGCTTCCTTGGTGCCCTGACCTTCTGCCATGGCTAACGTGTGCACGCACCAAACCAGTTCCAAGATTAAAGCACAGGATGCAGGATTACAAAGTCATTAATTACAAGGAGTACAGCAGGATAAACTGTAAAAATCGCCATGTTTCCAAAACATACAGGAGAAGATACAGCTTCTTTTCAGTCTGTCTGATATCTGTAGTACTGACTATGAGCTGAAGACACCTAAGGAAGTTAGTTGCATCCTACTGAAATCAAGAAAACGGGGAAGATTGAACTAGTTGGTTAGACTGTGAATTATCACAAATAATTAACAAAGTAGAAGGATGATTTAAAGATCATGATATGACTCCAGACGTTTTATTGGTTTTATTCATACATAAATACAAATCGAATTTGCAATGCTACAGTTCTGAATTAATGTGAATACAGATGTCTTTCTGCAGAAAAACATTTTAACCAGAGGTGCTGTTACAGTTCTGTTGTTTTCCTGATGTGTATTAATTCACCATCTACACTGCCAGTGATACACTCACACCCAAGCCTGTAATTCAGTGACTGAGTTAGAGCTGATTTTTTCAGCTAGTCTGCTCTCTCATTCATTAGGCTCTTTGAGAAAATGTATGCTGACAGGCTTCACCTCTACCTGTAAGTAAAATGTGGTTTTGGAAAACAAAGAATGAAAACTCATTTGATTCTACAAAACACAAGAGAAAAACACACTCTTAATTATACACATTTTTCTTACAGGGAATATGTAACAGAACAATGCTTAAGGAAATTTCAGTCTAACTATATAACAAGGTACACAAAAAGAATTAATCAGCCTCCCATAAAAGAAATCCACAAACTGCACATGACCTATTGATAAAACTACCACTAAAAACCCATTTGCCATTGTAAACCATCCCATTTTACTATGTATTAGGAAAGTCTTTGTCCCAGTGATGGCCACACACTATGTCAAATAGCAGGGAATATGAACAGAAATCCTTAACCTATAATTCTACATACAAATATGTGCACATAGGAATTCTGTCTATAGCTAGAGAGAGGAGTTAGGAAATTAATTGATTCACAAATGTAAAGCTGGATACCATATAAATGCTGTTTGGAGAATTTAGTGACAGGTAGGCCTCATTCTGGTCCTATATAAAGAAGGTAAAAAAAATTTTGTGTGTTTAGTAGCTTACAGACTGTCCATGGCCACGGGCTATAAAGATAATACTTGGTTTGGGGCTGTTTATTTAAAATGTTGAGGAAGTTATACACTCCTGAAACAGAAGATAGTCTAAAGGCATCGCCAAAGGACACGTAATCCTAAAAAATAGTTATCTTGTAATACTGCCATGTTGATATCTATTTGGGTTGCGCAAGTTCTAGTTGTTGTGGACTTAGTCTAGCTTTCATACTACTATCATTTTGCTGTTCCAAAGACCATTTTCCATAATTCTCATCCTGAAAATAGACAGACTATTTCTGGCAGGAATTATTGAAAATAAATTTCATACAAATTGCCTGAGAATATTTTACTGCTCAGATCCAGAGTGGCTGACACCTTTTGAATTTTTCCCCCTTAGGGAATTACACACGACCTTTTAATGCTAACGTTCTTTAGTGCTTGGCTATCATATTGATGAGCTCTGTATAAATGAATGGATGAACAGATAAGTCATAACTAAAGTAATGAGCTTATAGCTGTTATGGAGGTAACTGAAGATATGTCATGGATGATAACTAATAAAAGAATTTCTCTATAATTTTATTTATTGTCACTCTCAGTTCAGGATTCACTCTCTCTTCTTTAATCTTAACAAGCAATGTTTCATTTTTAATGTTCTAGACAGCCGTATCTTTTTCTAGAAATGGAGATATCCAGACATTCTTATTACTCACAGTTTCATTATCAGTTTGTTTTTCTCCTCATTACTGGCACTGACCTTGCCAAGAGCTAAGCACATGCATCATTTTACTAGTGCGATTAGACTCATTAAAGCTGATGGGATTAGTCAAGAAAGTAAAGCTACTTCTGTTTAAGTGTTTGTTGTTTGAGGTAGTGCTGCTAGAATCAAGATTGAGTCTGGAAGGAATTGAGACTGAACAATAATTTTCATTAAATGTCAAGCAAAGAGAAATTAAAACATTTGTCTCTTGACCCAACCCTGATGTGTGATGAACCCAAGGTGGTTTTACACTGGAGATAAACAGGGATTTCCTAACATTGCTTTTTCTTCAAAAGGTGGGGGCTTGTAAAAAAGTAAGCTGGTCTCTGACAACTTTACAAGGTCGTTTCTCAAGTCTGGGATGAAATTTCTAAATTAAAGATAATGAGACATCCCAGCTACCAGCCCAACAACAGAGGCTGAGTGTAACCTGATAGCAGTGTTGTAATACTGTGCCCTGGGAGACTTTGGGTCCCCCCAGGAATATTTCTTTAATGTGGGGAGATTGAGAGAGGCAAACCCAGAAGAGGTTTCCTCTTTCTGCACAGAAATAGGGAGATTGCACTGAATTAAACAACATAAAGGTGTCTGCTCTCACAGAGGAATGGTCTCACAGTTTGAACATGGGTTTATAGCTTGGGTGTCTTGTGTATAAAATCCTCAAGAGGTTTTTGGGCCAGTATAAAGTGGGGAAAAAGTCTAAAGGATTTCCTTGCCGCCACTCCTACCGTACCTTTGTTCCCCATTTCGAGTGCTGCAAGTCTGCTGTTCTTTGACCTGCCAGCTGAAAGCCTCCAAGAAGCATTATAGCAGCCAGAATTACAATGTTCAGAGTGCAGCTGGTTTTCAGCCCTTTTCTTTGACAGCCATCTCAGCTAGGGCTGAGAGGGGAGGAGCATGGAGCAGTTATTCCATCCATTCCAAGGAACTTCCCTTCTGGACCGTCAGGACAATTTTATGGAGACTGGTAACACAGGCCAGACATACAGTGGGTGATTGTTAACTCTAACACACTATAATTTGTCATTTCTGACCTCTGATGAGCTGCCTCATATGCAGTGAGTTATAAAAAATCTGGCCTCTTACAGAATCAAATGCAAACTGCTCTGCTGTCATTCCAAAGCAGTAAATATCCCATGGCCTTTGTGAAAACATCACTTGTGGACTTTCACCCATTTTATACCTTCCTTTCAAAACAAACACTTATTTTGGTCTCTGATAAATACAAATGACAAGTAAAATTTATTTAAGCTACAGAGAGGCTATTTGTAGTCTAAAAGTTAAAATTCTTAGTTAATACTGACTTCTGTACCCTGGCTTTTTCTGTGCAGAGGTTAAAAGCTAACAAGTCCATCACTGCAAAGTCTAATATCAGGGGTGGTAGATATTTTAAACTATTACTCACTTTTCTCTAGGAAAGCAACTGATCCATGCTCCAATGCTCACAATTTTATTAACATTGGAAAGAGCCATGTGGTGTTCATACAGCATTTAATCTCCATGAAGTCTCAGAGCCCAAGGTTTTCTGATTACTGGCAGAGGAGGAGGACTGGAGTGACAGTTAGGGGTGCTCCGGTCCCTACTGTATATACAGCTGTTGCTGCGCAGGGGAGGGAAACGCAGGGTCTGGCTGTCTGTTCTAAACAAAAAGAAATGGCACATGCTATTACTTCCAGATCATTGCAGTCCCTGCACCACCATCTGCTGGGGGTCAGAGCAGTTGTCCGGGTCGGCGTCAGTCATGCACAAACTCAATGCCTTCCACCGAGCTGCGCCCAGCAGTACATATTTACAAGAACAATAAAGCGAACCTGCTCCCTGGACACAGGCACCACAATGCTCCGTCACACTGGGAACAAAGAGGCACAACGAAAGTTGATATGCATTACAAAGGAGGTTCTCGGGATCACAGCTTTGTGATTTCAGGCCGTAACACGAAGGGAAGAAAAACTGTCACCAATAAGCCCAGACCTAGTGATCATTGTATCTGTAATTGACGCAGCATTGCTGAAAGGGTGCCTGGGTCTCTGTGTTTCCCCTTTTCCTATTGTCAAAGTCTTCTGTAGAAAATAGTTAAATGGGAAAAGCTTTCATGATAAATATTGAAAACTTGGATATGTTATTCTGTAACAGCAGCAAGATAATCTCTGCCACTTACCCCAGCTTGTCCATGCAGATCTCTTTTTCTGGGGCTTATGCCGTGTGCTGGAGCAAGATGTGGGGAGCCCTGACTGATGTAAACTGAACAGTTCCTGGAAACCGGATGAGTACAACTGTGTCACTGTGATGTTGAAACCAGATGAGCAGTTTTAGCATCTCTTCGGCCTAACAACAGCTAGTGAGTAATTCATTTCTCCTGCTAAAAACGGCTGCTTCACCACCACTGGAGTGACACATCAGGCATTACTGTCGGGTGCTGCAAACCTTTCCCTTGGTGCTATCCTGCACCCTTGGCTGAACATACGCGCACAGGCGCGACACCCTTGGGGCCTAGAGCTCGAGGTGGGTTTCCTGGAAGTATGTTAAGACATAGAGGGAAAAAGTACAACCCTTCTTTTTGGTCTGGGCTGGCTTGCTGCAGAGCTAAGTGCAGTGTTTTGGTGCTGCATCAGAATGGAAGCAGGAGAGGAATGGAGCTCAGTGCAGAGCATCTGCATTGCTTGGGACAAGCTCATCGGCATGCAGTTGAGTTTATTAGTTTGGTCTCAGCATCAGCACTGTTAAAACAGGCAGGAGTGCCAGCATGGGGTGAGAGAAATAGGCAGCAGTTCTGGAAAGCTATGAAAAGGGCAGGTGGAGCTGCACCCAGAACATTTTTTAAGCGAGGCTCATTGCCAAATAACTAGAAACTATGCTGTACTAGCAAAAACACACGAAGGACTGCTGTAGTCCCTGCCTCACATAGCTACAGTGTCTGTCACAGCGCTACCACATACATAATCGTTGACATTTCATCTGATAATTAGTGGTTTTGGCACAAGTAAACACAATCTTGTTAGGTCCTATCCTCAGTTGCTTTTTACTAAGCGTCACTCGTCATTTTTGCATAAAACCTTTCCAGTCCATGTAATGTTTGACAGCCTTCTTGGATGATTTGCCTGAAACATGATATGAAAGAGGAGACCTCCAGGTAGCTGCACACACATGTCTTCCAGACTCCACCTTCCCGGCCTCACTGGCACCAGGACACCCCAGCTGCTGGAGCCGCAGAGCTGGTTCTGGAGCCTGCGAGGGCATGCAGAGCAGCCTTTGCTTGTTTCCTTGGAAAACCTCACCAGCTCAGTTACATATCTGTACTTGGAGGACACTTTCCCTGAGCCATTCCACACAGAGCTGAACTCCACATGTTTGTACTGCAATTAGGCAGGCTTTCAGCAGTGGGTCAGAACTAAAGGAAATCATTTTTTTTACCATCTGGTCCTGTGGAACTGAGTTTGAAGTAAAAGTTGCAGAAGAGTAGTCAATGTATAGCTTAGATGCATTTACATAATAAAATGTATGCAAAGTGTAAATAATTTTGGGTCTCTAATTTTGGGGAGGAAAAGGCAGGGGATAGGAAGCTGGCAGAGTGGCTCTGTGAGGATATTAGTAATAAAATGAAAGGACAGAAAGCCTTCAACCTGTAGGTAATTGATGTAAATCTGCTCCAAATATGTGGGGACTGAAAGTCATTTCCATTAGCAGTCCAAGAAGGTAGATTGTCCTGTATGTCCTGTATGTCTAGTCCACCATAAAGAGGTGCTACATTGTGGGAATCATCTCATTTCAGCGCCTGCTTGCACCTGTGCTGGAAGCTTTATTCTACCAGCCAGTGACTAGATTAGCATAGGGAATAGACTCAGTCATCCTTCTGGACAGAGTTCAGATATTGAGGAACTTGTTCTAGTAGGAGGTGTCCCTGCCCATGGCAGGGGGGTTGCAATCTGATGGTCTTTAAGGTCCCTTCTAACCGAAACCGTTCTAGGATTCTGTGAAATTCTTCACATAATGCCAGGGAAATTTAGAACTTGTTTCATGTATTCTGCAGGTAAATAAGGGACTTCAGTATTCAGGAGGAACTTTACAGGTCTTGTGGTCACTAGCAAATGTAAACCACAAGAATAGATACATTTTGACTAATAAAATGAGTTTTCTGACAAAAATAAAGCTTTTACTGAATAAGCAATCGAACTACATTGGTACTCTCATTCTATGACATGTTACTTCTGAACCATGCTCTTCTTGGTGAAATATTCCTCCTCCTCAATCATATTGTGGCATACTTAAATGCTGCCCTGGATAAACCGTATTCTTAACCTCTGTGTTGTAACATTGTGGGGAAAATGAGTTCAGTTTTATTTCTCTTAATTTCATCATTAGATGAAATGAATTTATATCGTGTCCAGCCCAATGGGTATCCAGTTATGCATACACCTTAGGAGTCTAATGTTGAAACCCTGCAGCATCCAGAGGCTAAGTGGAAGCTTTTTTGTTTGGGTTCTTAAGTGGGAGATGAGCTGTTGGGAAAACCTAGCCCAGAATAACAGTTTAACTTTTTATATGGCCTCTTTTATTTCGTTAACATTACCCTTTATCTCCAAGGTTGTAGATATGTTTTTATAAAGAGTAGTTCTGCGAGTTACCAGATCTCTGGGCAACATAAATTCAGCCCAGATCAGGCACAGCATGTTGAGCCACACAGAGCACGTAATTATACACATCATGGCTGTTCATGCCAGCTTTATTCTTTATGCTGCATCAATGACAACTATGGGAGAAAAAGTGATATTTGATCAAACTCAAATTGCGCTGAGGGAAGGTTTGGCCTTTTTGAACAAATTTAATCTTTTACCTTCAGCTGTGCCAATTGAATACATTGCATCAAGAGACAGTGAAGTTTTTGATGTGGAATTAACTGTTGTAACTTTGGATTTACTGCCTGCTGGAGCCTTGTCCTGATTTTTACCCCCAGACCACTTATGTGCTGTTTCTTAACATTTCTGCCTTGAACTCATTTTCAAATCTACTAACCTGTCTTCTTCCAACCTATTCTCTGAATTGCATCTGCAGTAATGTCTGCCAGTTTCTAATGCCTAGTGGCCAGATAAATGACCATTAGGAAATAGTGGATTCATAAAATACAATTATGTATTTTTATGAATGCAATTTTTAGTGATTTACAGCTGGCCTAGGGCATATATATATATGGTTATTGTGGACTTCTGTTGCTTTTGTACTCTATCCCGTCTCACTGCTTACTCTACCCACTTACAGCATTGTATTTTAGCTCCTTGAATTTGCCTGACTGAAGAAGTCTTTGCAGTGGTATTTCCTAAGCATGATACAAACATATTGGAGATACTTAAAACTTCATGAGGGAGAAAAACTTTTAATATTTAAATATGTTCCCATTGTTTGTGGTGTTATTTTTTTGTTATAGAAATCTTCTAAAAGGAATATTCAAACGGTTATCTTGCCTTAATAAACTTAGGAAACTTTTGTCTTGTCCCTTATGTTGATTACAAATGCAGCTGAAATTACTCTGTTTTTACTTGCACGTTTTAAGCCATTGCACTGTGTTAGTGACTGAGTAGCACTTCACTGAGCCATAGAACTTTGTTCGCTCAACCTAAATACTGCTGCAAAAGTAGCACAAGAGAAAAATGTCTTTAAGGTTCTACAGAAACTCTGGCTAAGCTGCAGTAATGGACTGGAAAGAGATGTGGAAAGAGAATCACAGAAGCTAAGGAAAAATTGGTAGAAAGGCAAAGGGAGAGTCTGTTGCTTCAGTAAACAGAGAGAGGGATGGCTGAGCAGACAGCATCAAATTGCTCCCCATCTCTGTTCTGGCACTTGAGGTCTACTGAAAACAGGCCAGAAGGACATGCTGAATTTGTTGCTCCCGTGTGCCAGCCTTTTCTGCAGCAGCAAGAGAAACCAATCAGTGCTGCTTCAAAAGCAGCTGGAAACTGAGAAATCCCTGGTCCCCCGCTGCCTGGCAAGCAGCAGTACAGGGTCTTCTCAGTTTCCAGCCACTACAGAGGCTCCATTGACAAAATGTGTCCAGCATTTGAAGGAGCACAATGTGACAATGAAAGAGGGAGACAAAACGAGGAAGGGGGAGAAAGGAGGAAAGGGGGGAGAGTTAAATGGGAATGAGGGAGCAACTGAAGACAGGAGGACAAAAATCAAAAGAAAAATATGCTAATCACTGCAAAAGGGGCAATAAAAATAAATCATCCTTGTCATATTTGACACCTCTGCATTGCTTTATCAAAGAGTATAGTTGTGATAGGAAGACTAGAGAAAAAGAGGTAAAACTTTACTAAGGTTTGCTTTCATTGCCTCTCTGAGATACAGGCATGCTTTATTTAATCCCCTATTTTCACAAATACTGTTGTGAAGTACTGAGTGACTGGAAGGTGCCAGATACCACAGAGGGGACCACATGGCACTGTGAATGGGACAGGTCCCACCCTCATCCTCTGTTTCTGAGACAAGCAGAAAGATTTGAAGAGCCCTGTAAGTCAGGAGAATGGTGCCTTACTGTTGCTCAGAACAACCTGGAGGGAAAAAAAATGCTGCCCAAAATAAAGCCAGGGAGCTGGCTCGTTTTCTCCTTTCCCTTGTACTTCATTGCATCGGCTATGAGAATGTGTGGCAGAATGGAAACCAGAGTATCACCCATAGCTCAGAGCAAAGCAGCATGGCTAGGTTTTATTTCTTTTACCTCTGTCTGCCTGGTCATGAGGTAGGACATCCAAGATGGGTACCAAGAGCTCAGGGGATGTGCCTGTGGTACATTAATCTCCCAGCTGTTCCCACTTGCGCTGCCTGTTCAGGATTAAGGGAGATCTGGGGGTGCCAGAACTGAAGTTAGTTACAAAGCAACTAAACTGGAAGGGGCTTCCCAAATGTCCTCACGTGGCTCGTGGAGTTTTTAGTTCATGTGTCCAGCTCGAGCTCCTTCAAATTAAAATCCCCTGAAACATATGCGGGGTGAACACACTGTCTTCAGCACCAAATTTTTCACTCCAGATAGCTGCTCTTACTTGGAATAACTTGGTAAGGTAACATGCGAAGATGAATAGTATTTGGGAGAGAGCACTGGCATCTGCAGATTTTCTGGGTATTTTTTTGTACTTTCTGAAAGGCCAGAGAAGTGCACCATAAAAATGAGACAGAAGAATAGAACTGTTGCTGTTAGTTTCAAGAGGCAGTATCAGGAACCGAGAAGGGGGTAAATTTTGTGTTGCCCAGGTTGGAAGTGGGTAAGCCCAATTTATGTGCATTTGCCTTTGAGCACTGTGCAGTCATCATCTTAAATGAGCTTATCTTTTTAAGCAAAGGAAGGCTTCTGTCCTGGTGACAGAAGTTTTGCAGTTAATAAAGCCTTCTTAAAAAATTCTCTTTTATCATTCAGGTTTGAAATAAAATGCTTCCATTTGCTCTCTTAGTCTGACAGTTATTTTCAGTCCTGAGAAATTATTCCTCTAAAGTAGTTACTGCTGAGGTAAAAAAAAAATCTGTTTCTCCAAAGCAAACTTGATTTGAGCATGACCCATGGCATCTCCACAATCCCCAGTGTTTAGATCAGTGATCAATTCGTCTTTCTCTGTAGGAGTAGTAGGCAGTGTAGAACTTATTTTTTGTGATATTTTTATTAGTGAGTTCCTGTGTGTTATAATTTTGAAAGAACCTACAGATGCTTTAGAAGTTGTACAATGAGACCACCATCATGTCTTTCTGATCAGGAATCACCCATTCTGTAGTAGGTTAAGAATGAGATATTTTCTTTTTCATTTCATCTGTTCAGTTCATGTATAGATCAAAATTGGTACCATATTTTCAAATTTATCATTTCAGATTTTTTCATCTAAGTTAATTTAAAGCAAAAGTATCTTGCTTCATCTCTAAAATCTTAGCTGTATTTTTTTTTTGTCATAGGAGGAGGTGATAGCAAGGGCTGTAGAGGAACTACCAGCATGATAAACAAACACATAGAGATACCTCTCAAAATATTGGGCAAAAACCTATCATACCTTTTGAATTTTTTTTTCCTTTTTATGTTTGTCTCATGGACTGGCTCTGATTACATTAATGAGTAATTCATCATAACAGAAACAGATCACCAGATTGAAGTAGTTAGTGCTGAGAATCAGTGTGTTTGTTATAAACATTACAAGGATTTGAACTTCAGGCTACCTTTAACTTGATCCCTTGGTTTGGCTCTTCTCACCATGCAAGCTGCCCAAAAGCTGCCCAAAGGCCCACTGGTTGGTTTGGACTCATAACATCCACTCTGGAGTGCATTTCGTGTGCACTGAGCAGAGCTTCTGGGTTAGTTTCCTGCGAAGGGAATTCAGTGCTTCTGTGCACCAAAACTGCTCTGGGAGCTGAGCCAGTGTGCAGTAAATGGGAACAGTCAGGGGGTGGGATTTGTTGCAAAACTGCATTGCTGCTCTGAACCAAATGGTAATATATAGGCAACCATGTATATTTTTGTGGCTTTGGGAAGGCATTGCATGTTTTTCTCTGGTGTGCAAACCAAGCAATTTTGCATGGTAACACTCAAATGTGTATTTGTATACTCCTCTGGCCAGCAACCTCTCGTAAGTTCTGTGTGTTTGATGATGCAAAGAGAAAGCAAGCTACACTGAATCATTATGTAAGCAGAGAAATCCTTTCATGTGTTCTTTACATGCAACTCAGAATAGTAGATTTTATCAAGTGATAAAAATGGTGGTTTTCACATAAAAAATATGAAAAACTGGTTTCCTAGCTTCAGTTCTCCATAAAAGAGAAAATGATGTGTTTGTCAAATCAGGAGAACAGATTAATTTTCTGTGATCAAAGATGACCCTGTGCTACATAGGTTTTCATGAGAGTGCCTAAAGAGTGAAGAAGAAAAACTCTGGAATCATGTAGGCTTCATTTAAAGCAATGTGCTTGATATCATATAGTACATTGAGGTGTTGATCATGAGATCAGAAGTCAGAACTTCTGCATGCTAATTTTGATTTTGTCAGTGATATCAGGTTTTGTCAAGTCATTATATGCAGTTTCCTACCTGAGCAAAGGAATATTAATGTTTCAAAGAGCAGAAGAAAGAGTTCAATACTTAACCGGTTACCTTTCTCAATTCCAGTTTATTTATTTGAGTGAACCATTATTTTGTTCTTAAAAGGATGCTGAATTTCATTTACTACTGCTGGCTAACTTTTTGCACTAAATGTTTTAATTTTGATTAGTCACATTCATTTGTGTAATTTCAGTTCCTTGGCTGGATTGCTAGAGCTCAGACAAGGTTCTTCTGCGGCTGCTGGTGTAAGTACAAAATCTAATTTCAGTTAATTTGTGCATATATGTTTTTTGCATTTGTTCTCAACAGATGATCAGGCACATTGTGAGTGAATGCATATTTCCAGAAAGCCAATAGAAAGGAATGTAAAGTGAGTTGTAAAAAGCATTTGATTGCGAAAAAAGAGAATTCCTACAGTAGTGTACTCCAGTGGCTTTGTGCTAATGCTCTTGAATTTCTTCCACTGGGATCTGATCCATAAAGGGATTTGGTTACTTAAAATAGCAGTTACGTCCTAAAGTTCTTAGTATGTGCTGTTAGAACTTCATCTCAGCTTCTGTTTAAGCTTAATAGAGCACACCCATGTTCACACCTCAGATTATACCCACAATCTGCCTTTCAGGCTTTGCTGCCTGCCCAAGGGAATGGTGGCACCTGAAATGATAGGCACTGCAGGAAATTCAAGCAGATATGCTCTGCTGCCACCAATATGCCTGAGCTCACCTAGAGCCTCTTTATTCTGACTTGGGGGCTCTTTGGCCACCTGTGATTGTGCATTTACACATATCCAGAGCTATGTCTGTCAATTTGCAGGTTACTGCTGTAAAGACCTGACAGATAGACCAGCTCTGGTGCAACAATGCTGGGGCTCTCCAAAGGGCTTTGTTTTGTATGAGAGCACAAGCAAGAAAGATTTCTCCTTGTAAAAGACTGCCATCCACTTCTGTGCAATATCCAGTTTGATCCATATTCTTGCCAATAATATTTTGAGGATAGTGTCCCAAACTGTACTTTTCCTATCCCCAGATGAGAGGCTAAGTTTGCCCAGAGAGTTGGAAGATGCTGCATCCTGGGGAGCTGTCAGTCAGCTGTGACTCCAAACTCCTGGTACGTCACACCCTAATTAAAACCAGCTTCTAGAATGTCTTTTTCACTCATGCCTTGAAATATCATTCTAGTTTAGGAAACTTTCAGACACAGCCATGCTCAGCTCCTTCCTGAGTCTGAGAGAACTCAAACCTGTATTCACTTTCTGGACATCTTCTGCCTCTGGGCACCTTATCTCCCTTTCTAGTCCTGGTCCTAGAACAACACGAGTGTACTTGTCTCCTCATAAGGAGATACTTCTGTAAAGTTTTCCACCTCAGTTTTGCAAAACCAAAAGTTTCCTGATGGTCTACAGATAGCTTCACATCTAGTTTTTAATCTGAACTGGAGGCTGCCACAGGAGTGTTTAGAGATAAGGTCTCAGTTCAGTAAGGCAGAGTCTGACAAAATGCTGGGAGCTTCATCTTCAACGTGTTTCTGATTTTTTTCTTTTAATGAAACACCAAAAATGTATAATATCTCCCCTTGCACCCCAAGTTTATGGCAAGAGCTGCAGGAATTATCACAACTGCATCTCTCAAACAGATGTTTTTTAAAAATTTTAGCAGACTTTTAAAATTTCAATTTGGTCATCCTTTTAAAATTTGATCTCTAAAGAAACCTTGCAGAACTCCCCAGTAATTATTATGGGTCACCTGGCGTATCATGGAGATCAATACTTCTTACCCTCAACCATTAACCATTACATCCCTATTACAAGTGAGTATAAAGAGACAGACAGCTCAGGCTTTTACTTTAGCACAATCCATATAGCTTAATTAAAAAACAGGCCCAGTAGAAATTATGCCAAAAGAAAAAGTCCAAAGCATAAAAATAAGCCAAAAAAAGAATTACATCATTTCCTTGTATCTTCCCTAAGGACAAGGAATTGGAGAGTATGAGTCAGTCTCAAGAAATGAAATAAAAACAGCTTTTAGTGACTTCTTCTTGTTCTTACCTTCTGCAGCAGAGCAGGCCATCCAGTACAAGCAGCAGAAAGCTGGCTGCCTGACAGGTTTTAAAATAGGAGTGAAGGTGCACTTGTGGATAGCTTGGCTTTCTGGTTTGTGACAAGATACAGTGACCAAGGAAAGTGGACTTGAATATGGAGCAGCATGGTGTTGTGGCTATCCCATCTCCTGCTGCTTACAGTCAACTACAAAGTCAGTGTGCTCTACAGCTACGGGTGGAATATTTTCAAAGCTCTCTGTAGTGAGAAGAGCACACGTTACATGTCCTTTTGGATGCTCAAGCCTCTTCTTTATACCTCTGCTTTTCAGTCTGCAATACAGAGGTGCTGCGAGGATGAAGCAATGGATGACTTATAACTACTTTCTTGGTACAGGGACAGCACATTTTGTCTGTGACTTATCACTTTGGCATATCATTTTGCCATGTACTCACCTTGCTCTCTGTCCAACATCACAATTTCAAATATTCTGGCAAATTACATTTAATAATGAAGCATATTCTCCTGCTTAATAGTTCAGTGAGAATTATCTGGTATAATTATGAGCTTTCTACTAGTCTAAATGGTATTGTTCACTTCTGCTTAAATAAAGCTCAGGATACAAAGGATCAGCTGTTTGAGCCAGGGGTTCATTTAACATCATCATTTGCATTTCCTTTAAAATCAAGGGTATTCACAAGGTCAATGTCTTGGATACTTTGACAGCCATAATTCTGTGTTGTTTACATTGGTGAAGAAAACAAAAAAGGCAACACAACATATTTTTTGGTCACACTCTCCAGTGCCTGTGAAATCTTTCAGTGATCAAACCTGGTAAGTTTCAGAACTACCCTGGAGCATCCCAGGTCAGAGTTTACAAGGCAGAAAACTTAGTTACCCAGCTCAAGTTTCATTGTCCCCCTGTTTCTGAGATTTCATTTCAGAAGGAGAAGATTTGGGGTGTACTTTTGCCCATATTTTAAACTTTTTTTTTTTGTTCTTAGTTTTCACCAGTAATTTCTGGTCTCTTCTGTCTTTTAATATCATGTTCTGTCCCTGCTCCAAATAGGTAGTTTGGTGAGAACAAAGACCTTTAAAGGGCTTCAACCAAGTTAAAAAGGTGTGTAGAACTGATGTAAGATTATAAGATGAGGAAGTGGGAAAGGCTTACCTGGAAGTATACATATAAATTTTTTTTTAATTGTTTAGATCCAACCCCCCCTGAGATTCATTTGACTGTATCACATGCTCAGTTTTCATTTAAAAATAACTCCCTCTGAAGAGATACTGATGCCCCTACTGGTGCCTGCATGGACAATGTGAAACAATACCTGTGAGTAATGCTGATGTGCATCATGAAGTTCAACAGTGTTCAGTAGCTTCAGGGCTCCCCGACAACTTTTATCAAATGACCCCATGCACAAGGATGAGAAAAATATGAAGACCTTATAAAACCCTCCAAAACCTTGGCTTTTGTGGTAATGATCTCTTTGCCTCTGTCAGCCTACGAGGGGCAAATGGGAATGAACCATGGGATGGGTGTGAGAAGCCAGGACCATGCAATTTTCATGTCATGCTGTGCCTTGGGCAGAAGCTTTCAGTCATCTGACCCTTTCCTCAGCATCTGTTTCCCCGAATTGCAAATAGTTCCATTACCATCATGCTGTTTTATGTCCTGCAAATGCAAATTTGCTCTATGACAGAACAAGTCCTATGTCTGATGGAGATTTCGCCATCCCGTATTGTGTGTGTGCAGGTCCTACGTAAGCCTAAAAAAACCCTTCTGATGTGTACTACTGATTGTTTACATATGTTATCAGAGGGAAAAAAAAACAGGAAAGGAAAGCTGGCAGCTTACGCTGCCAAGAGACCTGGCAGTGGCTATAATCACATTTAGATCATTTCCAGTCAATAGGCTTTGTTTTCATTTTTAAAAAAACCCTTCCTAGAAAGTTGCTGCACTGTTCTTTTTACTCTGTTACGGTCAGTCCAGAGGAATACCTGCAATGGCTCCTGTGCTTACAACCAAAGCAGGCAACATCAGGAGATGTTTCCAGAGAGAAGGTGGAAGGTGTGGTAAGATACTGTGCTTTATACAAGTTCAAAATGTGTAATGCTACTTGGAGCTGTGATTACGGTTCTGTGTGACAAAGGTCTTTTAATGATAGCGAAGTCAGGGACTTGTGATGCAA
The DNA here is from genome assembly GCA_013397055.1 of Pachycephala philippinensis. Lineage (NCBI taxonomy): Eukaryota > Metazoa > Chordata > Aves > Passeriformes > Pachycephala > Pachycephala philippinensis. The sequence continues at coordinate 75,812 of VWZT01008115.1, read as the reverse complement.
ATAGAAACTGATGCCAAAAGAAGATAAAGTTTGGAACCTGGGCATATTTCTCATCTTCAGGTCAATCTTCATGATGAGACTGAAAAATATGAGCACTGGAGGGCTGCGACTCCAGTTGCCTGAGTCTAGGAATTGCCTGTAGCAGAGAGAATGGTTCCTTAGCCAGCTAAGCCAGAGAAGCTCGCAGCTTCTCTGAAACAAAATACTAGAGGGAATAGATACTGAAGCAAGTTTAATTAGTGTCTAACTAAGTTAGTGTGTTTAAATCTGTCTTTCAACTGTTCTGCACCCATTCACATGTACATGTGATACTGGAAACTTTGTTTTAGGGTGAAATAAAAATTGCAACCTTACATCAGCATCTCAAGTACTACAATTCCAGCTAGTCCAGGCCCAAGCCTTGAGAGTCCTTTACTAGTAATACAAAACTGTTCTCATAGGGTTAAGCATTTGGGGACTGAAGACTGCAGTTTTTGAAAATGCTGACTCATTTTACAATAATGGCCTTAATATTATCTCTGCCTGAAGAGATACAACATAAGCAAAAACAAAATGTAAACTTTGATATCAGCATAAATACTGGACATTCATATGAGCATCATCCAGAGAGAAAAATAGGAAGTTCAAATGCAAGCAGTCACAGAGATAAGGGGCTCTAGTACAAGTTCCATGTGAGAAGATGCAGTATTACTGGCATCAACATTTCTTCTGACATCTTAGTCATCAGAAGCACAAAGATGGCAATGAATGCTACAGAGGAAGTAGGGCAGTGATAAAATCACTTCACATCCAGCATCAGATTCCAGATGTAAAACCAAAACAGAAGGATTATTTTCTGTACCCATGTAGAAAAGTGACAAAAGCTATCTGCTTTTGACATTTAAATGAGACACACTGAGGACTAAAGTTAGCACCCTAGTTTTACTAGGTTTTACTTTCCCTTCCCTAGAGAAGGGAAGACCAAATAGTACCTATCAGGTGCTGAAGTAGCCTACAGGTTACAGCATACACTGCTTCCCTCTGTCCTCCATGGTCACTTGGAAATCATATGTCATAGGGTCGTGTCAGAGGTTCTGGCTGTTAAGTCACATGCTCCAATACAAAAATGCAAGGCCTAAGAAGTTGTCAATGATACAAGGAAAAACAAAGTAATACTTGTAGGCTGAGATATCAAACGAAAACCACAGCTGAAAAGGAAAAAAAAGTGCTGTGCAGTCAGAACTTGGTGGAAGCTATCATCTTCTGCTGTGTTTTCCTTGTGAGAGGGACAAAGATTTTTTCTCCTCAAGGCTGGCAATGGTAGTGCACACATTGGTGTGCAGAAATTTCATGTTCTGGACCAACAGAAGTGGAAAAGAAAATAACCTTGAAATAAATGGACTTTCATGTCCAAATCTCCATCTAAAAGACCTAATCCTGGTCTGAACTACTTCAGATAGCAGCAGTCATTGGTGCCAGACTCCCAAACATACCCCTATCTGTGAACTTTTTACAGGTTTCAGAGTAGGGTGAAAGGTTGGATGAGCTAATTCTGGTTGAGATTACCCTGGTTCCCCAAAGCAGGCTGATTTGGGATATTTTTTATTTTAGCTCTTCTGAAAGAACTGTCTGACGTCTTTCCAGGAGAAAAGTGAAAGTGGACCAACACTGTTAATCATTTTACAGAAAAACCGTCATCCACCTTGACTTCACACTCATGACTTCTGCAAATGTCAGATAGACTGTGGCTCAGAGCCAGCACATGGTAGTGGCAGCAAGAACTTCTTTCCACTACTTTCTTTAAATCACCATTTCCCTTACAGATCTGAAAAAAGATGAATCAAAACTAATTGCTTGCTTGAGAAGTAATACTGACTTACTCATTAAACTTTGTTGTGGCACAGGCACAGGCACTTGAATGGTCTGGCAAATATGAAAATAATTGGCTGGGGAACAAAAACGGAGCTGATACGTGGCAATGGCAGAAACAGAAGTAGAAGCTATATAATAAAGACAAATTCCTATTGAATGCCTCTTTGTCTTGCTTTAAAGAAATACAGAGAAGCACTCAAGAGGTACAGATAACTAGGCAGTGTTTCTCCCTGCAGAGCTCAAAGAAAGAAGGAAATGCTTCAAGGGTTAGTTCCTGACTATATGGAATACTGCTGGACTGAAAGCAGTCAGCTGGAGTTCATCCTGATAGTCCCCCAAACCATTTTATCACAAAAATGTACTGTAATCAGTAAGAAGCAGTCACAGTATTTTCCCACCACTTTAATGCTTTATAGGCACATGGGGGAAGGGGAAGAGTGTGGGGTTCATGCTGCATGTGAATGATGAGCTTGGTCCATGTTTAAAAAAATGTTTTTTTGTGGAAAGAGAAAAGAAAGAACTATGGTTACATGTGAACTTCGGCTTTCCTCCTGCCTATTGATTATTTGTTCTATTTGTTAGGGCAATGTTGCTTGCATAGTTGTTCATATGTTGCACCAAAGGAATAAAGATGAGTCAATAAACTGATGGATGCTACATTCTGTAATGTCTTTGCATCTGCTTCCACTGCTACATTACCAGCTGGGGAGAGACTTCAGAAGCATCAGTCCTTCTTCACAGGCTGATCACTAGCTTGGTGAAGACACAATTTACAGAGGTAGGAAATTAGAAGCAGCGGCGTATTATACCTTCAGAGAAAGTTACATTGGCTACTTTCAGAGATAAGGGTATTGATTTGGCCTTCAAGCAAGATCCACAAGAATGCAATTTTAACGTCTGCTTTCTTCTTCTGCCAATCTGGGTCTTAAATTGAACCACTGTATTTCAGTTCGATGTTTTGTAATGTTTTTGATATACGTATTTTATTGTCTCAGTGTAAGGATACAACTGTAACATCTTAAAAATGTCAACACTTTGTGCTTCAACTTACTTTGCAGTTTAGTTTCAGGAGTACAAGCACTCTCAGTTTGTATTCAGTTCCCACGATGATGGACTGCTTTACTTGGGTCCTTTGAACAGTGACATGGAAAAAGAATTAGTTATAGTTGTAGTAAAGTCAAAGGCAAAATGACCCATTGAGGTTTCTGGTTCAGGCAAGTTCTTACACTGTTGTCCTTCTATTAGTTCACTTCCAGCTGACACATGATATATAAATAGTTGTTGATGTGTGATGACCCAGTTATTAGAAAGAAAATCTCAGTCTTGGCCATGGCAAGATAATTAAGATGAGTAGGAAGAGTTTTTATCTTATTTTGGAGCATTAAAAGTCATAGGATTGATGACATCGCAGCAAATTACTTTTCTGGCATTTTAGAGACACATTTACTAACTCTGTGAAGTTATGATACAGTCTGAAGCACTTATATTTTCCCCTTACATAATGCATCCTTATGGCCAGGATGGAAGAATTGATTCAGAGGTCAGCTAGTTAGTTTTTTTTAAAAAAAGAAAGTTAGAAAACTTTTCTACTCTGCTCTTGTGAAGTCTGATTTGGAGTACTGCATCCAGCTCTGGGGCCCTAACACAAGGACATGGTCCTGTTGGAGCAAGCCCAGAGGAGGCCATGAAGATGATCAGACATCTAGAGCACCTCTCCTATGAAGACAGGCTGAGAGAGCTGGGGTTGTTCAGCCTGGAGAAGAGAAGGCTCTGGAGACACCTCATAGCACCTTCCAGTTCTTGAAGAGGGCTTGAAAGAATTCTCAAGAGGGACTCTCTACAAGGGCATGTAGTGGTAGGTCAAGGGGTAATGCCTTTATGCTTAAAGAGGTAGGTTTATATTGGATATGAGGAAGAAATTTGATACCATGAGAGTAGTGAGTGAGCACTAGACCAGATTGCCCAGAGGAGTTGTGGATGCCCCATCCCTGGAAGTGTTCAAGGCCAGGTTGGATGGGGCTTTGAGCAACCCTGGTATAGGGGAAGGTGTCCATGCCCATGGCAGAGGGGTTGGAACTTGTTTATCTTTAAGGTCCCTTCCAACTCAAACCATTCTGTGATTCTTTGAAATCTGTCAGACCTGAAGTGCTCTTTCCTGGCCTTGGTGGGCAGCAGAGGCATTGCTGTGAGGTTTCTGTCGAGGAGCCTGTGGTCCTAGAGCCCACAGTTCCAGAACAGCCCACTGCCCAAGCTCTCCCTGGGGCCAGGGGGTATTTGGGATCCTGCTCCAGCCAAGACCAAGGAAGCCTTGAAAGTTCTGACTTTTAACTTTTTTTGGCCTCCAGCTTTATAGCAGCCAGCTTGCAACCCCAGCTCAAGCCAAAATTTGCCTGCCTGCCAGGTGTCCTACCAAAGAGGGGGCTGCATTGCTAATTCAGGTTGACCTGGGCTGAGGGTCCCAGGGTTTTCAGGCTCCCAGGGTTTTCAGGCTCCCAGGCCATGGGGCTTTAACGATTACACCACCATTTAAAGATTCACCTCAATCCAGTTTTAGAAGGCGCCAAAGCTGACATTTGCCTGAACATCTAGCATCGCCTTGGTTCCAGTGCTGGTTTATCTACTTTCTGCAGTTAGCAGTGTATAGGTTTAGATGATTCTGGGGTGCTATGGTTACCAAACAAGGAAGCCTCTGCAGCCATTGTGCTGGGTCAGATGAGTAGGAAAAATAGAGCACAGCATCACTGCTACCATATCTCTCTGCAGGGCTTCTGAAAAGAATTAAAAATAGCTTCCTGCTTTACCAGGAAACTTCCTGTTATTTATATAGTCGTCTCTGGCCCCTAAGGCAAGGTGCTAAATGAAATGTATTTAAATGAAACGAAGTGTGTAAAGTATTATACCTCCATGAAGTTGAACAAATTCTCATTTCCATTGCTTCATTCTCATGGGTACTAAGAGTGGCATGAACAGAAAGCAAATTGAGGAAGTTTTTGGATGACTATTTTCTGCTAGAAATTCTTGTTCTTATATTAAAATGAATTTTGGTGTGGGGGAAGGGGGAGAGTCTCTTATGTAGTGTACCTTCATCATGCTGAATGTGCTTTCAGCTGTCTATTTTGCCTCCAGCTAAGCGCTCAGCAATAGGGCCTTTAACCTTGCAGATATTTGAAGCTTCAAGGCTTTAAACAAGACATGGTAGAGTATTATTGCTTTTGACTGTTAAGGTAGAAAAGAACAGTGTGTTATGGCAGAATGGTATTTGTCACTGTGAGACAGTGGGGCTGAAAATTAGGAGACTTATTATATTAAAAAAAAGTTATTTTTTAGTATTTTGGTTTTCTTGGCAAGTGTGTCCATCCCTGTATTGTCAGTAGGATAAAGGCTAGAGAGTGTTCGGAGTAGCAGGACAGAAAGTTTAGTGTAGGTTCTATTGCTGCAAACTATTTTTCCTGGTACCAGCTGCATTTGAATGTGCAAAGGTACAAGCATGGGAATGGGAAATCTGGCTCCACAGGCAAACTGTTATTTTACTGGTGCAGATCCAAGGAATCCAGAACTCCAGAAAACAGCAACTAGCAGGTATCTATGGTGTGGCTTTTATTTGGGAAGTAAAGGTGTGAATACAAACCAAGATATTTTTCTTGGTCTGTATTACCACCATAAGAGATTTGCTCACTGGGAACAGCTGTATACAGGTTCTTATCGATTTAAGTGATAAACAAGAAGAAGAGTATCAGAAGTCTTGCACAAGTGTGTTTCCTGCTAAACTGTGTCCTTTCTTGTCTTCCTTGGCAGCAGTAGATGGAACAAATCTTTCCAACTTACTGAGGTGCAGTAGGTTTTTCTGCTGAACGTTTTTGTTGCCCCTCCCCAGCTGTTTTGGCTTTTGAGGTAAAAGTGGTTTAATTTGCTAGGATCTGCTAGGATTTGGCCTGAATGTTTTGTTTTTCCTTTTCCTGTGTTATTGCATAGTGTTCCCTTCTTGCTTACTTATTGATTGGCAGCCAGATAATGACACTCAAGAAGACTTTTTTGCCATGTTTTTTTTAGGAATGTTTTTTCCATGGTAGAAAAACCAAAGGCAGTGAAATTGAGTTTAAAAGTTTAGCATTCACAAGCATTGGTTTTGTTCAGAATAACTTTCAATTTTCTCGCTTCAAAATACAAACAGCCAGAACTGTTTTAACAACAATGGTGTCATAACCAGTCCCAGATTTGTTCATTGATGTCCAGCCTGCTTTTAATTGTCTGAGTGTTATAAAAGTAAATTCAAAAGTTTTGAATTAGCAGTGTTTAAAAATCTGTGCAAATCTGGAACTCATAAGGCTCGTACTGAATGTTTGTTCTAGAAAGTAAAGGCCATGTCAAAATATATTCATTTGTGGCCATTGAAACCTTGATTTTGGCCTGAATTGACTTTGCACAGAACTGAAGAAATTATGTATGATGTTAAGAGAGAAACCAAGTCCAGAACTCAAGAGGATGGACAATGCTAGATGTGATCAGGGAAATAGAGATGCTTGATAATGTAAGAGTGGTGAGGAAACTGTAACCATATTGCTATAAAACAACACATAAACAAAGACACCAAACGGATGGGGTTACTGTACTTTTAAGAATTGTGCATGAAGACAGTATTGCTAATTTGGGTTGCACAAGGGCTGGAAAAAAACCAGCAGCCCCCTGCCTAAAGTCAAATGAAAGTTATTGTGCAGCTAGGCAGACAGAAAGGACAATAACTAAAAGTATTAAAATGAAGCAATTCAGCTTTCCTATTACAGCTAGAGATATAAGGCATAAAGTGAAAGAATAATCAGGGAGAATTTGAACCTAGTAATCATTAGATCAATAAAAAAGAATTTGTTTAGGACAACTGGGAACTTAAGAATGTTAAAGCAAGCACAAAAGTGATGTTTTGGCCAGGAGTGTCTGGAAAGGGAAAATAATTTTTTTCCTAATGTCAGCATAAAACTTTGTCTAAATGTCAGCAGCAAGAAGAAAATGTGAAATCATCAGCAAAAAGAAACATTTATCATTCCTGAACTTCCATGTCACCTATGGCAACTTCTGGGAACAAGTTTTTCTGCAGGGAATAGTATGAATATTTACTGGCAATAGATTTCAAATATTTTTAAACATCTCCCTGAAAACAAAATATATCATTGGATGGCCACTCCAGAATGGCCTTCTGTATTTGAGAGAAGAAAAAGTGTGAACAATATACCTACTTTTAAGAAAGATCTGGAAAGATTTTCAAAAAAGCAATGACTGAGGAGGTTGGGGTTTTCTGGTTTTGCTGTATAGACATAGTTGAACCTAAAATGCTGAAAAAAAGAACTCAATGCAGTCTTATAAGTCACAGTGACAATCATCCCAGTGAAACATTTATGAAGGGTTCACTTAAAAAAAGTGGATCACGAACAGGTAGACAAACTCACAATAGGTTATTAGCAGATAAACATGGAAATCCTCCCCTGGTGAGTGCAGCAATGCTCTGGTGTGTACCCAGTCCAGCACTGCTTCCCAGATCCCACAGCTGCTCCAAGTGCCTTATTGCACCTTGCATCCCTAAGGGCTGCAAAATGACAGCAGCAACTCATCTCCTTCAAGCATGCAAAACTTTCAGATGAGGCCCCCACACTGCAAACCTAGCAGCCCATCTGGCTGTAACAGCCCCTCCTGCTGTGAAATGCCCCTTCTGACCAGTCCAGAGTGGGAGCTTGTGCTCCACTCTGTCCCTTCCCCTCTGAAAGTTTGGTGGTGGTGCTGTATCCAAGGTGCTGCTGGGGGCTCCTCATGGTACTACATCCTACTCCTTACTTGTAAGATCAGGCAGAATTCTGGGCTGAGGTTGATGGAAGGCTCGTATGATGTTGGACAGAGGTCTGGCTCTGCTGGCAGGATGGAGGAGGAAGAGATCTTGTCTTTGCTTGCTCTGAACCCAAAACAAGTTACTCCTAATAAAGAAAAGATAATTGGCCTGCAGGTAAAGACTAGGGGTAAGTAGGTGTTTTTCTGCTTACCAAGGTCTGAGTGGAATGCTCATTTTGGAGCTACACAAAAATAGTTAGGTTGACAAAGGTGTTTCTTTCAGAAAATGTTTGAGGTTTTTTGTAAATCGTGACGTTAGCTGCCTGAAATGTATATCCTACCACAGAGTCTGTGCCGAAATTGTGATGAAACCCAAAACCATGACCACAATAAGGCCCAATGTCTGGAAGAACTAGACCTATCTTCTCAGAGTGTTCATCAGTAAACAGCAGGAATTCATATTTTTTCTGCACAGAAGAAGACCTGGAGGATTCTCAGAATACCTAAAAAAGACAATAGCCTTTTTTTATTTTTGTACTAAATTCCCACTCTCTAATAAGCTCAGTGTTTCATCTTACAACCTGATTACTAGACACTGGATTACATCCACCGTGACCTTTTTTAGGGAGACCACTTAAAAAAAACCCTAAGTGAAACTGAAGCAATTTGCATCAGTTTTGTCATGATCAGAGCCACGCCTGTTTACAAAAACAGGAGTTTTAAGTTTTAAGAAGACAGTAAGAAAATGGCACAAAAGGGGATTTAAGCCACTGCTCTCTCTTGTGCCAGAAGATAAAGTATGTGGAGACACAAAAAGGAACTGCTACAGTGCTTTAGAGACTGTCTCAGGCTACTGAAATGGTGGAAGTGGGGAGACAGCAGCACTAGCTCCACCCAGTGCAGTGAATAACCAGAATTCTTGGCAAATAGGCACATGTGGTGTTTTTTAGGCGTTAACACTGGAAATTATAATCAGCTCCAACCACTTCACCCTCGAGCTAGGAAACCAAAAATCCTAAAGGAAAAAGCAAAGCAGCAGCCTCAGAGTATCATATAAGCCTGTTAAAAATCAGCCTACACTATGTCTCCAGGAATTTAAAGATTATGAAAATAAACAAATTTTACTATTCAATATCTAACCAAGCAGCTTCACCATTACCTAATGGCCAGCCAAAGCTAGATAGGAATATGCAGTAATATTTAAATAACATCTTGACAGTGCTATTAGAACAGAGATTATTACTGAAAACTTTAAAATATGAAAGTCTCGTTTGCTGAGGTTACTGAAGTTTCATTGAAATCTTGGCTTTTTGCCCTGTGGCCTACCTGTCTATATATTATCTAAAGGTCTTATAAGGTGTCTCACAAAATGAAGCCCAGATTCTGGAATATAACCCTTTACTGGAGTTGTGAAAATCTTTTCTTAAGAGAGATAAACATTTGCATTTCCTGTTCTGGGTTTGTGTAGTTCTGAACATATTATTACCATGGAAAATTCAGGAATATTTGACAGGTTCTGTTAAAGAAACATCTTAAGGAAAAGGTTAAATAAATCCCATGCCTGTGCAATGTTTCAATGGATTTATAATTATAAAACCCACATTCATGGAATTCTGAACCCAACACAATTTTTATTTTGATGGATTAGAAGACCAGACATTTTATCAACAAACAGGAGAACTTCCAAATTTCTTTTAATCATACTGCATAATTCTTTTTCCTTAGTCTCAAACTAAATTTCAGTGATGCAGAAAAATCCAAAGTACCATTTTTTAGTATAATATTTGTAAAGTACCTTTTTGTGTATATGTATCACACACATATGCACATGTGCATGCACTCAAGTTCTCTTTGCTTTCGTTTCACCCTTAGGTTCTATATAAAAACTGCAGAGGTTCTTTGGATAGTTTCTGATGGCTCAGAATACCCACTGAGACTGAAAGCAAGCCAGAATTTCTGGAAACCTAAATCCCCTCATTTTAATAGTTCTGCAAATCCTTGGCATTTTGCTTTGAACTTTAACCAAGAAAAGTTATATCTTATAAACAATGGCATTTGTTGATTGGATGAAGGACTAGATCAATATTGATTTTGGCAACTTGTTTTGGCTGGGTTTGCATGAAGAAATATGCTGGTTGTGGTGTTAAAAAGTTATGTCAGTTCCTCAACATGTGCCTCTTTTTCTTGGAGCATTGCCTGAAAAATAGTTTCCAAAGTTACTTCCAGAAGTTAACCTAGAGGCTATCTATTATTGTGAGCTAACAACAGCCTTCTGCTGAGCTATCAGCATGTATGAAATAAAACCATTCAAGAAAGCAGATTAAAGACAGATAAAGAATGGATTTCGGTTTCACAGAAGTGCTAAAGCGTAGGACTCCATTTTTATTTCCAATGAATCTGATTTATACTGTTCTTGCAATTTAAAAGGAGCTCTAAAGTAAATACATAGAGTAATAGCAACAAGATTTTATTCACTCTGAGAATTACCTACTTGACACACAGCAAAATAAGAGCCATAGTATGTTCATGAATCTGTTCTGATTCAAGGGCAGTGCTAGGAATGAACAAAAATGTATCTGTTAGACAAAATATGCCATTTTCATTTCAAAGTTTCCACTGAGACAGAATCCACTGCAAACTGATAAATTGCTGCAATTATCATCACAACTAAAAATTTTTGTCTGGTTTTAAATTCAGTTTTTCTGGTTTCAGCTTCCAACTCTTTGAGCCTCTGATACGAGTGCTACAGGAAAGAGTCATGTTGAAAGTGACTATCTATTTATACATCTATCCATCTACCTACCGATCTTCCATTTCCTGTAGATGCTGTTAGTTCACATATCTTTCTCCTCTCATGGTGCTCAGCCCTCTGATGTATTTCCAGAAAGCAATCATATCACATCCCAGAGGTTTTTTTTGCTATGATAAACAAGACAAGCTCCTTCATGCCTGCTCTACCAGAACAATTTTCTCCATTTCATCCAGGTGCTTGCTTTACTCATGCACAAATTTGAATTCTCAAACATGAGTGAACAAATTTTCCAGATAATATCTTACCAATATTCTTGACAAATAGCACTAATATTTTCCCAATTTTAAGAAATAACTTTCCTCACCTGATTCACTCTGAGATTACTTGTCCCTTTTTGCATTCAGGTCGCTTTGTTCCTTTGACTACATCCTGGGGCTGACCAGCCTTTTCATTTGTGAGGTTTTTTTACTGTGCCTTTGTGAGGAATGCCACTTTACAACACAAATTTATGTTCTTTGACCCAGAGGACGGAATTCATCTCCTCTGTGTTTAGGAACTTTCTGAAAGTGATTTAATCTGTCCTGAGAGGAGTCCAAGACAGGTGGGATAAGTGAGCAGTAAAAAGCTCCCATTTCTATATGTTGAATGCAAATGCCTTGAGAACTGCTATAGTGGGTAGGATTTCATCAACAGATTATGTGAATACTGTGTTGCATTCCCCATCCCCTAAAAAAGAATGAAACCACTTACTGAACATATCTAGATTTTCTGCATTATTTCATTATTTCTCATTTTCATCTAATGATGACTAAACACATAGTTTGTGGTTCTCTCTGGTCATTACTTTTGGCCCTTGATTTTATATATTTTAAAAATTATTATTAATATATCTGTTGTCTGAGAATCATCCCTTATTCCTGCCTCCCCAGAACCAAGGATATTTTCTTAATTTTTAACATCCAAATGAATTATTTCTTAAGGTAATACAAAGGAGACAAAACTTTACTCTGCTTTGACATACATTAGGATAAGCAAAGTAAAATGATGAATCACTAGAGCTGCTGTTACTGAGCTCCTTTAAGGATTTTGTGATAGCACTTTCCTGTAAGTTCCTTCATTATTCCAGAAATCATTTGTAGTGTACGCTCAGTTAAATGTACCTTATGCATTGCCAAATCTAATAATTTCAAGAAAAGGAGAGAAAATATTCTACAAGTAAGTGGCTGGGGTTTTTCACTTTACAAGAAAAATTTCAGTCATTTCAGACTTATAAAAGTCCAGCAGTTCCTGAAGTCATTCAGAGTCTGCTGTCTGAGTTTTGATCAGTGCCAGTTTTGATGGCATGATCTGCTATCAGTTCGAAGTGGCATGTGATAGAAGATTCTTTAGCATTTTATTCTAAGTTTGGCTAGAGAGATTAAATTCTCTAACCATTTTTACCTGAAACAGTGCTTCTAAATTATGATGAGAACAGAAATAATTTCCTTATTGCATCAGAATTTGTCAGACATTTGTAGGAGCAAGCTGTACCATAGGATTTCTGTGCCTCTGACTCTAGGTTGCCAAATTCAACTATCAGAGCACCCAAAAGTGGAAAGAAAAAAAAGAGTTCTTTCTCCAAGGGCAAAACTGAAATTTGTTTCCCTTTTTAGACCTTACTTCTTTAGCTCCTGTTTGCTCCATCCTAATGCATGTTAAAAAAAAATTATTTACCAGGCCCAGTTCATGAGACTAAAATCAATCCAGACTTCTTAAGAATCCCCCAGGAATTTGCAGGTGGCTTGTCAGCTATGTAGTGTCTTGGCTGGCTTCTTCTCTAATGCACAGTGCATTTGATGCAATAGGGTCATCGCCACCGAGGCCAGAGCAGGGCTTTGGCCAGAGCCCATCTTGCTGGAGGCAGTGCCTGAACTGGATTCAGCAGAAGCAACAGTTCCTTCCACAATCATCTCAGTTGGACCAAAGTGAAACTGTTGGGAAAAACTTTCTTTTCTGTTGGACTTTTAGGGGAGGCCTCAGATCACATCGAGGTCTTGTACCTGTGTTTATTGGGTCAGAAAGCCCTTTATCATCCAATTCTTTCTTCTTCAATGAGCACAACTTGCAGACTCTCTCCTAACTTTATTACATACCTAATACATAGGTTGAGCTCCTTTGAGTCTTTGTATATCCTCCAGATCGTCAGCCATTTCTTTGGATCCTCTTTAAGTTCCCTCCAAATTTTTTGAGATCAGTCTTAAAAGGTAAAAACAAGAACTGCCCTGTTGTAGAAGCTGTTGAAGCAATGCCAGCTACAGAAACTCCCAGACAACTCAATTGCTTGTCTTCTCAGGTTGGTGTTTTACATACTGAGTTCCACCACTTAGCTCCATCCTCCTGCTAAAAGGCCAAAATAATCAATGAGATTATCATTCATCCTTAAGATCCTCATCAAAGGCCCACAAATATGAGCCATTGTTTCCCCAGCCATGCTAAAGACATGACGACCGGCACACACACATGCCAGGTCACAGTTCAGAGGGATTGAGATGCTCTCTGTCTCTCCACCCAGCTCCTTGGAGAGACTCGTGGGCGCCAACACACACTTCAGCCACATGCTTGAAGTGAAGAACTAGAAAACAGCCACCTTGAGGTGCTTCACAGCATGTACCTCCTGTACAATGTAAACATATCCACAGAGACATTCAGACTCTCTTTAGAGGCTCAAAACTGTAGCCATGTCTCACAGAACAAAAAAAGCTAGAAGTAGAGAAAAATACATAGTCTTTTCACCTTCCGATATGAGATTTCTCAAAACGAGGCATGAAGGGCAGGGAAAATGTAAAATTACATAGTTCTGCTTTTTTATAGCACCAGGCAGGTGTTCTTAAATTAACAATTCTTATATAAAGGCTTCTTCTCTGGAAAATGTATTGCTAAAAGAGCTATTACAAAGTGGGTCAGAAGCAGAGTAAGTGCAAAAACGTTTCAGAATATGTTTAAATAGAATGATAAGCACTTGCAAGACTTTTGTTGGATCTGGTTTAGAGTATCAGCTTGCGATGATCTTGCAGTGCTTTGGCCTCCTGAGCCACAGAACTGACAGTCTCCTACTTTATCCCCATTCCTCTGTGCCCCTCTGGCTTTTGGGCTGAACTTTGTTTTTTTTACTTTGAAGTGGAAAAAGGAACTTATTCAGCTCTTTCATCTGAAATTCACCAGCTACCTAAAGAGCAGACTTCCTGGTTCATGTATGGAGCAGGTCATATTCCTCTTTCGCTATGACTGTCAGGTCTGTCATATAACCTCCACAAACCCACTGCAGAGAAATTCAGACATATTTTAGAGAAGTAGTTTACTTTTGCTAAATATAAAAGGGCAGGGACTTGCTTTCAAAGACTGAAATTCTGCTTTAAAAGTGATCTTTTTAAGAGAAGGAAAATGAGTCAGTAGCATGTGGAACATATATTATGTGTGAGACGTCTTACCCACGCAAGGGGAGAGGGGATACAGAGAAGAGTTTTGCCTGCACTTGTAACAATCTTCAAAAGCTTTTTTCCCCTTGCTTTGCAGGACTGCATGTTTCTTTGTTCATATACAGAACCAGTCATTATGTGTATGCAACCTCCTAACTTAGCAAGCAACTCCATGACATCCTCCTGTGTAGTGTCACTACTTTGAGTGGCACTGCCAGTACGATCTAGCAGTAGAAACATATGAAATGGTCAAGTTCATCTGAGTTTCAGGGTAGGTCTTAACATATCCCACCTCACCCCCTGCTGTGGGAGCAACAGAAAAAGGAAGTGGCTGGAAAGCTTCTGATCCAGTCAGCTTTCCACTGCATTTGAGGCATTCTGTAACTCACAGAGCCCCGGCACCAGCTCTGTGATAACCTGTCTCTCCCATTTCTCATATTCCCTCTGGACTGCTGTGCTTTCCAAGCAAGGATGTGACTAATAGGAGGGAAACAGGATAAAAGCAGGACTGGGGATAAAATTATGAAATCACATGGCCATTTGGCACTGATCAGGTTCAAAAATCACAAAGTTGTCAGAAAGAGAGATCTGAGATACCAGACAGGTCTAGTAACCTTTACAAGAAACACCCACATGCTCTTCCATCTTCTAACATTTTCTCCTTTACGTGTGTGCATGGCAGGAGGAAGCTATTACTGCTTTCGTTTTACACATGAGGAACTGAGACTCAGTGCTTATAACTAAGCAGCGCAGTGCAGGGACACAAAAACCAACCCAATTCAATCATGTAGCAGCAAAACAGGCACTGGGAAAAGAATAGCCATGCTTTCTTAGCTAGTCAGCCCTGCTGGAAAGCAACCTATGCCTTGCTAATGAGATTATCCTGCTTCCAGAAACCAGGATTTCTCATTTAGGGACTCTCTTTTAGTATCTGAAATTTGGCTTTAGAAATTTTCTTGGTATGAAAAGGTTTAGAGCTGGCTTGGTCATTGCTGCATGGAAAGGTACCCAAAGGAACTGAAAGGATCATCCAAAAAAGTAGTGAAGACTTTCAGAGGAAGCCGGGGCAGAGGAAGCAACTGTAGCCACATGTATTTGCCAAACTAACCCCCAAACCGATGAAATGTCTGCTGTTCTGCCAGTGCCTATGGAGACTCTCACTCACATGAAAAAGCTTTGACTTGGGCTCCTGGGTATGTCAATGGCTCCACTGAAATTATACTACTGTTTTCATAAGCTATTTATTTCCTGTTAATACCTTGGAAAAATTCTTAGAAGAGACTTAAATGAAGACAGTATTGCAACTTGGCAAGTTCACTTCAAAATTCATTAGTGCTCTTTTTCTATTTTCCTTTGCAGAACTCTGGTGCCTGTCATCAATAGTCAAGGGGAGAATCGGGGGCTGTTTTGTTTGATTCCGATTCTACAGAGGAAAATCTTATTGACTTCAGTGTTTTGGCCCTAAAAAAATTATTGAATTTCCCCTAGGAAGCTGCAACTTTAAAATATTCTGTACTGATACATTTTTAAGTCTGCCCAGATGTAAAATGTTTACATGAATTAACTTCACTTTTTGAGTACCTGAGACAGAAAGATTTCCTAATTAAAGAAGATATATTCTGTGTTAGTCTTTCCTACCTATTGTGATTCAATCCATATGATCAATCTATTTTCTTTCTGTCATGGATTGCAGAGATCATTCAGCCGTGGTGGTTTAACATAATGCTGTGCTGTGTTTTTACAGAAACACTGCACAAGGGAGATTCCAAAGGGATTTTAGCAACCCTCATCTAACACAGGATTTTTGAATAACATTACTTGGCCATAGGCAAAAGAATTTCCTTTTGGCATTTTTTTTCTCCAATGAAAACACAAAAAGTGGAAGTTAGATAGTACTGTTATTCAAGCTTTGTCGCAATGAGAGAAAAAGTGGTGTTCACAACAGCATGGATACAGCAGCTGAGAGACAGCTCCTCTGCTAGACCTTCATTTGATCAGCCTCTTTCCTAGATTTAGGTCTTCATGGAGCTGATCCCTCTCTTGGAACATGCCTAGCACATCCCACTTCCTTTTCTTAGAATCCTCTGTATCATTGGGAGTTTGGGAGGGCAGAGAGCAAGTAATGAGTTCAGTGTTGAGATTTTTGTGTTTTAAGTGTCAGTTACTAAGGAGATGGTTGGAAATTTTAAGGTTGGCTCTGTGTGGTTTTCTAATAGAAATAAAAAGATGAAGACGGAACCTGTCAAAAAATCCGTAAGCAGGAAAAGCCACCTATACTTGTCCTTGGCTGCAACCTGAATGGAGTAGGAAGCACCAGAACACAGCAGTTCTGTTTCGTGCACTCACTAGAGCCAGGGAAAAGTGTTAATATTTTCATAGAAAACATTTCAAAAAATCTCCCTTCTGCAACAGCTTTTGGATTCTCAGGTTTTTTTCTGGTTTGTGTTTTTTTCCCTTGCTCTCCTTCCATTTCACCTTTACTGGTGCGAGAGAAGAGAGTAGAAAGGTGCCAAGTGAACTAGCTAGCAAGATTCATAGGTAAGTATCTTGCAGTGACAGGGCAGTAAATATGACTTAAGTTAATCAGGCCTGTTGAGTTGAAATTTAGTTTTCAGACTTCCTCCCATAAACCCAGCACACAGCAGACTCGTGCTTCAGTCCCTGTGACTGACACGCCACGCTGAAGGCAGTGACACATCTGTGCACAGGCAGCCGATGGTACAGTGTGACACTATTTGCTGCCCAGCCAAAATAATGTCTTCCTGCTCCACGGCAGACACAGAACAGACTCATCTCTAAACAGTCTCTCTATTCTTTTGACTTGCATTTGTCACCTATATATGCTGAATTGTAACTTGGTCTTGTTTCCATTTACTTCTCCTTTATGCTGAGCATAGACAAAGCAGCAGTAGGTCCTTGAACAGTTCCCAATTTTCATTAATAGTTCTCAAGTTTCTGTTCCTAAGTAACTATGTCTAGTTACTTAGGGTTTAGAGAACTGGCTCACTCTTTTCCTTTAATCATTTAATGCAGTATTCTGATTGCATAAGGTAAGAAAGTCATAGAGCAGTTCTCTTCCTCTGTAAGACCTAAAATAGAACTACTATTTTAAGTCACCCCTCCTGGGTGCAAGGCTTTCTGTTTTTAAAAACTGGTTCTTACTTTTAGATTCTCTTTAGAGTTCAGCATTAGGTACCTTGAAAATCCAAACTGAAGTCACACAAGATTTTTTTTTTTTTCTTCTTCTTAATACTACAAGTAGATGTTTTCTTGCATCAGGGTTACCCTTTGCACTGTGAAGGGGCAATATGCACTAGAGGGTGGCTATTTTAATTTCAGAATTTTGTTACTGAGGCAAATAGTGTAATAGAACCAGCATTAAACTTTGATAAACTTGAGACAACTTTGAAAAAAATTTCTTAACAGAAGACTTCCTAATGTATGTTTGGACTACCAATAAAATTTTGGCCATAAGCCCGCTTCCCTCCTTCTCCCCCGCCTCCTTCTCCTGGTGCCGCAATTTACAGAAGCAAAAAGAGGAAATCTGCTGATGATGTTTTTCCAACTGAAGAACAATTTTTGCTTAGTGTTCCCTGGAGTGTTCTTTGCATAACATTCTCATTTCTTACTCCTTTTTTACGTGACAGCAGAAAGAACTGGTTGCTGCAAGCCTTGGTGTGCCCATTCTTGCATTCCTGCAGAGAACAAGAGCAACGTGGAAGCTGAGGACCCAATTGCACCGCTTTTAGCCAGGGTTCCAGGTAGTTCTTAGTGCTCAGGCTGAACCCTGTTGTACCACACATTCACTTTTGTGAGTACTGGATACACTGCCGAGGGCATAGGTAGTGTCTTAAAACTGATTCTGTGGAGACTACTGTCTGACTTTATCCTTAAGTTATTTCTGCTTATCACAAATCTTTAAGGAGACAGGCAAATAGCACAGTGACACTTCCACAGTGAAACCACTTCTATCAGATGGTCTCAAGATATTTTCCAAGGCATATTTGAGAGAGGAATAGGCCTTTAAAAACTGACAGACCACTATCCCAGAAGCTGTAGGGCTGCTGGCATATCAGCATTCAGTGGCCCTTCCTGATAGCTGACAATATTAGATGTTTTAGAAGACAATGAAAAACTGTTTGTAAAATAATAGTTTATTTGTTTTTCAGGGAAACTAATGGTGACTAAGTCATTGGACCAAAACCACTAATCCAAGACTGACAAGATATATTGCATGGACATATCAATGTCCAAATAACAAAAGTCTCCCTCTGCCTGTTATATAAAAGACTTTATAAAGTCAGGAAACATTATAGACAAAAGGACTTTAAAAGTTCAGAGAAAAATGCTTGCTGAGCAAAATGCTGGTGAGATTACATTTTAAAAAGTGGAGAAATGTTCCAAAACTGATGAGCAGGAAATTTGGCTTATTTGGCAAACAACAAAAGAATAATCCTATTTTGCTTATTGCACTTTTGTGTCCATCATTTGATTCCAAGAAGGCTGAAAGGAATGATACTTACCTTTGTAGCAAAAAATGCCCACCATATGCAGGGACTTGAGGGTTCTTTATGGCATTATTGAACCTTAATTCTTTTAATGCTAAGAGGTGATGTGGGCAGACAGAGTTGATGGGAAAGATTGAAAAGATAACCCCATTTCTACTAGTTTCTGTTCACTTCTGAGTGATATCCAGCATGTCAGGCTCAGGTTACTGTTCCCAGACTCTCCCTGCTATCTCCTTTTCCTTCTTTAGTTCAGTTAATCTTTCTCTGTTCTTGCCATCTGTTTAGGTATTCTGTCCTAAACTGTTTCTTTTGCAACACTGCTGCAATCCTGCAACCAGCAAGATAACCAAGAGCACTGCCTTTGGCAGCTCAACACTAGTGTAAATTTGCCAGGTCTCAGAGTGGCTGATAAGGCTTTCTGCTACATTTTTTCTTTGTCTAGCAGCAAGCTTGGAGGAAGCAGAATAAGAAAAGCACTCTGTTGCTGTTTTGCTGTCCTATTCTCCCTCTCTTTGTAGGATTTTTTTGTCTTGTGTTGTCCTCAAGAAACTATGAGTCAGTTTTAAGTAAGAGGAAAAAAATTATCTCTTTTCTGTTCTACCAAAGGGACAGTTAACACCATAAAAATTCAGGACAAGGGAGTAAAGGAATGTTCACAAGAACTTGCTGCAGCTAAATGGAAAGGAAAAAAGGAGGGTTAACTCAATTTCCTTCTTTGCCCAAGTCTCCAAAAATGTCCAAGTGATTATTAGTGGTACTGTTTGTCATCATGTCATAAAAGAGAATATCAGGTTAACACCTGTGAACCTCTATGCCCAAGTGTTTCACTGAAAAGAACTCAGAGCAAATGTCCCTCCTCTGCTTCTGCCTTCTTAATTGACTGCCTGTTAATGCTGCAACCAGTGCACATGGCAGAATGCATGCTTCTGCTGCAATATGATATTTAAAAAGGCAGTTAAATGCTCTGGCATCTTCTTAAGAAAATTTCCCACCCTCAGATTGTCCATGATGAAGGGGACAGAACTTCTCAGCCACTAAGTGGCATTTTATGGCAATGGAAATTTGGCATTTATACCTGTTTCAAATATGTTCCCTTGAGTCTGTTTCCTTTTAGCGAACACTTCATTTTACTTACTTTTTCATCGAGTTCGGCTGATGACAAAACGAAGCAAGGAAGGCAGACTGGAAAATTGGAATTCCATTTCATTAAACTGCTTCTAGTTTCAAAATTTGTTTCTGTATTCATGCGAATGCAATCCGCGACCTTTCCACTGAAAACAAAGCACAACTCTGTGAAAAAGCCCCCAGAGAAGGTTCACAGTGGCTGCACTCCCCAGGAAAGGACGAGACTCCTCTGGAGAGCTTTCACTAACCAGACTGGGGTTGGAAACTTGGTTTTCCATGGCTGGGAGAAAGCCAAGGCCTTTCTCTTAGCTTGTCTCTCCTTCCCTCCATATATCATCTGGAGAAGCTATTTTGCCAAATTTTGGTGAGCTGACATTTCAATGTTTGACTGCTGCAACAAAATGACATTTTCGGACAAAAAAAGAACTGTCAAAAGATTCTTAATGTTTTATAGTTGAGTGCCCAAAAAACGTTCTCTCTACAATTCATTACTGTATAATCTTTTGAGAAAAGAAGCAGCCCTCTAAACTTTTCTCTCATCTGTTGCAATGAAAACAGCACTCCAGTCTTGATGCTTAAGAATCAAGTCTTTTATGCCACAACTTTGATGACAACACAAATGTAGGAAAATAAATTGTCAGCACAACATTTAAGAAAACTGAATTCTACAAGCAGCCCAACTCATAAACACAAATTAGACTCACTTTTTTTCTGAATCCTTTTTTATTTATTTTTCTTCAGTAATACTTGCTGAATACTTGGATTTCATATGCATAATTTAGCATGGGAAAAAATGCCAACAACTGAGCTGTAGGTGACGCTTGGGGCAGAGACAGTAAAATGAGATCTTATTGTAGTTGAACTGGCAATATGGCCTGTCCACCTCTGAGAGCAGAAAATGTACCCTCAAGTATACTGTGACATGCTTTAATCAGCATAAAATGGAACTGCCGCTGAAAACACGGACCTCAGTCTTGATGCAGTTTATCCTTCTCTTTATCACCTTCTCTTTTCTATATGACTCCTTCCCACACAAAGAACAGGATAGCTTTAGCTGTTCTTCTCCCATGATCTTTTTCATCACATGTGACAGGAAAAATGGATGGATTAGCGCTGGCAATGAGTAAGCAGCTGGAGATGGAGAGAACAATATTTTTTATTGCAATGGTGATGTCAGTTTAAGCAGGATTACAGCATTTGCTGCTACCTGGTAGTTTCTCCAGATAAGGTCACCAGGAGCCATGAATTTCCCTATAGAAGTTGGTTTATGGGGAGATCTGGTTTTTATGCCAATTGCCCCTCCATGTTTTCAGTACAACAGAAAGGAAGCATATTTGGACCATCCTGAGAACACCCATCTTCCTGAAACAGAGAAGATGGCCCTGAACTCTTTAATAGGTGCTTGGCACCCCCCAGGCTGGGCTGTATTATGTCAAAGGTAACCTGTCTGGCACATGCACGGCAGAATGGGATGTGCAGCACAACACTGGATTTCACCCTCCCATCAGAATTCGGACAATTCACATACCTATTATTTCTTCAGCTATTGGGAGTGGGATTTACATGCTTAAATTCCTCATATTAAAAAAATAGACTGTTTTATTGACTAAACAGTATTGTTCCTCTAAAAAACACACACAAGACACAAATAAAGACATAAATGCAGATGAACTGTTAAGTAATTTGCAATAGTTTGAAATACTTATATTCATACCATGCTTGTAGACTTTTTTTCACTGGAATACATTTTGCACTCGTTAACAAAGATGCTATTCCATTTAAGTCAATTGGGGCTTCTCTGGTGTATCCTAGAACAGAACTGGAGCCAAGATATGTATCTTACTCAGTTCATTAGACTCTCCAAAGCTGTAGATTAAATAAGCAAGTATGTCACTAAATCTGTTCAGCATTAAAATGATACAAAATGTATTTTTCTTCTTCCAACTAAATAGTTTTCTTCAAATTTGAACCAGATGGAAACACAGTGAGTTATCTGAGATGAGCTCATCTGGACTTTTGAGTGGAATGTCCGACATTTGGTCACACATCTTGAGATGTGAGTTAGGGTCTGAATGGGGAAATTTTTATCATCTTATGTTTACTCTTGTGGATAGGCTCATTAGCTTCAATGGGCAACAAGAAAAACATATGACACATGCACAGACAGAGTAAGACCAGAGTAAGGACATGGTTCTGTATAAAATCTCTCAAATGTAGTTCGCGTTCCAAAGAAAATTGTCTCTCAAAAGTCCAAGAAACAAAATAAATGAAAGCTCAGCATCAAAATCAGTTTAGAAATGTGGAGCAGTTCTTCTTTTTCTTTGTCTTCCATTAAACCTGCTTTTGCTATGTTTGTCTGGAAGATTTATATTTCAGGGGACACACTAACTTGTAAGTCTTCTATGGAACCAGGCATACTGTTGCGATTTGACTAATTAAAAAAAGCAGGCATCTACATTATTCCTTTTAATAGTTATAAAGAAAACAAACTGTGAGGGAGTCTATAAATGTAAAGCAGCAGATATTAAATCCCCTTGTTTTCAGGATTAGAACCAAACAGTTCCAATGAGAACTCGCTCCCACGTGGCAAGGCTACCAGGAAGCTCCATGTTTCAGCTGTAGAGTCACTTTCTGTTGTCAGGTACACCAAGTGCTGCAGTCAAACAGCTCGTGTTGAAGAAGTACCTAGCTTCTATTAGCCCAGTCAGGCTGATCTTGCCTCAATGAACTCAGGGGAGCTCTGGTGCTGCCTTCGCTGAGGCGGGAATTTTACCTTTAGTCAAGAGCCTGAATATTAAATGCATTGAGCTCCTGCATCTTCAACAAAGAAAATGATACCCAAAAGTACCTCCTCTATATTATTATGCACATTCAATTTCTAGACAGTGTGTGATGGCTGCTTCAGGCTAATTTACCAGGCTTCCTGGTAAGATGAATTAGCATAGGTGGAACTCCTCACCGTGAGAATTAAGCTGCTTCTAATGTTTAGACTGAACAGGTTTGGATTTTTACACTGCATTGAACTGTGGCCAGCATACTTTTGATGTGCAACTCTCCTGACTCCCATGAGCAAGTTGGAAGAGTCTGTTCTGTGGCAATGAAGAAAATCTGTATGTCTGAGAGAGATTTAGCAGCCATCTGCCTGAAAGTTTTTCCAAACTCTACTAGAGATTTTTGGGTTTGTTTTTTATTTTTAAAACACTTTGTATCATATCCCTAATCAGAATGGCCTGAATTTATTCCTCCTATGACTCCACTGCAGTTCAGTAATTATTTTGTATTTCTTCTTTCCCTCTTTTGGAAGGAAGATAGTGAAAAAAAATCTGCATTTAAATGAACTTCAGGCTCACGCTCATAAGACAGCTTTCTATCCTGAAGAATTCAGAGTTTTTATGGTTTGGGGTTTTTTTAATCAAAATCAGATACACAAAATCTGATTTGTATTGGCTAAATTCCAATTTATTTCTCTTGCCTGATGTTTCCTTCTGGCTAGCCCTGCATCTTCAGTTGTGTGTAGCCAAGAGGAATCACCAGCCATGGGGATATTAGGTGAATGTAAACTGAAAAAATCTGGGCCCCAGTGCCTTCATTTTGTGACTTTCTTTTCTGATATCCTCAAAATGTTTGACAGAGACTTAAAAGTTTGTGGGCCAAGATTTTGAGTATTACTTGAACAGCAAACGATGAAACAGACTATTCTGAAATATAAATGAATTTGCACATGAAGTCAAAGCTGGATTTATCCAGCAGAAATGTCTCGGTAGGACTTTACGGACACCAGGAAGAATGAAAAATAGCAGGATTAAAAAAAAATAAAATCATACTTACTGGAGCTGTGGACATTCTCAGGATAATTAGTTACATATGTTTTGGTTGTGCCCTAGGGTAAAATAAGTTCTGGGATGAGGTAATAAATAAATTAAATGTGGTTTTGGAAATAGTTATCCCTCACTACCCAAAATGTCCACTGCTAAAAGAATTTGGATGCAGCCAACTTTGGAAATCTGAAAGGACCACAGACACAATTTTTATAAGGGCAACAATACTGCAAAGAAGACACCACAAAAACTGAAGTCAGCACAATTTTGAATGCTGCTGATTGATGCACTGAGCTAATCCAATTGATAGATTTTGGAAAGATCTGTTTGAGTAAGATATGTAATTTAGAAATTAGGTATATAATAATGTAGCCCCACTTAAAGTCATCAACTATTATAGCAGCAGCTGAAATACTAGCTACATATTTTGATCACATGTACGAATTTTATAAACACTGAATTGCTTTCCCCTGCCTCCACCCTTCTCTTTTTTTCTCCATTTTTTAGAACGGAAAATGTAAATACAGCTTAGCATCCCTTATCATGTCATATGTTCATTTACTACTGTTATTTAGTCTTGCTTGCAGTACTTCAAGAGCAAGATTTTTTTAACTATGTCCTGTCCCTGTGATGAAATAGAGAACCTGCTTGACCCAGCCAATCTGAGAAGACATATTTGAAGTCCTTGACTAATCACTAGGCTTGTACTTAGGGCTAATTTCCATTTTCAGTGGAAAAGATAGATTTCAAGGACTTGATAACATGTTGTAGTTTTATTTGGTCTTGTAGAAGCAAGGAACAAGTAAATTTGCCGGAGTCTCCTGAGGTTTTGCTAAATTGCAGAATTTCCTTTTCACAATATGTCTGATTAGCCTCACAACTTTTTAATCAACTTTCCAAAGGACTTCATAGAATTCTCACCATTTAAAATGTATTCTTGTGTTGGACAAAAAATATTAATACTTAGTCTACAGTATCAAACTCATTTCTACATGTCTTTGCTTCAGCTATCCATTTTAGCTCGTCTCATTCCTCCTCCATTAGATACAGGACGATTCTGGCCTGGCAGCTCTATAAGAACAGCCTCCAAAGTAAGGACTCTCCCAGTGGGAAATAAGAATCAGCAAGTCCTGGGTCTGGTGTATGTTTGCAATGCCTATCTAGCATTTTATTAAACAACTGGACAAATCAAGGCCCATCATCTTACCACTCCTGCCCTTTTGTGCCAGATTAAGCCTGAACCAGTTTACCTCAGCCCAGTCACAAGTAATGAAAAATTCAAATTACTCCATCATCCAAAGGATTTTAGTCAGGGACTAGACTTTGGTCTATTTCTTCTTAGTCAAGAGGTCCCTAGTCTTTGGATTCCTCCCATCAGGCATCCCCTCCTGAGGCAGTGATAGAGCAACTGAAACCTAGCAGAGGAAACTGATGGCAAGGTATCCTAAAACTTAATTGATCTTGGGTTGAGGCGTGTAAGTAGAAAAGACAAGGAGAAAACTGAACCCAAAACCTGATTAAGATGTTTTGAAGGAGCCTTAGGAGGGACTGGCACCTGGAGAGCTCAATATGCTTGAACATTGTGGTCTTCCAGCTGCCACAAATAGGATGTGTCAGGGGACCCACACAAATTCCAAAGTAGCCTGTGTCCTTAATATAGAAGCATTTTCACATAATATCAAAGATACATGCTAAATCTAAAAAAGCTGTATGAACAACTGTATTTTCTCAACTGAATTTAGCAACACGATCTGTCTAAAGCCATTGAAAATTATCTTTTAATAGCAATCATTTTCTGTGTTCTATCAGCATATTTCTGAAACACATTCAAGGGTGTTAGAGAAATATGAGGTATTGTGGGTAGAAGTAATCTGGACTCTGTGCACCAGTGGGTGTTCACAAACACACATTAACCACAAATGGGGACTAGAGTTAAGTTAAAAGTTAAGCAATTTTCTACAGGATTGCTTTTTACAAGGGTAGGAGGGAAATAATTTTAATCACATAAGTAGAGCAAGTATCATTCATTCACTTCTTTCCATAATGATGTGTCAATGTTCATAGACCTTGTTCTAAAATTGTGTTCTGAGCAGCAGCATTTTTTGTAACATAACTGGTAGAACTTAAGGATCAGGATTCATAGATAAATCAGGATTCATAGATACTAGATAAAGGGCTATGCATGGTATCATTAATAATATATTAAAAGTTAATAATCATCTTGATCTTATACAATAGCAAATGTAGGGCTGTAGCACAATTTATACTGATTTTTTTTTTCCAAGTTGAGAGCTGCTGCTGTAGTTGCACCACCAGACTGGCATTCAAGAGATGTAGGGATAGCCACATGCTTCCTGTGTGACTTCTTATAAATTGCTTAATCTCTGTTTCATAACTTCTCATCCATGAAACAGAATTATTTCCTCGAACCACAAGAATGCCTATTAAAACACATGTATTAATGAGCAGGTACAGTGGCAATAAAAACTGTAAAATGGCAATTAGGAAAATGTCAAGAGTGAAAGCTTTCTGTATTCATACTTGTAATTTATTCCTAACTTCAGCCCCGTCCACGTTTTCTGCAGACCTATGCTAATACCCCACTGGGAAACTTTTTCATTTTCTGCTTAATTCCCAAGAGAACATTGCAAAAATGCTGTGTTTGTCTCAATAGTCTTTTATCAGAATAATGTTTTTACTATTTCTTTCAATGTGTTGTGGATACAAATACATGAAAAAATATATCAAAGTACAGGATCATCGAAGATTATTTACATAAGAAATGTAGTATTATATAAGGAAATAATCCCACAAAACTTTGTATCCTTCAACAATCTTTGCCAGTGATAAATGTATTGCTGAAAATATGATTTGTCCAATGTGAAATTCAGATACGTTAGAGATTAAAATGCCAGTCATTTAATAGGTAGGAAACATGTAAATGGATTATAGCAATGCCTACTTTAGGACTTTTCATTAAAAATGCTCTGATTGAGTCTTGAGTATATTGGAGCAACACTTCTCATGACAGATAAGGAAAATGGAGAGGTGAAGAGTGAGGAATGATGTAAGATTGCTCAATTGCTCCACACGGAGTGAATCTGCCCTAGCACTGAGGAACCATTTGAGGAAGCTGGGAAATGGAGAAGGGTGTGGCTGGTGAAACCCTGTCTCTCAGAGCCATAACCACACGTTTAAAATAGCATTGGAAAAATACACTCTGGCCCATCTTTTTTGTTTTCCAGTGCAGTAAACTTTCGACAGGAGTCCTTTTAAACAAGCATGCATGCAACAAAGAAGAATAGGAGCCATCAGTGGCATAAAGCATGCCCTTAATTTCCACACTCCTCTCAGTTCTAGGTAAGAAGGAGCTCCCAAAGGCAAGACTCTGTGTAGTTATTGTCTAACTGAAGTATCCTCTGTAGTGATGCATAGTGACAGAAAATATTTATTATTGATTCCATAGAAAATGAAAGAACAGAAAACAGGGAAAATCATTATTTATAATAAAAAGATATGTGTGGGCTTATGCATCATGAGTATAAATAGGTCACAGTCAGGAGTAATATAGTATTCTGGCAAAATAAGTTTCCACTTAAGAAGATATTTCATTTAGGCAGGGCAAGAGATTTTTCAATGATAAAGAAATAACAAAGAAAGCCACGCAACTAAAAGCAGTAACTTTACTAAAGGTCTCTTTCTAACCAGTTACTTAAAGAGAGAGGAAGTAGGTATGGAACTATCACAATCACAGCTACCATTTGATTTTGATAAAATGCTTCAGGAGACAGTAAAATGACAGAATGAAAACAAAAGAGATCCTCAGGGTGATCTATCTCAAATTAAGTCTGAAGGCCTTTATGTCACTTCATACCAGCTCCTATTTAAAAATGGTTCAGAAGACCCTTTCCAGAGGGCAGCAGTCCCACATGTAGGAAGCTGAGTCAGTTCTGAGTAGCCGTGCAAGACACTTCTTTTCTTCTTACATAGCAGCTTTTCTTTTTAAATTTTGATTTAAACTGAGATGTAATACCAAGGGTTATACCCTGGCACAACACTGGGATTTGAGGTTGTCATTGTGAGGAGTCAGTGCAGTTGTTTGATCAGTTAGTAAGACAAATGGAGTCCTGAATAAACAGGTACAAGACAGCATGTCAAACAACAAAAAATATTGTCATGCTTTATCTCAGTGTTGTAGATCTTTCTGTATTGAATACAGACTTCATATATTTGTCAAGGTCACAGGATCACAGAATGGTTGAGGTTGGAAGGAATCTCCTGAGGTCATCTGGCCCAGCTCCCCAGCTCAAGCTGGGCCAGTTGTCCAGGACCATGTCCAGATGGCATTTGAATATCTCCAAGGATCTAGACTCCACAACCTCGGGGCAAATTATGCCAGTGAAACAGTATTTCCTGTCATTCAGAAGGTTTTTGTCAGCTCTCTCTAATCCTGTCAGTGGGCAGCACTGAAAAGAGACTGGCATCATACTCTTTGCATCCTCCCGTCATATGTTTGTATACACTGATGAGAACCCCGTGTGCCTTGTCCTCAGGCTGAACAGTCCCAGCTCTCTCAGCCTTTCCTCATAGGATACATGCTCCAGTCCCTACATCAAATCCATAGTCTTTCACTGGACTCTCTCCAGTAGCAGTTTTACAATAAACCTTCTCATAATTGGTCAAGCTGAGGAAGAGCTGTATATATTTCTTGCTTTCTGAGAAAGATGCATTGGCCAACATCAACCTTATCTGAGAAAGAGTTACAATTTTGTTCACATAACATATGGTACTTTCTCAGTCTCTCCTGCCTTCTAGATTTGTGCATTGTGGGATCATTTGCAGAGGAAAACTGAGTGTCCCGGGTACAGAGGAAAAAGAGGGGTGGGAGTTTTCTAGTATTGTTAAATTCCATACCACCCACGTCATGGTGGGGGAGCACGGTTTCAGCAGAAAATGCCGAGCCACTGGAAGCTGGAAGTGGAGCCAGTCTAACCTAGGTGGTGGGGAAAGAGACTGGTCCCTTGAACACACACAAGCAGTAACTGCTGCTGAAGCCATGGAAAGATGTGACTGCAGCTGCTGCTGCTGCTGCTGCCCCAGGGAAGGGAACCCCCTGCATTGCGACTGCCATTGGCAAAGCCATCATTTCCTGGCAGCACGACTCCTGTCCAGACTAAGCAGCTTCCCAAGTACTGCAGGGCCCAGTTTTTTCAAGTAAATGGTTCTTATCTCAACTCAGAATCTCTGCTTTTAGTGTCCTTCTCACCAGGAGAGGGTGGGGGGAAGAGAGCATCTTAAGTGGGGTTTAATTTTCCACTGGGTTTTTTAAACTAGCACACTGAGATAATTTCAGAGCTGAATGGACTTCATTGTAATCAAGTACGATTTTTTGAACTTTCAAATATTTTGGCAAACGTAATTTGGCTGATTGACCTTGCTTTCACCTGAGGCACCGGTATCCTGTGCAGTAGCAGGGGTAGGTCCCAGTTTTGCTCTCCTGTGCAGGGTTGTGATGTGTGCCTGCTGCACCATGCCAGGCACATGCAGAGAGGCACCTTCCCATCCTGCCCTTCCCACCAGCAGCACAAACCCCTGCAGTTCTGCCACTCACCGCCCAGGGTTCACAGCCACCATAAGTGTGCAGCTGTTTGAGACCTGCTCTGTTGTCACATATCTGCTCCCTTTGGCCTCTGGGGAAAGGGCAGCAGGTCAGATCCAGCCTCTTCCTCTTCCTGTCCTGGGCCGTATGTCTACAATACAGGGAACAGAGCAGCATGGTCCAGGGGAGAGCTGAGCTAGTGGGGCCTGGGCAGTTACTGCTTTGGATCCCCAAAGCAGTTCTGCATTTGCACACTGTTGGGTTGAAGGTGTTAACACAGGTTTCAATTGAAGATGTGAAAGACTGCAGTAAGATCCTTGAAAAAAATGTAAAATCTCCTTCACATGGGGTTTATAATGACAAGTTAAAAATTACCTGTCAGGAATGTGCATGGGTACCTGATCCTGCATCAGTGCTGGGCAGTTTGAGGTCCAAGTTTTTTCCTCCCTGCCATTTCTACAATACTTGGCTAAGAGCTTCCTTTCTCCACTGGAATTCAGTTCTTAGGCTGAAATACTCCACACACCTTCTTTATTGTGCCCTGCACAGGCCAGCCCCAAGAATCACACCATGTGCCTGAAAGCATTGTCCAAATGCTTCTTGAAGTTTGTCAGGGTTGGTGCTGTGACCACTTCCCGGGGGAGCCTGTTCCAGTGCCCAACCACCCTCTGGGTGAAGAACCTTTTCCTGATATGTAATATAAACCTCCCCTGACACAGTTTCAGCCCATTCCCTTGGGTCCTGTCACTGGTCACCACAGAGAAGAGATCAGTTCCTGCCCCTCCTCTTCCCCTTGTGAGGAAGTTGTAGACTGCTATGATGTCTCCCCTCAGTCCCCTCTTCCCCAGGCTGAACAGACCAAGTGACCTCAGCCACTCCTCATATATTCAGTATACTCCCCATCTCCAGGCATGTATGGTTATTATTAAAACACTCAGTATAACAATTTGGCATCTCACAAATAGTAGGTCCCTATTTTTCTTTATTGGCAAATTCACTTCCCCACAGTCCTAGTTCTTTAGGAAAAGGAGCTGTAGGTTGTTGCATCAGAAGGGACTCATGGATTCTTAACAGAGAAGACAAAAATGCATTTTGCCTCCGTTTGGATGAGAGGTCAGACTCTTTGTCGTTCAAGGGGAGGGCAAAAGGCAGAGGTATGACAAACACTGAAGGTAGAGCCCTCATTACTCGTCCTGACATTGGAAGAGGCCCAAAGCTCAACAACTCTGCCCTCCTGCTCATCCCTGCCAAAGACCATGGTGACAAGCCAAGGAGCAAGACCTCCAACAGACTGAGGAAGCTGCAGAGCCTTTTTTGCTTGCCATCCTTGACAAGGCTCTGCTTTGCCTGTGCCGGCACCTGGCCCTGACTGAAGCCCTCTGCAAACAGTGCTGTCTCCAGTGCCCCCCAGCTCTCACTGGCGTGTGGGCCCTGGAGCACTGGCAGCCTTGGCTGTGGAAGTATAGGAGCTGCTGCTGTCCCTGTGGGCTAAACCTTTGGCTCTGACAGGACTTAATGCCAACTTCATCTGAGAAGGGCTTTAGAAAATCTGTGCAAGTAATTACGGGATGAACCGCCTCCAAGGAAACTTTCTCCCTAACCCTTATTAGTAGTTAGAGGTTGGCCACAAAGCAAGTAGCTTTACATTCTCAGACTTACAGACACCATTATGATGGACGTCCCAACAGGAGCCAATTCAAAACAGATACACGGCGCTTTGTTTGGTAATGTGGGTGTGCTGGTTTGCGTGAGGTACCAGCACTGCAATTCTGTATGGGACACGGCTTTATCTTTTCTAAGCACTGGTCTTTAACAGATTAAAAAAGATTTTTTTTTTTAATCTGAAGCCAAAATTTTGACAAGACTTCAAAATGCCCTGAAACCAAATCCAGAACATCTACAAACATTTGAAAATGAAATCTGTTACGAAAAGTAATTTATTTTTAGGGGGTTTAAACATATTGTTATTGACATTTCATGCAGTAGTGTAGCAATGCTGCCTAAAAGGATATGTAATGTACAATGCTGTCAATATTCTATGAGCTGATTCTCAGGTTTTATTTCATAAGTGGACAGCTGTGTCTAAGTCAAGACAGAAACCCTTTACTTTATGGATCGGGAGGTCTTCTGTTTGTACTGACACATTTTTAACAGAATATTTCAACAGAATTTCCATTCCACGGGAAGTTTCAAACTGTTTTCATTCTGAAGGAGAGCAATTTGCAAAGTGACAATATTTTCCATGACAGGGAAATCCCAGCTTTTAACTCATTTCTGTCCCAAAGCAAGGAACTGTGTGGGTGACTCCTTCCATCTCACTCCTAGCCCCAGTGCCACTTCCTGCATTACTTACTGTCACTTTTCAGCACAGGATTTATGTCTCCAAAGTTAGCAGGTATGATTCTGAGTACAGGATTAGGAATACTTCATAAAATGAGCACTCCATATTTTTGGAGGAGTCTTCCTTCAGATCCGAATCACACTCTAAAGCCAAAGTCACAGCCCCAGATTTCATATTGTGTGTGACCAAGCCCTGGATTTTCCAAGTCATAAGAGTTATTATGACCTGGTCTTAAAGGGAATCAGGTCCTGACCCATGCAGCTATTTCTCAGATCCTTTTATTTGCATGAACAGCTTCAACTGTAATCATACTTGCACCATATGCAAACCCTTGTTTGCAATTCACATAAATTATTAATTCACAGCTTAAGCTGCACATTTCCTCTATTAGTCACATTTCTTGGAGGCTTCTCATTACTACAGCATATGGAAGTCTTCTTTCCCGGTGGTGCTGTGCAGTGATTAATTGTGGGAATCAAAAGATATGTAAAAGATATCATTTGGGACCAAACTCAACATAGAAATTTCCCTTGCGCAAACCTTGTCAAGCAAGCACTAGAGTTACTGAAAGTTAACATTGCTGCAAGCTTTTTCAGTGTTTGAAGACAATGTATTTTCATCTTGTCCAGTACCAAATGGACAACAGGAGTTTGAGAACTGTGTGTAGGGACTAATGACTAGCTGGGAGGAGCTGATGGCTCAAATGCAGTTGAAGGCCATTAATTGTGGGCACTCATTAATTCTCAGACAACACCCAGTGTCAGAGTTGTTACTCTTATGAATAGTTGTTTAAAATCTTGCCTATGAATGTTTTTAGGGTTAGGTACTTACAGTCAGCATATATGGGGCATTTCTAGAAAATTAACACTTTGTATGTTGGGCAAGTTGCTTATCTCAGCTCTCCCCATGGCTCTCATTTGCTAATATATTATGAATGACGAATTGTGGTTTATGTTTTAATACACTTCCAGTATTTAAGTTACATCTGTTGATTTTCAACAGCTTCCCTCGTGTGTGTGTGTGTGTGTGTGTGTGCACGCACACACACCTTTAAGAGAGTGTATCAGAAGAGAAACTCCCATGTTGATATATCTGACATGACTTGTAACAACCAAAGGAAAGAATTTTAGGTAAATCACAACTGAAAGGGAAAACCTCCCAGGGTGTTTCAGTTTATCTGAATATACAAGAAAAGGACAAAGGAAGGGAGAGCAAGCTGCTGCCAACAGCCATATCAGCAAGGTATTTTAAAGTCAGTTGCAAACATGCAAAGACATTCCTGCTGAACACACTGCAGACTGCTCCAAGATGGGTACAGGACTGGTAAAAAAAGTGCAAGTTCAAAGAACTATGAGGAGCTCAGGAAAATGATGTTGGCCTCCAATTAAAACCTCGCCAATGATGACCTAGATCATGTTTTTATGGGTTGTATGAAATGAAGATGTAGTTCAGTTCCATTCTCAGAAAAAGCCTTTTTGCATCACATAAGTCATCATCAGAGAAGATGTTAATATTACTTCCTTGTTGGGGAAGCCAAGACCTAAGGGACTATGGAAAATGAAGCTTCCTTTTCTTATTAGAGTTGTTTGCTCCAGGTTGAATTGGAATGGTACTGGTAGTGAAACACAAAAAATATTCCTGTCCTATGTATGTCTCCCAGGTATCTCAGCATGCTTGCTTAACAGCTTTCATGACTGCAATATCCATTTTTAATGGGCATATTCAGAAAAGAAAAATCTATTAGTTTTTTGAATATGACTACTAAAGCCAGCAAGCAGATTTAAAAAGAGAGCACATGAAGAGCTGCATATGTAATCCAGGCAGCCAAAAGACTAGTGTGAGCTTATTCTTCTAGAACTCAAAGCCTGCCAGAGGACATCTTCTCCTTCTCCTTCTCCTTCTCCTTCTCCTTCTCCTTCTCCTTCTCCTTCTCCTTCTCCTTCTCCTTCTCCTTCTCCTTCTCCTTCTCCTTCTCCTTCTCCTTCTCCTGTCTTCGTCTTGCAGATCTGTTTATTTTCCCTACAATTCCATAGATTCTGGTTTTCCTCACATAAGAAAACAAAACCCAAGTTACTGGTAGGAAGACTTAAAAGTCTTACTGAGATCAAGTTACTGTAAGAACATACCAGTCTCCAACATGACCTTATTAGTAATTTTGCTTCATGTAGTGCTTTCTGTGAGGGCAGAACATTTTAGAAGCCTTAGATTGTTCTAAAGGGAAACTTTTACCTTCTGCACAAGGAAAACAGAAGGGTCAAGGAAAGAGGTAAGGAAAGAGTTTAACCGTCAGATAAAATTAGGTACTTAATTCATCCTTATAAAACATAGAGACAACCATGCAAATCTGAGAGTTGTGTATTTCCATGACAGGGAAACTGCCTTGTCTGCAGATGCAGTCGTGTATTTTATGCACACCTGTTTGACTGCACAACAGCTCAGATTCTTGATCTGATCGCTGCAATGAACTTTTCACAAGCAGGTCCCTGTGCGTAGGTGCATTTTTTGATAATGTGGCCTAAGTCTTTCTTGAGAATAGTTTTACGGTTTCCATGAACTTTGCTCAAAAATGTGCCAAAAGACTTCCAAGTAACAAACATGCTTTTGCAATTTACTGAAACTTTCCCCTTGTGTTCCAGAGAAGCAACCTCCCCATTACTCACCAGAGAGACACATGAGCCAAGGAGGAAGGAAAGGGAATCAGCTCATAAAAACAGGCAATTCCCTTCTTTAGTGTCTACACTTAGTCATTAAATAAAAAATAGAAGTGAAATCCAAATTTTTTTTTTTTCAAATGGGTCATTACTTCAGTGCAGATTGAATAGATGAGGACTATTTGCATCTTGATTTTGATCAGGAATTTTTGTAATCAGTTGCTTTTTTCTGCACTTCATACCCAAGCGAGGGGTAGTGTGCATTTGAGGTACTCTGCATCCTTCCAAAGGAATGCAGTCTCCCAGGTATATCTTTCTACACTTCTTTAAATGACCAGTGAACTATATTACCCAATAAGCAAGGGGGTTGGAGTATTTTTGCCAGATACTAATTTTACTTAGAAAAAAACTGAGTCAAGGCCAAGGCACAAAGTTCATATCTAAATCAAATTCATTTTCCTCTAAAGATAGAATGTGTTGCAGTTTGAGGTTTCCAGCTGACTCTTCTTAAAAATGGACATTTAAAAATTTGCAGTGTTGAGCCTGCTTGAGTTCTAGGCTTGGTTCAGTTGGGAACTGTAAATGTAGATTTTGCAAGCTATGTCACATGGAAGGACAAGCAAAGGAGATTATAATGTCTCTTCCAGCCTTAAGAATATGGCAGTCAAGTAGAAGTTGAATTTTCAAAGGAAACTGTCCGTTGATGCATGATGAAATGGTAATTCCTGTTCATTTCCCACTACAATGTATTCAAAGCCCAAGAGTGACATTCAAACCTTACTTCCTGCAAGACAGTACTGTACTTAGTAACACACTGTGTAGTATGACTTGTACACTTGTAACCCACAAATCCCCCTGCAATTTTTCAAGAATAGTCAGTGATAAGTAGCAAAACCCAAGCACATCACTCCTTTTTCTTGAGTTTTTCTCTGAAACCTTTCTCCACAAAATCACTTAAAAGATTTTGGCAGGGGCAGGGAGAGGGGGTTAGCTCCTGTATGCTTGCTATATTGAAGTGTAGAAATCCATAAAATAATCAGTGTTACATTTTAGAGCACGTACTTTCCATGCATCCTGGCCAGAGCAAATTCTGAAAGGCTTTCTGGTGCCAAAGCAGTTGAATTAAATTAAAAAATGACTAAATTTAGCCATCCCTCCAGATCTGTTTCTGAATATCATCTGGCTGCAGATGGAGGTGCAGAAGGACTCACAATCATGGGTCAAGTTAGTAAATCAGCTGAGTCCCTGGAAATACCTGGCTGCACACTTTTAGTTTGGCCAAACACAGGGTAGCATGGCTTAGTTTACCCATCTTTCCCTGCAGGCAAAGCTACATCAAATTGCCTTACATTTTCCATGGGCTAAAAGCATTCACACTGGATTTACCACATTTCAGCTGACAGATGGCAGCTTATTAAACATCAGTATGCTGATGAATATTTTGAGCCCACAAGATTTCTGAGACTTTGAAAAGAGGTAATTCCTAAAGTATGCTACACAGCTTCCACCTACAGTGCTGGCTATATGTTTGCAAATGCTTTGTGGGTATGAGGTGTCATATTTGCAAAACCAAGCAGACGTGGCACTTCAGTCCCTCTCTCCTCCCTCCTGCTTTAACAAATTATCATCCTATTGAAACAAGCAGGCTGTTTGGCACAGTTGTAAGTGTGGTTACATAACAAAGCCAAAAAAAGCAGCTCCCACAAATCCAAACCACAGATTAAGTCCAGTTTTAGAAGATAATATGTACAGTAGTGACAATGAGACTTAATGCCATAAGAAGGAACAACTCTCTGGCTCCATTCCTCACAATAATTATGTTTAAAGGCTCATATGTAAATATTCCAAAATACAATAAAAATAGAAAATAATAGTCAGGATGGCATTTTCCATTTATATCTTTTCCCCACAACTATAAGCTCACACTGGAGGTAAGCAAACTAGTTTGTACCGGGCATTCCTTCACTAACCTAAGAGCTGTCTCTGGAAGCCAAACTTAACAGCATTTTGTATTTATATACACAAAAAGGTGATGGAATAAGGAAAAGGAAGAAAGGCTGTAGGCTTCAGAACTAGCGTGTCTTGAACTTTTTTGGGAATGGTCCAAAAAGTGCACCTATAGAGTTGTAAGTAGCCTTTGCTGGCTCAGAATATCACTGGATTCCTTTCTCAGGCACACATATTTTAGAGACACATGCACAGCCATGTCCCTCTGCGTGTGGGTACTGAGTAACAAGTGTTTGGAGATTTTTGGTAGGTAAAACATTATTTTTCTCACTTCATTTGGGAATTGCTTCTCATTATTACCTTTTCCAGCAGTTTGAAATGAGTCATGAAAGAACTGGTTAGTTGTCAGATAAGCTGAATACATGGGGCTCCTGAAATGTGTATCCTCAAGTGGAACTTGACAATCACCTAGAGGTTCTTCACTGTCTATATTTGTTTTGTAATATTGCATTATCATTATTAATGAGGCCAAGAGTGAAAACTAAAAGCTATGTGCTTTGTTCATAGGAATTAGAACAAGAACGACATGTCTTTGGCTACACTTGAATGGAACAGTAGCTGAGAATATAATCAGAGAAAAGAACAAGAACTTTCTGAGGCTGTAAACTATGATATACACAGGCTTAACAGTGTCACATATGTCTTGAGATTCTGGCCCTATTATGTGCATTTATTTTTTAGTCCCAGTGGCTGATGTAGGAAAAAATCTGCAGCTACCATTTTATAAAATACTTGATAGCTCTGGAATTGATTACGAATGACGACAAAGAGAAATGAGTTTCAGACATTCCAGAAATAGAATCAGAGTTCTCATTTAAAACAAAACAAAACAAAATAAAACAAAAAAACCCACTCAACAAATAGAGCAACCCATTTCCCCAATCCTAAAGCTAAATTGTAGTATATGAAGCACAAGAAGTAATTCCTTATTATTACCCTAATAGTTGTCTTAGATGTGTAGAGAGCTTGAGTGTTGAGTAAGGACTAGACAGCCTTGTCCAGGACACAATTTCTGATAATTTCTGAGTCTACACAACTCTTTGTCTCTGAGAACAAATCACAGAATGAACAAACAGAGGGTGGCTGCATAGCTATTTTAAACCAGAATCTTCTACTGGGCCAGAGACCAATAGGAACGTAGTATCTGTAAGGTCTTCACTGAAAGTGGTCAAACAGAGAAAGCACACTGGCTGAACAAGGTATGTGCCCAGTGGCTGATGGGAGTGAAACCAACATACCACTTTTCTGGTTTGATTTGGATGCTATGAAGCCAAAGTTTCACCACTGCTTTCTCAGTGCTTTTGAGTTTTGAAGGTCTGCTCCAGAAAAGAACCTCCTCGCTGGAAAGTTCACTCACAAATACAGTACAAATAATACCTTAACCAGCAGCCAAACTACCTGATGTTGATTGTCATCCACATGTAAATTGCAACCTGCATACCCTGATAGGAAATTCACCATAGTTCAGAGATGGCTCACGACCAATGAATCAGACAGACAGAAATCACTCTTCAAAAAGCGTTGCACAGTTAAAACCAGAATAGGTAGTTCACTACACAAAACAGCTCATCAAGCCAGGCAGTTTAATTACAGTGTTAGACTGAAGCCCAGGAACCTGTGAAAAATCATCAAGATACAGGACTGGTAAGATCAAGTAAAACCACAAAGGGAAAAAATGCTTCATCTTTCAAGAGATACCATTATCTGTTTCATCCCATATCCATATGGCAAAGCTTAAGAAAAATGCTAAAGAATTAGAGCCATAAAAATATGAATCAGTTTTGTGGCTTTCTGTATTGGTAACAATGCAGAAGTTTGCCTGCCAAAGTTGGAAATAGTCAGTGCCTCAGTCAGAGAGATTCACTTATCAAGCTCCTTGAAAAGTGAGTAGTTTTTCCACTCCTCAGGAAGGAAATATTATCCCTGAAGATGTCTGCAATTGCCATCTCATTTCTGGGCAAAATGATTAAAAACACAGTAATCAGAAAATGCCAACGGCATACAAGTGCCAGCTTTCTGGAGGCCTCACAGTCAGGGTTCACATCAGGACACAGAATGGAAACTGTCTTTATTGCTACTCTGGCCACCACTGATATAGAAAAAACCCTGATAGCCCCATATAGAGCCATACGTAGGGGTGAAATAAGCCATGAAAATGCTGGATTCAGAAAAAGGTGACCCTGCTTGTGGTACCTGCAACGTCTTGTTTGAAGCAGAGCTCAGAATGGTGTGTAATTGTATCTTCTGTCCAGGCCTACACCTGCAGGGTCACACATAGCCTTTTTGTTAATCTCTGGTGGATACTCCAAGGTGGCAGAGGCACAGCTGCTAACATTGCAAGGACACTCATTCTCAACAGTTACAGCTATTACTCTTATTGAAAAGACGGAACACCAACAGGAATTCAGCTGTTTGATGAAGTATGGCTGACTGGCTCAAACTGAACTCTGACAAGACTGAGTCAGTGTTGGTCAGACTGGGGAAAATGCTTTAAGGGCCTGAGAATACTCCTGAAACTTTAAGAGCTGTCACAGCCAGATGGTAAAACAGGGTACTGACTGATGCCCTCATAGATGTGGATGGCTAAAAAGTATGTCTTGCCTCCTTTGATCCACTGGAAAACTTGTGGTAGTTCCTTACTACTTAGTGAAAATCAACCCATACCTTGGTCAGATCAAAATCAGGCAGCTCCGTTTGCTGTAGCAAAACAAATACAACTTTTAAGCACTAACACACTTCCTCTGTCCTCTTTCTCATGGACTCAGACCCCTGTGTCAAGATGCCCTTCCAAAAGCTGTGGAAGCAGGTTTGAAAACTGGAAGCTGGTTTGAAAACTTGCTCCTAATTTCTAAAGCAGTTGATGGACTGAACTCCAGAAATTAAAATTAATTCTGATCAACAAGCCTCTGCAGCTGCTTTATCCTCTGGGCCAACACAAACAATGCATCAAAACCTTCCTCCGCATCATGGATCTTGTCTCAAATAAAACCCAAATGAATTTTCAGCCCTGCAAAGAACTCTACCCTGAGCACTTTGGGTTTTCTAATGAGTATGGCAATGTACCAGAAACAGCATGAAATTTACTAGGCACTTCAATAATTTTTAGAAATAGCATTTGCACATTGTGGTGATAGACAGTGATACTGTCCTGTAAATAGCCAAGTTCAATATTGAGGAGGAATGAAAACAGGAATATAGGCAGTCAAGCAAAAGAGTGATGCTAACAAGAATAGCAGAATAAACAGGGGAGAAGCTGAAGGAAAAGGAAAGCTTTTTTTACTCTTGTGGAAAGAAGGTGGTCAAGAACAGAAAGGCAGAAGCACAAGCTTATGAAGATGGGTTTCTCAGCTGAGTGTCCTAAATACTGCTCAGTTCTGTGGAAGATATAATGAAATTTAATGTTTTCACTAGGAAACTTGGATAGTTCCTATCACTTTTAACATGGACCATCCTAAGAATAAAAATAGAAGAGCAAGAGCCTGTGTATCTGGGCCAGAGTGAATGGGACATTTTTGTGCCATTCTGATGATACAGAATGGCTGGAATGGACCTTGAATGTGTCTTCATGATTTGACAAGCTGGAATCTAAACTGATCTTTCCCCTTTTCCTTCTATTTTCTTTTAAACAGCCCCCCAGCCGTTCTCAAGAGGTGCTCCTCCTGCACTGTGTACTAATCATTTCTGTGCTCCTCAGAATTAAGCAGTGACTTCATTGCATGGAAAGTCTTTAAAAACATGTGGAGGTGTGTGTGGTGGGAAGTAATTTCAAGTGATATTCCAAGCCCCTCCTCCCTGGCTCCAAAGAGTAATTACTCATCTGGAAAAAGAAACAACACTGCTATTTCAGTGTGGCTTAGGACCTTGGGCATGGTTTCATGTTTCAGATTAATGCTTTCTGTGCCTTTTGGAGATTCAGAATAGCAAAAAAGCCACCCTTCAGAGAAAGCTGCATCCTATAGATGCAAGGCCTTCTGGAGACACGTATGACTGGCTGCCCCTTTCCTATTTTCCTGCATCCTATTGAGACACATAGCTATTTTCCCTCCCGCTGGAATGAACTTCTAACCTGCATCTACAAAGCCACATCTGTTCTTCCTGACCCTCTGTCCGGGCCTCCAGTTGCTCTGTGATGAACATTTTGTATACTTTGTTGCAACAGAACTAATAAAAGAAAACAGACTCAACCAAACAATTTAGAGATGAACTGCCCACATGAGCTGCATCCAGTCAACTGAAAAATCTCTTGTTATGATGTCTTATGATCCTACCTAACTCTAGTGGTAGTGGGGCATGGCTGGCTAGAATCCCAGATCTTTAAAAAAGGGGTCAAAATTCTTTTTTCAGCATATTACTTCGTGTACCAATTAGCAACACATAAGTGTTTAAGTTATAATTCTAACATTTCTTATATTCCAGTGTGGTGGTCCAAGAACACAGACAAACCAGGGCAGTGGTGAGATGCCCCACAAGCAGAATTTCAACATCACCTATCATTCCGAGAAACAAATCAAAGCAAGGCAACATTTTACAGAAACTAGATTGCCTGAGACCAAAATTTGGAACATAAGAAAAATTCCCATATTGTGAGAATAAAGTGAAGAATAAAAATTTCCAAAACTAACATGATCAAGAAATTATCAGCACCTAAGGAAAAAATTATTAGAACAGTGACTCAGTAACTTGTCTTTCCAATATAATAACAAATCAGAATGAAATAAACTATGAACTCCCTGAATACCTGTATCCTCATTTCCACACATTTACAGAATTATGGAAAGAAATGGATATAAGTTAAATAGAATTCTATAAACTGTCAGCTCCTTTATTTGTATATTATATAAATGGTTTAATATAGGAATTGCCAGGCTCAGACACAAGGTCTGTTTAGGCCAGAACACTTCCATTTAAGTGTCCAGAAGGAAAGGTTTCAGCATAGGGCACAAGAAGCCTCACAAGAAAAAAAAATTCCAGATGTGGTATAATTTTAGCCTCACTTTCCACCCCAGCTCTCTGTACACTCTCTTCTTCATCACTTAATAAAATATGTCCTTTTCAAAAGCCTGGGTGCTCTTCAGTATCCCAACAATAACAATCCATACTGCTATAAATTTTTTCAGCAGAAGTAAGACAGTTTATTAAAAAAAGCATGAGAAGAATGAATTCCCAAAGCTCCGAGAAGGACATTCACCTGTAAATCCCACATACACTGTTGCCAGCAGTAACAGATCGTAGTAACTAGACTGTGCAGCATCAGATCCCACTGTCTGCCCTCTGCTGAGAATATTATAGACAAGGTGATTGTCTCTGTGAAGTCTGGGAATGTTTTCAGTAGAGCAAAAGCAGACACACAGACACACCTCAGGTCTACCATATGTGGAGAACAAATACCTGTCTGATTCTGAAAAGTTCAGAGCTCTTAAAAATTCTGGCAATGTGCTTTTCACTTCTGCTTTA
This sequence comes from Pachycephala philippinensis, assembly GCA_013397055.1. Lineage (NCBI taxonomy): Eukaryota > Metazoa > Chordata > Aves > Passeriformes > Pachycephala > Pachycephala philippinensis. The sequence continues at coordinate 34,440 of VWZT01008115.1, read as the reverse complement.
CTAAGATAAGCCTAAAAAGTGCAAAAGTGACATCGCAGTACTTCAAATAATTCTTTCATATTTCAATAACTCAGATAATTCAAAATGTTTTGTTGATCTCCAACAGATGCTTAGAGATAATCATGAAGACTCCTACAAAATTTTGCATATTGTCACAATCTTCCTCCAGGTGCTAAGATATCCAGAGGTGAAAACTGCCATCTCTTAGCTCTTTAACATTTAAAAGTAAATCAATTTCCAAAAAATCCAAATTATCACTCTCTTTTCCTTATCAAAGTCAGGTAACTCACCCACAGCAATAACAGTACTAGTTCACCACACAAGTACATAAACAGCTCCTCATTCTTCTTGATGTCTCACATCCAAGTTACTCTTTCAAACCCCCAAAGCAATTCAGCCCTACCTAGTGACAGTCATAAGAGAAAGTCAAAAGCTGTTCCTCAGGTGAGCTTTAATTTCTCCTTCCCTAGGTGCACAAGGGTCTTCCTGTTCTTAGAATGATGACACCAGTGCCACCAAAGTGGCATCATCACTTTCTCCTAAGTGTTGCTGCATCTCTACAGGTACTGCATAAAAACTTGCTTCAATCACAGCTATCTTGCAAGAAATTCAATTTCTGTCAACACTAAACTTAAGGTTTAGCCTTTGTTTAGTGAAAAATATTATTACCCTCAGTCTACCTCCAGAAAATGGTGGGACTTTGTTCTTAGTTAGATTTTCTGAAATCTTCCGGGACCTACCATAAATTGCAGTTTCAGGGAGATGTTTGAAGGACTATGAACCAGGTTCCTAGAGAGTAATGCAATGTAGTGACAAAGTGACTTGGGCAGGGACATAAATTACAGGGACAACTGAATAAAGATGGCTCTTGTTCCTTGTACTAATAGTATGAGTTCGTATCTCTAGCCAAAGCCACGATAGTTAATAGGTTTCTTTTGCAACACAAGTAAGTTCACTTAAGGAGAGAATATACAAATATTTTCTATCAAGCAAGGAAATTTACCCCAGAAAAAACTAATTCCTTTCTTGAAGCCATGAGAGATTCCAATCCCATGCCCTTGCAAGCTAAGAAACACACAAATCCTTAGTACAAATAAAGCAAGAGACAACAAGTTACGATATTCTTTAATAAAACACTTAAATAAACCTGAGATTATTACGGAGAGTTTTGTAGTAACTTGGTCAGTTAACTATGTGTTTGGAGTCAACACCTTTTGTTTCACATTTTCTCTGCTTTCCACATTGTGACAGCAAAATAATTTTTATTCAAGATCACTGAAATTGAAGACAATTTCTACAGCTGTACGTGAAAAAGAAGGAGATGTAACCTGAGCTTCAGTTTCTGAATGATGGGGCAACATTTTAAAATCTTCCCATTTCAGTCCTGCATGCCCAAATTGTTTCTCTGGCATTTTGGCTGACATAGGTGAATGAAATAGTCTGAGGAATCCAAGCTTGAAGTCTTCTAACACCAAGCAAACATTACTGCCAGTAAAATTTCTGGATCTTAAAAACTGAGGTTCATCCAAAAGAAGTTTAGGGGTTGAATTAAAATATCTATTGAATCGTTTCACAGAAAGTTTTAAAACAAAATCCTACAAAAGATTTCAAGTTGAATTTCATTTGAGTTTTTACTCATTTCATCCTGCTATGGAATTTAAGAAATTTAGTAGAGTTATGGGGATGTTTCTTCCCTTACTTTTTTCATGTCTATTGTTTAACTTACTCAACAAACTTCCTTCCAATTGGGAAACCTAGGGAGCAACAAAGCATCATGACTGTGGTGCCCTTGATAGTCATGAAGTTACAGAGCAGGAAATAAGCTCTTTGCATGTGATGATAACTGGACATTATAAAATTTTGTGGTACATTTTCTTAAAAGGAGGAAAGAAATGAAAATACAAAACTAAATATTTGCCCCTTATTTTGATATGAAAATTCATTTCACGTCAAGCCCCATGATGGAATTGCAACAGGATTTTAAGATTTAGTTTTAATTAGCTTTCTATTTTTTCACCTGCTGTATTCACTCCTCTGTCAGAGCTGGTGTGCGTGAATTTTTCTTGCACAGCACTTGCAAGAACTTGAACATAATGGCTGAAGACATTTGAAGATCAGGACAGATTTCACCTTTTAAAAGTGAAGTGGTAGCAGCTAGGACAGTGTAATCTACCAGCCCACCAGGGCCCACCGATTTCCAGTGTGTTGGGGTAATTCCTACATTAATTTTCTAACAATTGCTTTGTCTCATAATTGTGCAGTTTCTTATTTCTGTCACCTGTATGTCCTTCTTTTTGCTCCCTTTACCTAACCTCTTTGGTCTCAGATGGGCATTCCTCACATTTTATCAGTGTAATGCCTTCAATACAAGTAACTTTACTGGTGCCAGCATTAGTTAACTGTATTTAAAACATCTACAGAAAAATAATATTAATAGTATCTCCCTTTGTGCCTATTGTGAAATGCAAAGTATTCCTCCTGAGCAACACAGCTCAAGGTCTCAGTACTACTGTTTTTTCATATTGATCACAATTCCTTGCTGCAGGAATTCTACCTAAAAATTTATTAGTCCCTTGCTTTTGTCTTCTTATTTCCCTCCAAAAAAGGAAATAACCTATTTCAAGAGACCAAAGATTCCTCACTGCCCAGGAGTCATGACAAATTCAGCCCTGGGGAGGAGCAGTGACTCTGCATTAGCCAAAGTATACACTGAAATGCTGTTCTGGCACTTACAGTTTCCAAAGAAGTGTCATATGACAAAGATGTCACTTGGTACTTGATAGTTTAATCAAACCCTCCGGGATAGAAGACATTAATTATCTCATAGTACAAAAACATTATTCCCTTCCCAAAGTGACATCATTTCAGTATGACAAATGCATCACCCTTTCACTTTTCTGACTGGAAAGCTAACACAAAATAGTTCATCAGCAGTATCATTTAATCTTTAACTGCATTGTTTCTTGGGTGGAAAATACTGCACAAATGAAGAATATTGCCATGAGTACAGAGGCAAAAGTCAGGCCTCAAACAGATTGAGGCCTTTCCCATCCTGCCATCTTTTTTTTAGCAGTTGTTAAGCAGCAGGTTTTTCTCAGGTCCTACTTATCTAATCGTGGCATCAGGATCCTTTTACCTGTCTGCAGAGGTTTAGCTCTCTGTGAGATGACTTTTCAGATACCGAGTGCTTGACATTCTCTTTGGTTTTCCATTTAAATGTGCTCTGCTGAGGGGCAAGCTCACTCTGGTTTGCAGGGAGACTTTAATTCAAACAAGCGCAAGCATTTTGATATATCCAGAAGGCCAGGCTGGTGCTGAGGGTTCGCACTTACCTTTAACAAATGGCTCTGCTGCCTGGCCAGATGATAATTTCATCTGGCTACACCCAAGGGACATCCGCATTCCTGAAGCATCTCTAGCTATCCAGGAACACAGCCAGACTCCAGCAGCCACCCTCTTCTGGCAGAAGCATTACAGTCTGGTATTTGATTAAAGTCCAGGTTTATGACCCAGAAAAGGCCCTCAGGGAGGCCTCGGCTTGGAGCAGGCAGGTGCATCCATCCCCAGGCCCATGGCCAGACAGCAGCTGCCAGCAGAGCCCCTGCACAGGCTGTAGCTGGTGCTGTGGAGCCAAAGTGGCCCTGAGGGCACTGCCACCCCCCAGGGCTTCCACATTTCACCCTGTCCAGGACCCCATTTCATTATCCTCTGGGGTCATCGGTCCCTGCCCCAGCGGCACAACGCAGGACCAGTCTCCAGCTCCCCATAGCCCTGCCCTGCCCGGCCACAGGCACCGTGTCCTGGTCCAGCCTCAGCCTGTCCGTGGGAGGGTGCGTGGTGCCCAGGGCTGGTGCCCCCCAGGCTGCCTGCTCCTGGCAGGGGTGGTGGGACAGAGCCTGGCTGCCAGGCTCAGCAGCAGTAAGCAGCACTATAATCAGCGCTATCCAAAAGGAAGGCTTTTGCCAGCAGCCCGTCAGGCAACAAAAGCATCCTGGCACCATTTTAGCTGAGGAAAACAGAAAGAGCTCTTGGAGCTGTTGTAAAGCGCCAACAGCTACCATCATGGCTTTCATTTATTTCTATGAATGTCCTTACATGCAACGATTACTATGCAAGGGGTACATTTCATTGCAAACAGCTCAGTTTTTGCTTTTAGCTGGAAACTTCTTGGATATTTCAGAGGGGCTGGTTAACCAGGGTTTGCTGGAAATGGCCATTCCAGTGGTCATGGTCCATGGTGCCTGGGCCAGCACCCCTGCATGAAATCAGCAAATGTCATCCCAGTGGAAACCCTGCAGCAAAGTATCCATTTGGGAATAACAATTCTTGGGATGACTGTCCCCTTGAAACGTAGTAAGAGAACGTCTGACTCCCAAGAGCAACACAAAGCTGTCCTCTGGAAAGCCGGGCCCTTAACAAGCACACAGGCATTTTAACGGGTGCAAGGCTGGGCTTAGACAGTATTTGCACAGAACAGGCAAGCAAGAGATACAGCACCCACTCCCAAAGAGCACTAAAGCTTCTGGCAGCACTGTGCACACTCTGCATGGTTCCTCAGTGGGATGCTTGAGAAGAAGAAACAAAGCACAAGACAAAGAAGAGGAGACAGAACAGACTCTTAGTCATAAAGCTTAACAAGGGATGAATGAAAGCAGGGTGAAAAGATGGATTTTTTTTCTTGACGTACAAACGCAGACATTTCCTCCTTTCATGTGGAAGCGAGAGCTGGGCCATGCATGGTCAAACATTGTCATGGAGTTTCATATCCCCCAGATTCACCCACTCATACAAGCATGTTTTGTACCACAGACCTGTGTTGATCTCTGGCTCACTGGCTTTTCTCCACATGGTTGGCAGATTCTGTAACACCATGGGTACCTTCACAGTGGTTTAGTCCCCTACACACACTTTTCTGAGTGATAGTAGAGAGTCATGGAGAGAAGAAACAGCAAATATCATAAATCAGAGTCTTCTCCAGCAGTTCTGCTTTGCATGCGAGTTCGGAGGAGTTAGAAAAGGATTTTCTCTCCTACACAGTGCCATGTCCTCCTCATGCATATCTGTAGGTTTGTCCCAAGCTGCAATCCTATGATCTCACAACCTGCAGTTTTACCTTCACTTGTGCCTTATTGTTCAGCACTGCATATACTATCTTGTTCACTTGACCTGCCTACATGACATTTTGCTCCACTGGTCTTCTGACTCAAGCCTGTGCCATCCTGGCATAAATAGGCTACTTAACTGCACACCAGCACTCCTCTGTCTAGGAAGCCAGTACACTGACTCACAGGGTTTATTATAAGGTCCATTGCAGACAGATGTTTTGGCATTCAGGGCCAACTGGAAGCTACGTGGCCATTTTAGAGAAGTGTTAAGCCACAGCTGCAAGTTTATGAGTTGGGCTTTGCAACCTGCTAATTACAGGCACAGCTGAGAGCACATACAGAGGAAGCTCCTATCTGCTGGTGAGTGACTACACAGCTATAGATACAGGTATAAGGAAGTGAGTAACAATAAGAAAAGCAACATACAAAAATTTGCTGGAATGAAGACATCTGGTATGTTTCACTTCGATAAAGTACAAAGATGGGAAACTCAACTTTATGAAATCCAGCAGTGAGGAAATAAACATGTATCACTGTAATAAGGTTATTAATCATAGAAGACTGAATTTAAAATGAACAGGACAAGGTAATAAAGACTATCAGTAGAAAGTGAAACAACACAAAAAAGCTGGGTTATCAAAATAACTGCTTTTTCGATGACAGCTTGATCTGCATTAGTGGGGGAGAAGTGTTTTTTGACAAGTAGCACCTGTAGATCAAAGTAGACTGCAGTTTGTCCTCTCTTATATTAGATTGAATCAGACTATGTGTACCAAGCCTCAGATATGGAGAAAAAAAAATCCAGTTTCAGAGGATACCAGGCAAAGTATCCTCTGATCCTTCAGAGCCTTCCTGGATTCTACCATGCTCGGATCTCAAAGCTCCATTGGTGGTTCATCTTACTCCACCCTTCTTTCCCCTCTTGCTTCCCGGCATTTGGTGCTGTCGTTAGTGATTAAGATAGGTTTAATGTTCAGGTGACTTAAGTTACTCCTTCATGGCTGATAGCCACCTCCTTCCCACCCTCAGCTAAGATGTAATACTTCACAACAGATGAAAACCATGTATGTCTTGTCTGGACTATGATTTACTTACACCCCCCAGAGATGTTTCAGAGTGAGGTATTTTACTTTACCCTGAAGTCAAACAGGACCATGCATTTGGATACAGACTTACTTCATTCTGTCTTAGGGAAGAGAGGGATAGGATAACATAGGACTAACATGTGCATTATCTGACTTGTGCTTGGCAAAGCCTTAAGCTTTTACTATTCCTAAACTGTTCAGGTCCTTTATCACATGGAAGAGGAAGTGCAGTCCATTTTCGGTGATTCCTTCCATGTCCTGACTGCCTTGTAGCTTCAAGGCTGATGCTTTAAATCTTTAACTTCTTTTCTTCTAATTTTCCTCCCCAGAGTCTCTTTACTCTTTCAGGCTTACCTGTAAAGCACATCAGGAAGTGGTGGTAAGATCACAAGTCTCAAGACTTGAATTACTAGCCAGGCATCAGCAAGTATCTGCCTACACACAACTACACATCTGCAGGAAGGAAGGGGTAAACCCAGCTTAGGCTGAAATCACAACCTGCCCAGCTGTAGCTCACAGTGTGTTGTAAGCAAAAATGCAAAAGGTACATATAACTTGCCAAAAAATGCCTCTGTCTTACCACTTAATTGCACATGGCAACTAAGGGAGCCCAAATACAGTAAAAATCAGTTTAACATAGGAAGGCTCTTATGTGATGAGGGACTTATAATACAATGTACTGTCTTTATATTTTCCTATGCACTCGAATGATATGCATCTGGAATAGTTACACATTTTCAGTGTATAAAAACTAATGGTATATTTACTAGTCAATAGAAGTCAAACTAATTCAGTATACTGCATCAAAACAATACTTTGATAATCAAATTAACACTAGCCATGGAATATATGCTCTGACAGGTCCTGATCCAGCCTCCTCCCTCAGCTTCCTGTGAAATCCACAGTCTCATTCAGTCTTGGATTAGACTTGAAGAACTGCACACAGCAAAATGGTGTGTGCAGGGAGAGGATGGGAGAGCTGCAGCCACCACACCGGCCTGTGTTGTCTAAGAGCTTTCCAGGCACAAAGCTGAAATGCCCTGAAGGTGTTACAAAGTGATACCATGTTAAGTAAGGCCACTAAATGGGTTTGATCTGTTCTGACAGTCTCAGTTCTCCACAGCTAGAGGGAGGGAAACAAAGTGTCATACGGAACAGATCTCTAGGCACAATCCAGTTTGCCCACTTTATTATTTCTTCTGGTTTTTGGTTTTTTAACACAGGCTTGGAAATTTATATCATTTCTTTCTTCTTTATCATAGTTGAAGATTTACATTCCTCCTCAATGCAGGCATTTGTCATAGATATATTTTGGGTCCCTATCCTCTAAAAAGCAAAATAAAACAACAAATCCCATATTGTAAGCCTTGTTCAGTCCCTCCCAGGGTCAAGCAGTCTCGCAGAGCAGGCCACTGCACGGGGAGGACTATGTGATATGCAGACCCCATCTGCCCCCAAAGTGTGTGTGCAGCACTGGGCCAGCAGCATGCTGAGCCGCGGCTCTGTTCCACCGAGACACTTTCCACGTTTATTGTTCTTGATTAGAAAAACATCCCAAATTTTAGAACTGACATTTAAGACTGAATAAAGTTCCAGTTAGGTTTTATCAGGGCAAACTTTAAAATAGATGGTCTATTAGACTTTGTTACTATATTTCTTCTGTGAGTGTGAGTGGGAAGAGCATTAAGGAAGGCTATTAATCAAATGCATACTTCTGGTGAGTGCAGGAAATCCTTTAACCTTTACATTTCATAGAAATAGAAATAGAAATAAATGCAGATCTATTCATATTGTCTACATTTTAAACATCATCCAAGGCGGTATTTCCAGAAGCAAAATTATCAGAAGAAAACAAAGGAAAAAAAATCCCCTCATAATACAGTGGTGCCTAAAGCACTGATTATGAGCCATTGCCTCCTACACATATATGACAGAAGAGACAAAAACCCCCCTGCATTTTTGTTTTCTTTTGTTTTTTGGGGGGCTGAGGGATAAAAGCAACAACCAGTACTGAGATTTAAGACAATTCCCTTAACACCAATAGCGTGCCAGCATGTCCACTGGAAAATAATCGGCCCTTAGTGACTAATTCCCAACAGAAAGCTTGGCTACTTGCCAAAATGTACATATCCCTTCATGTATGCAGGAAATAATTTTCAGCAAACCCAGAGCTGGCCTAGCAGGATGGGAGATTCTGAGCAGGGCACCATTCATATATTCTACTGGAATGGGTTAAAACACATTCACAGCAGCATGTTATGGATGACACCAGTGAGAATTTAAATATGCAGCATAATGGTAAAGCAATTAATAAGAGCAGTTGCTCACAGTTGCACAACAGAGGAGTGTTTTAAAATTCCTGTGCTCTTTAACAATAATGTGGAGAGACGCTGTTAAGGGGAAGGGGGGGGAAAGCCTGGCATGGAAGGGACATTCCTTCAGTTCCTCTCAAAAGTTTGTAAAAACCTCTGGATAGGAAAATACTATTGAGCAGCCAATTCTTTCCACATTTGGCTAAGCCCAATGCCCAAAATACACAGAACACTACTTCACTTTGAAAGGATTGCAATACTCCTATCTGAGTCATCTGAAAGCAAATAAAATGAGACCTAAACAAATAAACCTAATTGTGCATGGAAACAAATCCAGCTCTCCAGCTTGGCCATGGCTTTGTTTTTGTTAGTTTAAAGCCTACATATGCAGTTTTAGTGGCATCAGGAGTTATACAAATATTGACAACAAATTGCCAAATGTTGGTTTTTTCCCTTCAGTGCACAGTGTAAAGAAGCTGGGGTAATGCTTCTAGGAACCTTCCCCAGTGCACTGAACCAAATCACAGCTTGATGGGATCCACTCCAGCCTCTTCTCTGAAGGGTAGACACTAATGAAATTGAGGTTGTTGATTGTTATCGTCAAAGACTTTTATTTTTCACCCATGAACTCTGCTGAACACAAATCCAGGCTTTCGAAACGTAGCTCAAATGTTTGCACCACAGCCAGGGCATTGTCACATGCTCTGTCCTCCACCCTGTGATTTGTTGCTAGTTTGTGTCATCCTTAACCTGCTTCTGGTGGTTCGGCCAGGAGAGAAACAAATAATGATGACAACTGAGAAAACCAAGCTGCTCTCTGACATCCTTCTTTTAAAATGGTAATGCTACTTGCTGGCTGTGGAGAAGGGGCAGTCGCCTTGAGATAGAAATCACTCATGAAATCCTGCTGTCATCTGTCAAAGGTATGTTTCCATCAAGTTGGTCTGAATCCTTAGCAGCTTGCTAGGAAAAATGAGAATATGTCAAATCTTGATCTGTCACAAGCCAAGTTAGAAAAAAGATATTTACATTTGACTTTTAAATGAAACCCAGACTTTCCTCTCACACAGAGCCAATAAATTAACACATTTTCTTCTTCTTTGCCTCACGTTCACGAGACACCTACAACTTTTATTATTCTATCTGGCTGGATAACAAGGTTTCCATTTTGCAAAAACATAAACTTTTAGTCCCAGTGAAAAAGAAAAAGAGGAATTTTAGAATTGGATGAAGTCTCTGAGAGTTTTCACACAAAGAAGCCACAGAAATCAAACTCATGCATCCTTCTCAAAAGCCCAACACTTAAGACACTTACCTACAATACTGGAGAGATTAATTCATATTTTTATTTCTTCTAATTCATCCAGAGAACTTACAACTTGGCCTTGTACATCTCAGTGATCACCTAATGATCAGGTTATTGAACACCCTACAATATACTTTTTCTCTCTGTTTTATCAGAAATTGCACTCTACCTATAAGAAAATCCCCGAAGAGCTGCATCACAAGTACTGAATTTCCATGAAAAGTTTTAGGGTTTAGTATTAAGATCCCCAGCAAAAAAAGTCCTTGACTAATTGTAAACTTCTTAGCTTTGACTGTTATACCATCCACTCTTCAGTTATTATAGTCTTACATTCTCACTATCTACAGGAAGACCTCAGTATATTCAGGAAGACACATGCAGAAGCATCTGCAAAGGCTTTCTGTACCGCATTGCTTATCACGGTGCAAGCCTCCCCAAGCACTTGCACAGTAAAGGGTGGATCACTAAATCAGTGAAAGGGATAGTCGAATAGCATGAGAACTTGGGGGTTTGTGAGAAAGTGAAGGAAAAAAGATCCTCTCTCTTTCACTAACTCTGGACCTTCATAAAAAACCAACACAATGCTTGGGACTGTTCGTGCTGTGAGCCAACACTGAAATATGACAAGGCATCAAGGCATGTTGTGTTACATGATATTCAGGCAGCTGCTGTGATGGCAGTTTCAATCCACCAACTGGTGCAACGAAACAAATCTGAAATGTAAAAGCTAGATTTCCACCAAAATATTTCATTAATATTACATGCATATACGTCAGGGAACTCAGACTACTAATCCCCACAGCTACCCTAAGTCAGCCCCGAAGGACAAAGCAACAACGCAGCTGCACAGACGGGGGCTCAGAAGGTATTCTAGGTTTCAATTTCCTGACTGAAGTATGCAAAACTTCTCTAACAATGTTTTGTTGGCATATTTTCTTTGAAATTTGTTGAAGGGGGGAAATACACGTTGTTTTTTCAGTGGAATGTAAGTATGAAATGACTATACCAACATATGATGATAGCCAGATATAGCCAAATTTGTGTGAACACCTACTAGTGGAAAGTTTCACCCTGCACAACAGACCTCGGCAATATGCTTTAGGTCAGAGGAGGAGAAGAAAGCTGAATCTTCTTCTGTCCTTGACTGCAAATTGAGAACCAAGGAGCTTCCACAGCATATGCCACCCTTGAAACCTGGCCTGCACTTGTAACAGTCCCATGCCTGTCACTCGGAAGCCTCACCAGCCAGTCTGTCGGCACAGAGTTGGTTGGCATAAGCCCTCACAAGAGGGGCAGCCCCACTGCACACAGCAACAGAGCCTTGCTTACTCAGCTAAAATACCCTGCAGGTCCCACACCATGGGGGAGGAGATTTACCTATCCCCAAAAGTCACCACTGAGGCAGGAGAAAGGCATAATTCCTAGTGAAAGAAGCAGGTGAGCAGGTTTTGTCTGGTTTAGCAAAACACCTTCTCTTCATGGAGATGTCCATTCAATAACTTTCAGTTTTGCCTAGATTAAAGCAACAGGGAATGAGAAGTAGAAAGGAAAGCAGCATCTGAAGCTGTCTATAAAACAGGATCTGTGTGGATAACAGGTTAGCGGATGTAAAGGGCACCTCACCAGCCTGCTCTCTCCCTGCCTCTCTCTTTTTCTCACACACTCACCCACTCTTCCTTGGGCTGGGCACCTGCTTGTCCACTGAGAAAAGTCAATTAAAACCAAATAAAACTATAATTATCACACATAGGAAGGAGACGCAGAAGCTACTCCTTCCAGCCGGAGCTGTGCAGGGGCACTGAGTGCTGGCCCTCCTGGCCCTCCCTCCCGCCAGCTCCCACATCCTCCAGGTCCCATGATGTGGGGATGTCAGTCTCCCACCACAGCATACAAACTGCCCATGAGCATGACAAGGCAAACTGTCATTTTCCACCCTGGCTGCCACTGTGGGTGGTCATGTTGGTGTGTACTTGCATTTGCACGGTACTGGATGCTGTGGAGTGTACAAACTGTGCCATATGGCATGTGGAGGGAGAGAGCCATGCTAGCAGTGCATGACAAAGTTGCATTTATGTTACCGTATAGAGCCCCTGGTCTGTCTTTGTCTTAGCGTGTCTATTAGAAGGGTAAATGAGGAAAATCATACTTCTGAGTTCATGAAAGTGCAGGAAGAGTGGCTGCTAGCAAGGCTGTGCACTTTATCTTGGGGTTTCTACCTGTCACCCCTCTGCTTGGTATTTGTCAGATGCTGAACTCTCCTAAGGTCTTAATTTTTTGTTTAAACAGTTTTTACTCCTTAACTTTCTAGGCTACTTACTTAATATCTGATCTTTTCCAGCTAATTAGTTGACTGCTATTTCTGAGACACTGTCAAGTTATTTACCTCGCTGAAGTGACTTAAGTTCCTCCCCCCACGCCGCCATCCACCCCCTGTCTGTCTGGTTTCCCCCTCTAGTCTAGCTGAAGTGACAAACTCTCTCCCCTAGCCAAACATTTGTTTTTACAAGGTATTTTTATACCATCACCTCTTCCCTGCATCTCCCCCGCCTACCCACCACAAACATATGCTGTAGTGGGAGGAAATACTGGTTTCACATAATTTGCAATGTTAAGGTGACAAATTTCCCCTCCTTCAAGTATTTTTTTTTCAATATCTGGTTTGTAAAATGCAAATGGTAATGGGTTAGTTTCTCTTTGCCTTTTTTACCTTGTGCATGTAGATGTCCTTCTTCACTTAGAAGACAACAGTGGAAAACAAAAACCACTTGATTTATATTATTCAAAACCTATTTATGCTATAATAAGATACAAAAATATACAAAAATAATATTGTCTAGATTGATAGATTTCTTTTATTCATCCCAAGGAAGATAGGAATGATGATAATTTCCGAGAAAGTAGGCAAATGTAACCACTCTACTGACTTCATTAGCTGGTCACAGTATGTTTTTTTCTGTATTAAAATCCACAGGCAGTCACATTCACGCAGTAAAAACAACCTCAAGTGCTCTGAGCTTCAGGCTTGGAACCATGGAAAACATGACTGTGGCCTTCACCATACCCAGTTAGGGGTACGTGTACTCCGCAGTGATTCTGGTGTGGTGGATAAATGCCTAAGCCAGTTTAAAGCAGCCAGGAACAATCTAGTTAAAACAGCACAGAGCCCAAATCGGGCTCAGCCACTCTAAATATTTACCATATTCTGAGCTGGAGGTTGCAGGGGCATGCAGAGTACTACAACTGGAGAACTTCCAGTACCTACATTCACCACTGCAAAGTAAGGTCTGATGTGCTAAACATCCTGGTCATTCTAGCAGCATACATGCATGGAATGGGCCAAATGAAGACTACTTCTAAAAACACTGAGTTTATGTGGCAGGATGACTGAAAAATGCTTTTTATATGGAGACTGTATCTATTCAGCACACACCATTAGACTTTTTGAAGTGGGATAAAGTCTTATTCCTTGTCCTAAGGCTAAACTGAATACTATTCCAGAATGTAATCTGCATTTTAATTCCCATTTTATGCAGAACTTTTAGTGCAGCAGGAGACACCAAAAAAACTATGCATCAATAATGCATCCTTGTTAATCTTGTGACTGTCTCATATAAGAAGGGCAAAGAAAGATAAAATTGAAAAACAAAACTGGGTAGGTCAGCTCACTGCCAGCAGCAGGGGAATAAAATGGGAAAGTACTAAACAGTGAAATTTATTTATACTGTGCAGCAACAGGCTCCAGAGAACAAATTGTTAGCAGAAGGAGCCACTCATAGCACATGCAAAGCTTCCCTCAAATCAAACAGATATGGCTGTCACTGTGGGAAGCCAAGGAGCAGAGAGAATGAAAGAGAGAGGAAAAAACCCTCTCCACAGACTGAAAACATTTTGTAGTTAAGGGACTCAGAGTAGAACACGGGTTGTGTCTTCTGTTTCACTGTGGTTCTAGCAAGGTCATCTGGGGAAAATGTTCACAGAAAACCACCAGGAGTGAGCTGAGCAAAGGAGAAGGGAACAAGCGAAAGTTTCTGTGTGCAAGTTGGAAGGAACTGGTTGTCTATTCCAAGAATTTTCAGAGATTGCCCCCTTTTGTATGTTGAGGAAAAATGAGTAGAGGATCCACCAGATCATCAGGGAGGAGCCACCCACTCCAGTTGGCTGGGGATAGTTTGGCAAGGAAGAGCCATCCTCCAATCATTCTGGAGCTATCAGCCTCCAGGGCTCTGCTGGAAACTGTTCAGGGCAGTGCAGTTCTTCTGGCTCTTAACTCATCATGCCAAACCCCTGGCACATACTCAGAACCAGGTGATACTTATTTGGCAGCATGTTCTTTTCTAGAGAAACAACATGAAATCCTTGCATTAACACCCTCTTGTTGGCTAAAGATACAGCCCCTTTCTGTACACCATTGCAGACTAACAAGTGACCTCTGCATCTCAAAAGAAGCATCCATGTATCTGCTGGTCCATGAGGAAAATACACACGCACATGAAGAGACTACTTCTCTCTCTTCTGGGTCTCTGGATTTCCCTGTATTAGACATTACCTGAACATTCACTCAGCAGTTGGACATGGTACAACCTAGCCTGAACCTATTCTCACTAGTGACAATCTACACAATATTTCACTTTTCCCATTTCTCTCCCCTCAAAAGCAGCAATAGAAAAGAGAAATTTATCTTTGGGACTGATCTTTTGTCTTCAGTGCACGTCACAGATCTTCTTGCCTCCTAAAAATAGGACAAATGTATTTTTATGCTCATGTGACCACAGCTCATGTGTATCTACCTGAGCTAGCCATGCAGTGGCCTGTTCAGGTCCTGTTACCAATATAACTGCATCAGAATGAGCTTGGCACCAGCAGCAGAAACCACCTATGCAGTTAAAGGAAGTGGTCGGCCAAGCAGACACAGCAGTACCAAACCCAGTGTAGGCTATACCGATGGCAGCATCCAAAACTTGGCTCAAATAGATCTGCAAACACAAGCATTAGCCTATCTTTCTTAATGTTTTCAAAATGTTCAGAGATTTTGGGTGAAAGATGCTGCATCAGCACAAAAGCATTCCCAGAGCAGTAAACATATTTGGCTGGACCACTGCCTTTGCTTGAGCTCTGATTTGCTTCAAGTAAATGCAGGCATTTATTGCATGTTTCACCTTCTTGTGGAACAGCTGCTGTCTGCAAGGAGCCAAATAGCAGACGGACTCTCAGTCCTCCTGAGATACCTCTGGCTAACAGCATGCATAGCTTTCCTCAGAGGCCAGTATGTCACTGAACAGTTGGTTTACTCTAAAACACCACATGCTGTAGGTGTTTCCAGCTGCCTCATGAGGTATTTGTGTCAAAACTCATGTTCCTGAGGAGCCTGTGCAGTCTGAGCCATGTTTTATACCTACCCCAGGAGCAGTAAGTTTATTTCAAAGCAGTTCTTTCCATATCACAAACCAGAAAATTTAGAGAAAAATGGCCAGCTCTTCAGGGAAGGCCCAAGGTAGGGTGGAAGCAGAGCCTTTGAAGGTTCGTAACACTGCTCGTCTTATGAGGAGAATATCTCTTTAGGAACAGGGAAGGATAAGAAGAAAATTACAAATAGAGGAAGACCACAAGCATAGGGGTGAAGTCAAAGTGTGCTGTACAGTCAAGAGATACACAATGAACAAAATGCAAACACTGGCTGGAAAAGCACTGAGGAACTTACATTCCATTCAAAATACAGTTAGCCAATAAAAATATTCAAAGGCAAAGCTAGATATGTCAGGAGCCAAAGGAATTTTTGCTGTAGGACTGTCAGTGGACTGAATGGAAAGTAAAGAAAGCAGGACTGCCGCAGGCTGTAGGAATCTGGCTGCAAGAAGTCAGGTCTGAATGATGCTGCTCACCACATAGGAGGCAGTGTTAGAGATGAGGTCTGAGGGCATCATGAAGCTGCAAAAGAGAGAGAAGCTGGAGCAACCTGGGGGTTGCATATTGCTCCTGCAAAATATGGAATAGGCTAAGGTAATGCCTAGATTCTGTATAATGTACTTTTGGAGAAGGAGAGCCAGACTCTTACTGATTTAGATGTCTCAAGAGTCTAGTTACATTCATTGTCTGCAAAAGAGCTGCTCTCAGTTTACACCAGCTTAAGCCTTGTACCCCCCTCTGCACTCAGTATTACCCATCTTAGTTTTAACCATGTAACAGCTTCCGTAAAGAGCAGAAAGTCATGCCAATCCAGCCAGGAATTCCTCTGTGCTCCCTCCCACTCAGAGAAGTTTTGGATATCACGAACACATAATGACAGATGGTGGCACACACAGACCCCTCTGCTAAAGCCCAGCAGCTGAGGCTCTCTCTATATATCTGAGAAGGTAGGCTCACATCTATTCTTCCATTTCAGCTTTCAAAAGTTTGAGGAGAAAGAGCTGGGGGTTGATGATTGTTTGTTTTTTTAATCTTTAGCCAAGCTGTTTTCTTTCACATTAATATGCTGTATTCGCCTGGCCAGTTTAGTATAGATACAGGTTTCTTCACCACCCCACCCAACTATCTCAGGAAGTTTGCCCCAGTCTAAAATAAAACAGAATAGAAATATCGCTACCTTTTATTCAAGGCTGGGATGAACAGTGGGAGATGCTTCCAAAAGGGCAAGATACACTTAACTAGACAAACCATATCTGGTCTATGTGACAAGCAGAAGCTCCCCATCGTCCCTGGGCTCTGCACCTGAGGAGTTGTTTGCCTCGGTGTACGGCAGAAACAGTTCTTGCACCTGCACCACACTGCCTGTAAGAACACAGCCTGCTCCAGGACTCACACTACCAAGCTGAGCTCCAAGAAGTGAGGACAAACAGAGCACACTTAAGGAGCTGATGTGATGAACAACATACAGAAGTGTTATTGTGGCTAATATTGGGTAACTGCGGACTCTATATTCCTATGTGTACCTATGTGTTCAAGAAAAAGCTCTTACTCCTTTTAACAGGCAGTATTCAGTGACTGACTTGAGGATCAGCCTTTCTTTAGATAAGTACATCACATGAAGTGTTAACAGGAAGCAAGGGGCGTAGGCAGAGAGCAAACGTGGCCAGCAACCATGGCTACTCATGTAGTCTGTACAATTCTGGGGCATCAATAAATGTATAAAAGTGACAACAGCTTTTGCAGGAGAGAATTGGAGAGGATCACCCAAAGGCAAGTAAGGTGATCTTGTCATTGGTACGCTCTATAGGCACATGGAAGACTACCAGGGACTAAAACTTGGATCCTTTGCATCCCCATGAGTGTTGAAAACACCTAACTATTGGCTAGGTTTGGGGAGGGAACACACATTTCCGTATCTTTGCACAACAAAACTTTCAAAAGATTTGTTTTCATCCTTGTGTAAAGAAAGGGACATAATTTTAAATCTCAGAATTTCAAGGAACAGAACGATTGTTTACGACACATGTTTGTAAAGAAAATAGTGCAGTTACGTCAAAGTTCGTAATTTACCCTTCCAGTACAAAGGTAAAGAGCCTTCAAACTAGACTGTTGAACTAAGAGCCAACGACAGCTACATTTTAACCTTGCATTCAAAAAAAACCCCAAAACAACTTGACCATAACTATAAGGAGGCCTACTTGCCCCATCTACTGGTCACTGGGAAGACTGGATTTACACTGCAATTAAAAGCATTACCACCGAGGCCACAATTCAGTCAATTCTCAGGTTATCAATTTCAAATTTAAACACATGCAGAAGTGCTACTGAGGGTAGTAAGCATGTAAGTGCTCTACCGAGCTGGAAATGAGGCCAATTATTTAGCACAGCAGAAACAGAAATTACAAAGAGGAAAATGTATTATTTTTGAAGGAAATACTTGGGCAGTCTGCTCAGTAACACTAGCTTGTTAACCTTGAAAAATTAAATAAATATGCCTTCTTTTGTTCTGAAGTGGGCCAAAGTAAATTAATGCTATAAGATAGCAGCCTGCAAAACCCTTGTCACAAAGGAACCATATATACTGCAGCTCAGTAAGGTCATCACAAGGTTACCATGCCATCTTAGGGATTTTTTAAATAAGTATTTGTTTAATAAATAGTTAGATAGCAAGTTAGGTTCCCTAAAGGCCTGTTGACCTTATATTTTTCTTCTCTGCAGTCAGTGCATCCATCCTTCTGAAGTGGGTCCATTCCTTTGAGGAACAGGCTGATGTCTAAAGGGAAAACATGAGGTTTGGGTTGACTCGATGAGACCTATTACACTACCCGAGGAGGAAGACTTGCTGGATTTCTCTCTTTTAGCACATGCCTCACTCTCATCATGTTGTTCAAGGGCAGTGCCTGCGCTAGTACTGTCGCATCCCTCTGCTCCATGACCTCCCATGCTGGTCACAGGTTCAATCAGATGTGCCTGGAGAAAAGCTGCAGCCAAGGGAAAGACCATTAGATACCCTGGCAGCAAGCTTCCCACCAGGTAACCCAATATGCCTGCCATCTGGCTCACCATGAGATCTTACAAACAGCCATCCTCTCTCCGTGTGACCCCAGCAAGCCTCTGACACTTTGCTTAGGCAGATATTCAGTATGCAACTATATTTCCTGCAAGGCACACAAGCCTCCTGCGCAAAGGACTTCTGGGTCTTGCAGATTCTAAGCAGAAACAGGACTATCAGCATGTCTATCTAGGCCCAGGCATGAAAGCTCAGAGAGGAGTTATCATCACACCACAACTGAGAATGATGAACCGTCTTCTTCAGCAAGCAGAGCTCCACATTGTCTTTGGGAAGTAAAGCTGCAACCCTCTGTTTTGAGGAGCTATGACCCTAGTTACCCAGGAAATTCTGTGAGAAAAAACTGGCCATAGCAGGGACTAGACTGTAAAGGAGGAGAGGGAACAGCATCCCCACTGAGGCTCATTCAACTCAGCTGATAACTACATTTAAATATATCATTTCTATAGCAGACAGGGAAAGAAATCATTGGCAGATGATCTAGACCTGCTGGTAAGCCAAGTGATGGGTTGTACATGAAATTTCATAAAGTACATGCACTACTCTGAAGATCATCACAAAAGGTTTGCTTAGCCTCCTCCCAGAAGTATATGTTAGGATGAGTTATTTGCCTTAAGGGTATGGTCAAATGTTTCAGAAATCGCTGGAGTCCAAACTCTATAATGTAAAAAACAATGGACAACAGTGCCTTGGTGCAAATGCTTGCACAGCCTCAAATTACATTGTAAGCTGGAATCCAGTATTTCTAGATGACATCCCTAGAGGTCACAAAAATGGCCAAGAGGTTCTTCAGCTGAAGCATGTAACATCTAACACCTCAGTCATCTAGGGACTGAGGTAAAAGAAATACTGTCAGTGTCCAGAAGTGTCTGCAAGGAAAGCCCACTGAAGGCAGGTCCTGAGCTCTCCGAGTTCTCTGAGCATCACGAGCCTGCTGAGAGATTCCCCACAGGCACACAACCACTAGACATACTTGCACTAGACATCGGGGGAAGCAAACAGCTGACAGCTAAGGTGTCACTTGGGACAGTGCACAGAAATGGGGACTACAGGCTTGCAGTGACTTGTGGAGCTGCTTGCAGTGCAAGTTGGTTTCCTCAAGAGCAGGGGTTTGGGAGTCCTATATCTAAGTTCACCTGATTTCCTCAGTAATTCCTCATCTGTGTGGGACAAGTAGCACCACTTAAGAGTACTTCATGTCTTCAGCCCGTAAAACACTGAGTAATGGAAGAAAGGCCAGTATTTACACCTGAGAAAACAGGCTTGTGAATTCATGCACAACTCTCCACACATGGAGACCCACCCCAGAGAAATGTGACTCCCCAACAGCTTAGGGTTCCTCTCTCCTGAGAGGATGCACAACATTTAGCTCCCCGAGCTTCAACCCTGTTGTGCTGAGAGAACCCCCTGAGAGCAGCCAGTCATGTGGAAGCTGCAAGAAAAGGAGCCATAACAGACAGCTGTGAAAGAGGCAACCGTGCTGAAGAAAGACACCAAGAGGATGCTGGCCCATTTTTAATAGCCACAGAGTAGTGCTGCTCTAAAAAGCAGCCTCCACAGACAAGAGTCAGACTTCATTAATTCTCTAGTCCCTCATGGCAGACACCTTCGACAGACCAAGTTCTGGCTTATTAGGCTAGGAAAACCCACTCTGTTCCCTATGCAAACCAGATTTAGACATCTGACTTACATCATGGGCCCAAAGCTTATTATGTCAATCCAAGCTGAGAAGTAATCCCAAACTGGCAAAAGCAAATGTTTGGCAAGAACTTTGAATATAAAGCAGGCTCTAATTGAAAGCTATGACCATGACTGCAAATAAACCATTTATTCTTCCTTTTATTCTTGCCATCAATGTACATGAGACAATCCTTATCCCAAAACTTCCCAATCTCTGCCCCTTTACCAGTGTTCAGAAACAATCCTCAATTGTTATTTGCATTGCACTTGACAGATTGAGGAACCTTTTTTTTCCTTTTTGTAAAACAAGGTGAATGAAACATCCTTGTTCCTGGTTGTGAATAATTCTATAATTAATTATGTTAGTTACATACAGTACCTTTGAGGGGGAAAACATAGCACTGTTCTCTGAAAGAATTTTCTTGGTTACATAACAGAACTAAACGTCATTTCTCTTCCCTTTTAACTTTTTCTTGGGAAGAAAGTCTGCATTCTTCAGCTGTGAACTTAGGTTACTGCTCTGTTTTGGGAGTTCTGTTTCATTTTTTTTGTTTAGTAATAAGAATAATGCACTAGAATACAAGACAGGGTTCTCTAGAGACTGAGCCACATATTTTATATCAAAAGAAAATTTGTTTCACTGGAAAATAAGCAGCACAGAAAATGCTAGGTGAGAAGTTTCACTCTACATCTAGACACTTAAGAGTAGGCAATTACCCAGCGGACTAGTCCCTGTTTTGGGGGTTCTTCCAGAGTGCAGGGGCATATCTTTAGCTGCAGACATACTAAAATTCAAGATAGAAGAAATAAGCAAAGCAACTAGTATATCACTTCTGGCTACTACCACAAGCATTAAAAATATTCTTAAACATGCCATTCACTCACCAGGAAATAAACATCGGAAGGAACTGGAAATCACTGCTTTGCCACCACTCAGCTCTGACACTGTTGCTTTCGACCTCCTTGCAGAAGTCCGGCAGCACCTTTCCAAGCACCACCTGCATCAGGGCACACTGTAACGTCCCACAGGATCAGCCAGCTCACTCTGACATAAAACTAGGCATAGGTGCTGGAATCAGCCCAGGGGCTGAGTCCCAGCTGGCACATCTAAAATGATTTCTGGCCCAAGGGAAATGAGAGAGGAGTGTTTGGAAAGACCTTGCATGTAGAGACTTTCCAAATGTTAGTAGCCCTCCTTTAGAGAAATAGAAATACTGACTAGGCTGAGGACCAATAGATGGTGTGGACTGTTTGAGGTGTGCTGGAGGGATGATTCTCTCCGTGTTGTGGACTGGACTGGGCTGGGCTGGGCTGAGCTGAGCAACCCCCGTTCCTTTGCTGGTGAGTTTGAACAAACATGACTGTGGCTCTTGCTTTGCTGGGTGGAGAGAGATGTGACTACCACTCGTGTCCCACTGCATGGTTGCCTTCCTGCTGCTAAAGCCGTTCTGTCAGTGAGGCTTCAAAAGGGAGTATGGCTGACCAGTTCACCCAGAAATAGCTCCTCACCTCCCCTCTTCAAACACCTCTTCAAAAGCCTGTCCCATCCATACTCTCACTAGGAGACCACTCCTTCATCTGTGTTGGGAAAAGCAAATAGAGCTCTCTAGATTTTCTTTGCTTTGAATGAGAGTGTTCATTGAACAGGCCCTGCTCAGATGAAGACTGAGACTTCACCATGACCTTCCATTTCCTTAAAAATACTGCAGGCTGAATAGAGCCTCCTGTCAAGACAGATGAATCCAGTCACTGGCATGTAGATCCCAGTGTCGGTGCCCTCAAGAGAGAATAGAGACTTATTCTAGCACTCATTTATTATGTCATCTAAGTAATGCACAGCAAAGAGACAAAGGTGATCCCTTGAATCCCTCTAAGGATGTTTTTTCTCCAGGGCAGGTGTGTTAAGTCCAGAGATATCAATCCCATAGTCCCTTGTATAATCTAATGAGCTTTGCACTGACACACACGATGATACTACCACCTACACTTCAGACAAGTAGGTACTGATTCTGCAGTGCTCCCAGAGGCAATGATCTTGTGTACTGACTTATCTAAGCTTGAGGAACTAGCTGCAAGACAGCACATAATCCTGAGACACCCTCACACCATATAATCTTTAGCACCTTGATCTGACTCCAGAGTTAGCCCTACTTTGAGCAGGGAATGGATTAGATGACCTCCAAGTGTCATTTACAGTGTATAGTCTGTGATTTCCTGATACCACTGCTTTTGAGACAGCACATCTGTGAAGAAGAAATGGCAAGACCTCAGATTTGAGACTGGGGGTTCAGTTAGAATTAACATAATCCTGGCAAAGACTCTTTGATGGCCCTTGTGATCAATGAAATGCAAACACAGTGGAAAACCACTGGACAGATGCCTAACATTCAGAGCAGACTTGTGGGATTATGCTTTCACTTCGCTTGGGGCAAAGATATCCTTTCCTGTGCATAATTCCTCTTCAGAAACTCCCTGTTACTTCCTACAACAGCAAATATACAGAGCAACATTGTACTAAACATAATATTTCCCCAGATGACCAGAATCTGCAAATGTAAGTGTATATATCCCATATTTTATATGAAGTATCACTGTGATGTTTTCCACAATGATACAAGATGGTAAAGCCATTAGAATGATGAGGAAGACTTTTAACATAACAGCTAGCATTCAACACAGAAATATTCATAAGAAGCTGTCCATAAAGAATACACACTTAGAATATGCAGATCATTTTAAGGGCTGTCCCCTGCTGTGTTTCAGGAAGAGAAGTTTAATGGTAACAGGATAGTCAACACATTAACTAATACTAGAGAACAGAGGGTACAAGTCCTATGTCCATCCAGGTAAAATTAGCAAAGCAGACATAAATATTATCATACTTCTTGTATACAGTAGAGGTATGATTTCATGAGCTTTTCATACACAAAGGAGGCTATTCACCCAGAACACAGTCTTGAAAATGTTGTAAGTTATTTTCAGATAGTTGGGATCTGAAAGCCTTGCTTGGGATCTATTTCAGGACCGAGTGAAGAAGATTGCTACACTCCAAGTAGGAACTATAATCTTTTCCTTGATTTATCTCAAAAATTGCAGAGGAGACAAAACTGCTGAATCCTTAAAGAATTAAGGGGTTGAAGCCTCCTCTCTGTTGTAGATATCTGCCCCAAGAGCCATGGTTCTAAATGCCTCTTTGGAATGAAACTGTTTTTGTGGTTATCCATTTCTGTACTACCAGCAGAACACTTAACATGAACACTTCTGGTACTGGAACTGCCTGCCTGCAAACATAGGTAGGAAAAATAATCTAGAAGATGAGAAACTTTGCATAGATTTAGGGATAGAATTAGAACCTGGTTGTGAAGATTCATAATAGTCTCAACAGAGAGTTGCATGCAAACCTATTTTATCTTGGAAGACAGAAAATAACAGGAACAAATTACCTTTTGCTCTTCTGAGACTTAAAAATGATCAGCACTTTAGCTAGACCATGCCATCATAGGAAGATTCCTGAAAAAGGGTGGGCAAAGTCACTGACAGTAAATAGGGCATGAAATGGGATAAAGTAAGACATCTTTAGAGTTTCTAGGATCCAACAGGACATACAGATCATAATCCAAGTAGTTCCCAAAGGATGTGACAGTTCACAAATGAATCACAAAGTGCCATCAGCGTCATTCAACTAAAACTGGTAACACAAATGAAAAATTGTATTTTTACCTTTATTTGTATATCTTCTGTGATTCCAAAGGATTGAAGCAAAGGGAAACTTCTTATGTTCTTCAAAGTAGTCATTATCTGGTTGTCATGCCTGCCTTGTCAGAAGCCTTTCTAAGCAATAGGCACCCAATGACCTGTGGAAACCAGAACTGGGTGTGAACGTTTTTGCACCCCACTAAATAATTTTTCTAAGGAATGCAGATGTGACAATTCACTTAATCACATTTTGTCAATTGGGCTTGCTCCCTGCCTTTCCTCTTCTCCAAGTCTGATGAGTGATGGTTTTTCTGACTAAATAAATCCATCCTTGTGTTCTTGTACTGTTAATGGCAATTTTCTATTAGCCAAGCCTGGTTCTTATGAGTCAATAACCAGCGACAAAGGATGATTATAAACTTCTGAGCTTTTGAAATAAACTGATAGCAGCAAACATCTCTCCTTCCTGCCTGGACTGGAGAGGCAGGTCACTCTCCGATGTTTAGGTACTTCTAACAGAAATGGTTAATTTTATGTGCATCACAATGCATCCAGACAGAATGTCCAGGTACTTCTTTGGAAAACATCTGTCTACCTGTTCTTTCCAGAAAAGCATACAAGAATCATAGCAAACTGTGACATAAAGAAAAGTGGGGACAGTGAGAAGTCCCAAAGCAGAATATGTCAGAGTATTAATTGTACTACCTAATCAGGTAACCGGCTTGCCAACCTGACAGAAATTCAAGGGATATATTCCCTTTGGACATTAGCAAAGCATTTGGAATGATGTCACATGGGAAACAATTAGTCGCTGCAAGAACTGTAAGCCAAGCATGGAAGTAGCTAAAGGCGGAAATGACAAACGGGAAGTCATTGGCCTGGATAGATTTTACTGGTGGCATTCCTCAAAAGACTGTCCCAGGACAAATTTAACGTAATTGTTTGGCACAAAAATCAAAGTATACTAGTGAACTTTTCTGATTAAACAACTTGAGAGGCAATGTCAGAGCAAAAGAATAGCTGGAATGGTAGCTATGGGACAAAATTTAACTGCTAAGTGCAATAAGGAATAACAAGTTTTTGCAATGAACCAAAAGCTTGTCAACTGAAAGCAACCAGGAGGAATTCTGAGACATGTTGGTAGGATTGCCAGACTTTATGTATGGGAATGTGTACCTCAGATCCTCACAGCTCTTTACAAGCTCCTTCATTTAGTGGTGTTGCTGGCATTGTTGCTTTGATCCAAAAGCACAGAGAGGTAGGCAGGCAGGCAGCAGAGGCCACAAGATCACACAACCCATGTTAAAAACATACACAAAATGCAAGGAGTAGAAGTGTCCCAAAGGTTTCATGCGGGACATGGCATTTTGGATTGAACTATAAGAAATTCTTTGTTATATGGAACATCCAGCAAGCCCATGTTAGCCACTCACAGGATAACTCTAAGAACCAGAGGAAAACAGAAGCAGACAGCGAGGATTCTAAGATTAGCTGCTTTCCAGGCTTCAGAGGACTCCTAATGGTGCTGTTCAGCCAGAAATGGCACAAATTACAATTCCTGTATGAACCCTCCTTGTATCTGTAGATGTGAGGAGTTACAGATCTAGAGCTGGCCTGCCACAATCACTGGCACCTGAAAATTCATATATAATAGGTAAGGGAGCAAATACTTCTGGTTAATATCCATAGTGGTTTCTCTTCATTCAGAGTGGAACAATACATTCCTAAACTGTGCCTGAGCCATCCACTTGTGGGTCACTGAGAACTCCTCCTACAGGAGTTGCTAAAGGAATGGCAACACCTTCCTCCCCTACCTTGACTGGCATTGCTGATACTCAACTTTCTGAATTATGGGAAGAAGCTGATAGGAGGCACCTTTCCCTGTGACCTGGGGCCTGAAAGACACTTTTCAGCATGAGGTCCGTTCTAGCACAAATTATTCTGTGATGTTTGGCCTCTTAAGGTAGGCTAGAGAAAGGACAGCTATCTAATTCCTCCTTAGACACCCTCTTCTCATGATAACTTTTGTCTTTCCTAGGAACCTTCTAAAGAAAGGTTTGCTTCCAATCTGCTGGGGAGGAAACAGAAATGAGGTCAAGAGGTATCCCAATTTGCTCTATGAGCTGCAAAGCCTATAAAGGCTGTATTCCAATGGATTTATGTCCTATGTCCCTCATGCTCCCAATTCAACTGACCAGTATGCTGTCTCCTCTTCATATCCAGCACTCCACTTCCAAGTGTTCCTCCAGGGCTACAGGAGCAACACTCTTCCCAGCAGTACCTCAAGTTCTATCTTTCCCCCTTTCACTATGCCCCAGCCTCCTCTGCTCAGTGCCTGTAGCTCTTAGAAGGCTTTCAGGTACTTTTTTGGCATGCCGAGGTCAGAAGGGAGGACCCATTGTTACAGAAAATAAAGGAAATAGCAACTCAAAATATTAAAAATTGCTGAGTCTCACAAAATTGCTGAGGCACCTGGGCCATCAACAAAAGCTGATCAGTTTCCTGCTTTTTTGTACAGATGTAAAAACATTCATGTTGGGTTGAATTTCAACTTAACTCAAATTTGCAGATCTTCTAAAAAATATTCATATTGTGAAAAACAGATGAGTTTTCTATTTGCCTCCCAAAATATAAAATTTCCATTCTCAGAACATAGTATTTCAGCAGTAAAAAGATCTGGGAAATCTCATTGTTATTTTCTTTTGGAAAAGATTCTTCAAAACATTTTAAATTCTTGGAACCAAAATACCTGATTGTCACACAAATTCAGACCTGTTTTTCCTAACCTTGAGGAAAACTTCTCAGACAAGGAAAAGAAAAGTTTTCTAGAGCATCGAAAAACCCCACACTCCTGTATTTACCTTCAATTGCAAAGAAGGGGAGCACTACTTATGGCTATTTTACAGCTGGAACTGAAGCTCAAAGGCTGAATTACTTACCTGCTGCCAGACAAAAGCGTGGTGGAATATGGAACTGACTACAACAGTCCTATTTTCCAAGACAGTGTCTTAAACACTGCACCATTTTTGCTGCAAGGCCCACACAGTCTGCACTATGGAGAAAGAGACCTCAGATCACAGGGTGCTAAACTTTGACCTGAACTTTGTGTTTTGCTCTCACCTGTTGTTCACTGTCCACCTAGAAACAGTGTGTATTCCACAGCACTTTCTCAGAAGCTGGAGAATAATTTCCTTCCACTAGCAAACATACTTTTTGGGTTGTGTGGCACAACAGAAAAAGCCAATACAGCTTTTCATTTACTGCTGTGTCTGCAGGTTAACACGAAGGTCAGTAGGAGTGTACATAGTAGAGAGAAAATGAGTAGTTAATTATTGCTAGACTGCAAGAAGGGAAAATACATGGTTTAATTTGGTTTAGAAAAGAGCAAATCATGAGAACTTCTTCTTCTGGACTGTTTTTTTGTAGGAGGGCATATATAGAGTAAAATTCACAATAACTGAAGACTATTTGATGTGCTTTGAGTATCACAGATTAAAAAAACCCCTCTCATATTTGGAATAATTTCAGTAAATAAGTACAATATTCACCAAGAAAAATCCCACTTGATTTTTCAAAATCCCATGGGATTTCTTTTGCTGAATATTACACTTGTTTTTTGAGATTGATCCTTCTCACGCATGTGTGTAATCTGGCAATTTGCCCATATCTTCTGCCATATTTAATCCTTCTCAAGTGTTTGTACTTGAGGGTTTCATTGCATCATCAACAGTCTGCAATGCTTCAAAACTAAGCTGTGTTTAGACCAAAATGCCAGATTTGCTCTTTATGGAACAAGTTTTAACAATTCCAAAACATCAGCATACAACAGGCCTAAACTTAGTACAACCAGTTTCTGCTGGGATCTCAAACCACTGTTTAAAAGTTTTCCTCAGTCCTTCAAGGGCTGAAGGTATATTTGCTGTTCACAGTCCAGCTATAGTAAATAGCATATAGTAAATGCATTCATAGAACAGATAACTGCTTAAAAAATATTCTAAGAAGGCATTTTTATCAAAACAATCAGAACTTGACCAAAACTAGCAAATTTAGTTGCTCTTCAGAACACAGGCCTAGTCCCTCCCAATCACCAAATTAATAGTAGTTGGAGGTTATGAAAGTAGCAAAGAGCTCTTACTTCTAGAGCAAGGTAAGAGTTCTGGAGAGCACAATTCACCTCACTGAACTTTACCTGTCACTGGGTAGCTGGAAGAAGACGCTTATGTCAAGCATCCAGGAGCAGAACAAACCATTGTCTCAAAGCCAGCTGCAGGACTAGGACTTACCACATAAGAATCAGGCAAGTCTCCAGGCAACTGGATGCCAGAGCAATCAGAAAATTTCAGTGTAAATTTTGGAAAATTATTGCAGTACATTCCTTATTGACTTTACAGTTTTATCCAGACAGAATAGCAAAAATTTGAAGAAGACGTTCACTATCCTAATGCTTTAAAGACACGATCCATCAGCCCACTTTATTAGGTGGAACATGAGTGGGAAGCGATGCTCATTAATACCAATGTACACCATTTTTAGAGTTTAGATTCACTTCAGTAGTACTCAAGTGATATGAACTGCTGTAAATTCTGTACAAATTGGCAATTACAAAACTTACCAAGCTTTTCTGCACCAGAAGGAATTAGTGATCACGACCAACAGACATGTATAGTTCCATAAATGCTAAATAACCGAGTTCAGGTACTCAAATGTTTTGCAGCATTTGAGTAACATGAAGGCAAAAGGCTCAGCACCTGCCACCAGAAGCCACTGTTCAGAAGCCATCTAACATTTTTCTAGGCAAGACCCAGACCCAGCAAATTGCTCAACTTCACAAAGTAAACGAGTAGCAGAGATTGTCTTATCTCTTAACCCCAGACCAAGTAATTTCACATTCTCTGTCACATCATTTATCCTGATGGTTCCACACTACCATGATGTATGTTTTTAAAGCATTTGTGTCACCAAGTAACAAAAGCTGCATAATTGAGCAATTCCCACATTCTCCTACAAGTCTTTGTTTTGCAGCTTGTCAGGTACAGATGGAGTATCTGCATTTCAGCAATGCTTTATTTTCACTAAGGAGGTATTTTAGATGAAAAAACTTTGCTGAAATGGTCTGATGCATGAATGTCTTCTGTTCAGGAAAACAAGAAACCAAGGCTCCCTCATTTTTCAGTCTCACTGAAGACAGTTTGAAGTGATAAAAACCTCTTCATTTTTCAGCTCTATTCTTCTTTGCGCAGCAAACACTAAATTAGCTTTGTGACAATGTTGCTCTGTTCGATGTAGTTAAACTTCAAACTGAAAGACGGTAGGTTTAGATGAGATATGAGGAAGAAATTCTTCACTGTGAGGGTGATGAAGCACTGGAACAGATAGCTCCAAGAAGCTGTGGACCCCTCATCCCTGGAAGCGTTCTAAGCTTACCTGGATGGGGCCCTGAACAGCCTGGTCTAGTGGAAGATGTCCCAACTCATGGCAGTGGGGTTGGAATTAAATCATCTTTAAGGTGCCTTCCAACTCAAACCAATCTGTGATCCCTACATGGAATGAACACACTCACTCTGGCTCCAACCATCATGCAAAATAACCTGAGCACTCAAAGGATTCAAACATGGCCACATTTTCCCAGAAAGCAAACAGAAAATATTCTAATGCTTAGAGTGATAATAGAAGACTAAATAAAAACTAACTCAGAGGAGGAGAGGTGTGTCTGAGTGGGAGAGTAATGACAAAGACAGGTAGAAGTGGAACAGCAAGTAGCAGAACAGCAGTTTGGAAAACAACACTGTAAACATGGAGTCTCTCATCTGTTGTCCCAATGAAACTGTGTGATGTCCAAAAAAATAAACATCTGCTAACCTTAGGAATAACAATCTCTACGCATACGTTTTTCAAAACATACAGGATCCTGCAATGGTCTTTAAAATGTTGTATGTTGTAATGCTACTTACTTAACTACATTCATTTTCTCCAAGTTGAGTCTGTTTTGCCTGCAAAAGTAACTGGTAAGCAATCTCCTTGTGTTTATCCAGACTGATGAGCTTTGTCATTCTATTTACTGCCCCTGTCCTGTGGAGAAGCAAGAGTAAGAAGAATGGCTGGGGGGACACCTGGCAGGTGGCCAAGGTACCTTCCACCCACAGTTGCAAAACAATGAAAAAAAGTACACATTGGTTTAAAAATTTTAATGTACAAATTTACACTCAACATGTTATAACTTCCAAACTAGGGAGGAAATTGCAGCAGTCTGCATGACTTATTCCATTCATAATTTACAAGTGTCTACAGATTAGAAGAAAATCCTTTTTCCTTTTCTCAAGGAAATAGATATTTCATTTCTACACTCAAGAATCATTCAGCTCTCTAACAGTCTGTGAGCTATGCACCAGCATTCTCTCTCAAAACTAGCATGTTTTTATCTCTTGGGATTCCAACCAGTAGCCTTTGTTGCTCCTCATGTGCCCACACAGCATATTCAGAATTCTCCTCCAGCGACACCCGAAGACACACTTCAGTGAAAGATGAAGCAGCTGAAGATGCCCATCTTCAGTTCTGCAATACACCCAGCTGCCAACTTACTTTCTTCCAAATGGATCCGACCACACTTTTAACCCTAC
Source organism: Pachycephala philippinensis (assembly GCA_013397055.1). Lineage (NCBI taxonomy): Eukaryota > Metazoa > Chordata > Aves > Passeriformes > Pachycephala > Pachycephala philippinensis. Next base: position 4,166 of record VWZT01008115.1, on the reverse strand, counting down.
AAATCAAATATGAGAATACCAGCAGTTGATAATTAGACTGTTGGAGGAAAAAAAAAAAATAGGTCTGCTACTGCAGCTTTGTGTATTAAACAATGAAAGAAGCCAACAATTTCTGCACTGAATTCGCAACTCTCTTTAAACTTGCAAAAATATATAGAAAGACAACCTCATCTTGATCTTAAGCTTCAGATAATGGAAAAATCTATCACAGTCATAGGTAAGGTGTTCTAATATTGTTGGATCAATCATTTAGAACTGCACCTTGCACTTAAATTTGTCTAGGTGTCATTTTCAACTAATGGATCTCGTAACTTATCAGCAGCTAAATTCAGATGAAAAAGTTATGCTGAGGAGAACTGGTCATCGAGTATCCGCATCTTGGACAAATAAACCAGTCCAGTCCTCCTGAACGTTTAGTAAAAAACACAGGTTTACCAGACCTCTATTTCACCATACCCTTCCTACTTCTCTTCAGCATTTTACCACTTCCCTAGAAAGCAAGTCCTGCACTAATGATCTAACCAATACGTGTAATAAGATCATGGTTTTAATCCTATTTGATTTTCCCCTGCTGCTGATGCTAGGCTTTTTCAAAAACAAAAATGCATTACCGTTTAACATATTCAGATATTACCTGTTATCATCAAGACAGGCACTCTCACATCTTTAATCAAGAAGTTCCAACCTTGCATAATGAACAGCCATTCCGTTTACCATTATGAGAAAATGAACTATCAAGGATAGTCTCCTATACTTGAATTTTACTTCCCTTGTATGCTTTTCTAAGCCTTTCACTGGCAACGGCAAGGATCAAAAAGCTATTAGCACTGCATTTCAAATTTTCCTTCATGTGTAGCGGATTTCTGCATGGCCCATCCATCCATGAGGCTGGACGGCACTGCCAAAGAGCTGATGAACTGTGTTTTGGCAGAATTCAGTATTTCACAAAACTAGGGTGCAACATTGTTCTTTACAGCTACAGCTCAGCCTATCCACGGTTCTTGTTTGCTCTGAGTTGGTTCAGAAGTGGAAACTGGCATTTATTTAAGAAAGTGTGAAGACAACAGAAACTCTGCAACTTATTTGGCCAGTTAAGTCAATTTAAGATGAGTTTCATTAAAACCATAGTTTTTTAGTGAGGAATTAGCCTGAAAAATAATTTAATGGCAAGTTTATGAAATACGTTTTCTCTGAATATAATCTTCACTGTATTATTTAAATCCATATAAATATTCAGGCGTTACTTCAAGAGGGTCTTTAAAACAATAGATGGAAACACATTAATCAAGTGTACCTGCAGGCTGAATGTCCTCTTGAACAATACCAGCTCGGTTTATTGACTGTTCTTTTTCTGGAAAACACAACAGAAAGGACACTACTAAGAAAAAGAAAATACCAGATACCTTGATTGTACCCAATAAAATAATCTTAAAAGTTTTATTAATTCTAGATGCTACACAGCAAAATTCTGTTATCTACCTACACAATGCAAATGTAGTATTCCTACCTCACTGAGAAACTAATAGCTAGTCTGTTTTCAGAGACTACAAACAGTAAGATAATCATCTTAAAACAATGCCTACTGTTTAATAAAAGATGCCAAAACATCTGCCATGATCCCAACACTTAGGGAATGACTAGTACTTAGAGAAGCTATGATTGATATGCTCAACATAAAACTAGTCAAAAGTTTTTTTTCTTTTGGGCGATTCCCATTTTCAGGCCCTGAAAGATCTTGCAAACAGATTTCATGACAGCACCTACAAAATTACTGCTTGTAAACTCTGTGAAATTCAGTATCTGAGGGATATTTCTCCATACATTGGGCCTGTCTCAGGCTTTTCTTTTTCCTTTGAAAGATTCAACCACTTCCAAGAAGAGAAATGGAGAAAATGATACTATTTTCCCTTACGAAATGCCCCTCCTTTTCTTACACTTCCAGTTACATACTTCACCACCACAGTGGTACTTCGAAGTAGGAAGTCAAAGCTTAGGTGAATTAACCTTCTGCCCACACCACTGAACTTTTGAGGCCTTTAAGGACCTGCAGGGTGCACATTCTCAGAGGAAGCTCAGAACTAAGCTCACCTTAAAACTGAAATTTTTCATTATCCTATCCCACTGGGAATGCACTGGCACTACATGTTATCAGGATGTCTAAGTACAAGTCTAATGTTACTGGAGACTAGCAGGAATATCACAGTAATTGACTCTCCTTGCAAGGGGACAGGAACTAGAGGCAGATCCAGCTTCTCCAGTTCTGTTCACTGAGCATGGTAATTCAATTTCATCTTTTTTAGCAGACAAAATCTCAGGGAACTGTCTAATTTCAAAGGAAAAGGTACAAAACGCAGAATAGATATGGGCAAGGAATGAGACTTCCTGTAGGACATGAAGGAGAAAGGTATTTAGTCTTAAGCAGAAACTAAGATTAGAAGAGAGGCAGGGACCAAAACAGGAACCAGTCTGAGAGTTCTGGGGACACACTTGGGTCAAGCAGCAGGAGCTGTTAACTGGTCAGGCAGAGAAACCAGTGCAAAGAAGTAAGAGATGATAAATATACAGATAGGACACGGAGCAGTCAACAGGGAGGCTGATATGGGGCCTGCAAACAACTTGGAAGACAGGTAAGCCAAAAAAAGGAAAGGAAGATTCAGGCTTGGTGAGAGGAGAGTCACCTCACAGGATGGGGAAGGAGCCAAGTCTCACAATTCAGAAAATCAGGAAATCTGTGAAAATGTCACAAACAGCAGCTGTCAAACCACTGTTTTTATTAATCCATGTGGAAAAGGTCTGTGCTGACGGTCTCAAAGTTTCACAAACATAGCATCCTTCAATACAAACTTGCTTGTAAGTTAAATTTTACTTCAGCTTTGATGCAAGGCCAAAGCCCCTCCAATTAGCTCAGTACATTTGTTACCCTTTTTTCCTTTTCCTTCCTAGAAATGTTCAGTTGTCTTGGCAGATTAACCACACATATCTTCATGTGATCAGCTTGCTTAGTTTCATAAAAATTAAAGTGAGGGGGCGAGGCTGGTTGCACCAGAACTTTTTCCTCCCTTTCCTTTAGCAGTATTTCACAAAAGATGAGGAGTAACAGGTGCTCCTCCTATGGAACACCCGCCTGGAGCCGCTGAGGCTTCACACCTGGACCTGCAGGTGCCCTCTAGGGCTTCCTGCATTGAGCCAGTTAACTTTTGCAGGTTTTCCCGGCAGGTGTTTCTGGCAGGAGAGCTGGGTTTTCCTCAGGAGTCAGTTTCAGAGATTCTGCAGACTGAGACCAGCTCTAGCAAATCATCACAACTGGTTGCCAAGTTTTAAATCAGATTTTCAATTGCAGCTGGAAAACAAAGCTAGAACAGCTCATAGAATCATTGAATAGTCTGGGCTGGAAGGGAGCTTTGAAGACCATCTAGTCCACCCCTGCTGCACTGAGCAGGGACTTCTTCAGCTAGATCAGTTGCTCAGAGCCCTGTCCAACCTGATCTTGAATGTTTCTGGGGATGGAACACCCACCACTCCTCTGGGAAACCTGTTCCAGTGGTTCACCACCATCATCATAAAAAAATTTATTCCTTCTATCTACTCTGAATTTACCCTGTTTCAGTTTTAAACCATTACCCCTAGTCCTACTGCAACAGTCCCTACTAAAAAGTCTGCCCCAGCTTTCTTACAAGCTCTCTTCAAGTGTTCCACAAGGCTTTCTCGAAGCCTTCTCTTCTCCAGGCTGAAGAATCCCAACTCTCTCAGCCTTTCTGCATAGAAGAGATGCTCCAGCTCTCGGATGTCAATTTCTTCATCTCAATCCTCTAAAGAACAGCTGAAGTGTTTTAAATCACGTGCTGGCCAATAACTCGAAATAAGGGTACTGCGAGTTGTATTATTTCGGTTTTCAGGTATCTCCTAGGGGAGCAGAAAGCCCCTCGGGAGTCACCCACAAGCAGCAGCCCCAGCATTCCCCCAAGCCCGGGCACAGACCGCGCCACGGCCGGGCCCAGCCAGCTCCCCCCGCGCAGGGACTCACTGTACTCCTCCGGCAGCAGCAGCGGCCGGAAGTAAATGGGGTAAAAGGCGGCTCCCACCACGGCCACGAAGGCCCCGAAGATGCCGAGCGTGCGGAACAGCCGCCCCATGGCCCCGGTGGACACGGCACGGAGCCTGCGGGG
>VWZT01008114.1:122302-140834 GCA_013397055.1 Pachycephala philippinensis | reverse complement strand
AACAGCTGGTGATAGAACACATGGTTTTGGTTACATCTCACACTGTAACCTGACAGCTCTGCTCTTCCTGCTGTGCGTGGCCATGCTCAGAGCGGGACAGCAAGAGCAGCCCAGGGATGGAGCAGCTCTGCTCTGAGGAAAGGCTGGGAAAAATTGGGATTGTTCAGCCTGGAGAAAAGAAGCTTCAAGGTGACCTCATTGTGGCCTTGCAGTGCCTGACAGGAAAGATGGAGAGGGACTGGGGACAAGGGATGGAGGGACAGGACACAGGGAATGGCTTCCCACTGCCAGAGGGCAGGGATAGATGGGATATTGGGAAGGAATTGTTTCCTGGGAGGGTGGGGAGGCCCTGGCACAGGGGGCCCAGAGAAGCTGTGGCTGCCCCTGGATCCCTGGCAGTGTCCAAGGCCAGGCTGGACAGGGCTTGGAGCAGCCTGGGACAGTGGAAGGTGTCCCTGCCCATGGCAGGAGTGGCACTGGATGCGATTTAAGGTCTCTTCCATCCCAAACCATTCCGTGATTCCATGACTTTGTAGTTTCAGGATTCCTTGATGCCATATGCAGGTGCGTCATCCACAGGGAAAAATCAGTGGGAAAGACAGGACAGGAAAACCCAACCAAGACTGACACTGCTCCAAACTTCAGGTAAGAGATATCCATGGAGCACAGAATTCCCAACTCCGTGGAACACACCCAAGATAAAGACACAAAACGGTTGTGTCCTCTAGGGAAAGAAAGGTGGAGGCAGAGGTAATTCCAACACCTTATCCCAGAAGCAGGAAGCCAAACAAACAGGAAAACAAAAGGGAACAGGGGAAAATTATTTCCTGGCCTGATTTTGGATCAGCAAAACCTCAAAAACATGAGCCAGCTCCAGCACAGCCCTCTGCAGGATTCCTCAGTTCCCACGGAGCACGAGCACACGGGAATTGTGTTTCCACGCTTTGTTTTCAGCCATCTCCATCTCTCCAGCTCCACAAGTGGATATTTCCTGTTTGTTGGAATAGTGGGAGCTCTCAGCCACTCCTTCAGAGCTTTCTCAGTGGAAAATGCATCCTCTGCTGCATTTAAAAATAGGGAATGTGAGACACAGCAGATGGATGTGACCTCTCCCAGAGAAGTGGAAAGGTCAAGAACAGAGCCCCTGTTTCATATTTTCCCCCTCATGGCTCAGCTGGAAGGATAACAGCTCTTTATTCCTTAGTGCAGGACGATCACATCCCAGAAAACTGGGAGAATTTCTGCCCTCAGGAGGGAAGGGGTTCTTCACAAAGCCACAAAGTCATCCCCAATACAGCCACCCCAAAATTCCTGCTGCTTTTAACGGGGATTTGCAGCTATTCCCACTCCCCTTGCACAGGTTTACACCTGCACACTGAGTACAGAGTAAATCCTTGGAATTAATACCTCCAGGTTTTCCAGAGGAGTAAATTCCCTTCCCTAGAGCTCCCTGGGCTCAACTTCTCCAGGTATTTCTTGCTTAATTAAGGCTTTTAGCAATAAACTTGTGAAGGATTAGGCCCAGGAAGTAATTAAGCTCCTGAGAGAGATGGCTCCCTGTTTTCCTAAATTCCACAAGATATTCCAAAGGTATCCTACAGCAAAAAAAAAGGGCAGAACCTCAGGTGGAAGAGAGAAATGTTTTATCTTAAAGAAATCCCACACTTTTATGTAAATAAAATAAAAATCATTGGCCTGGTAGGGCTTTATTTGATAGACTAACATAAGAGTAATAAAAATGTTTTGGCATCAGGAATGTCTGTGGGATTGGAGCCTCAATATTCCAGGTGCTCCGTGGACACGGATCCAAATACACAGACAGGCAGGATGGCTTTGGCGTAAAAATATCACCAAAATAAAAAGAAAAGGCATAAAAATAACCCGAGAGACAGAAAAAATCCATTTCCAGACAAGCAGCCTGCTGTTCTCCAAGCTCAAAAAAGTGAACCTGTTGGGTTGTTCGGAAGACAATTCCCAAAACCTCCACATTTCCAACATTCTCCATAAAAACCTTAAACATGTCCAAGATATTTGACTGCCTGTGGACCTGATGGTCCCAACCCTGCACTGATTTTAGCCCCTCCTGAGCTCATTTTTGCTCCATTACGTGGCTCCAATCCCAGTGTCCGATGTCGTCCAGCCCAGCTGAGCCCAAAGGATGTGGGATTTGGGATCCAGGTGCTGGGCAAGGATTCCCACTGCTCCCAGGGAGCCACCAGCAGCAGGAGCTGAGCTCAGCCCTCTTCCTGAAATCGGGAAATGTTGGATCACCACAGGATTAAACCCACTGGAGAATCCCAAGACCAAATTATCCCCGGAATCATCGTGCAGATGCAGCACAGTGACGTGGGGAATCCCCAGGAAAACCCTTTGGAGCAGACATTCCTCTCTCTAAATGGACTCAGCTTTCCCTGGGCAGCTGGAATCACATCAGCAGTGGGACAGCCAGCAGGGAAATGCTCTGGAAAAGCTCAAAATGACTGAAAATATCGGATGGAAATTGGAGGGGCAGGACAACCTCTGGAATTTTGCCTTTCAAAGCCAGTCCTCATGGGAAGGGCCTCACTCTCCTTCAAAGAGACCCACAGGTGCATCCTGGAGAGGTGCCCACGGCAGGAATTCCAAACAGCTCCTCCAGATGTGCCCTCTGGACAAGGCTCCATCCCAAGGGAGCAGGGGACTTGGGAAAGACTGGTATTTATCCAGGAGGGGCCATGGCACGGCAGCATCGCTGCGTCCCTGTGGAGCCACGTGGAATACAAGGATTCCTAAAGGGTTTATCCCTCCGAGGGTCTGCCAGGAGCCTTCCTGGGGGATGGAAACCTGGACACAGATCAGAACTGGAGCGACAGGAGGGGACAGGCCAGACTGATAAACGTCTTCATAGCAGCTTGAAAAGAGAGGGGAATAAACAGAAGGAACTCTGAGTCTCAAGTGGTGCCCAAAAATACGATTTAATTTTGGAAAGTCACTTTTTTGTGAAAGTCACACAGATGGGAAAAAGAATTAGTGCTGCCATGAGGCTGGAGAGGAACCCAGAGGGTGGGAAAGTGCAGGAATATTAAAAACCTCCAAGTGCAGAAGCAAATGTGAGGCCTTTGTGATCCCTCACTTTGCACTTCCACGCTCCCCTCACAGAGAGACTGGGGTACAAAATTCTCTGTTCCTCCACACCACAAAGAAAACCCCAAAAACCTGAAGTTGGTGTTTTAAGTGGGCTTAAAACACCCTGATCAATCCTGGGCAAAGGCTGCAGCAGGGTCTCAATTCTCCAGGGTTTTGGGTCTAAATTCTCCAGGGGTTGTGGGTCTCAGTTCTCCAGGGGTTATTTTAATACAAAATAATTCCACTGGGATGTAGGAAGAGCCACAGGAAGGACTCTGGGATCGTGTTTGATCCTAACAAGGAAAGAGGGAGAGAACTCCACTCAAAGAGGGATCAAGGATGGCAGCAGTTAATGATCCTTAGATGAGCAAGGAAGGAGGAAAGCAAAGTAAAGACCCAGAGGTTTCGGGAAACACTCCAGGAACGTCAGGGAGCTGATTAGGGCTCCTAATCAAAGCCCTGGAACAGGATAGGGAGCTCCAGAGGAATAAAGGCTTCTTAAATCAACTGATAGCAAGGGTGGAAGTGAAATTTCTGCCTGGAAAGAAATGGCAGAGGAGAATCAGGAATGACCAGCTTGGCTAANAAAAAAAAAAAAAGGGAAAACCAGGTCATTCCTGAGGAGAATATTGTGGAATAAAACAGATTATCGGAGAGAAAAACAGGGATCAAGACACAAATTAAATACTACAAGGAAGGGAGATCAGGGGTTGGGAGGAGACAAATTTCAAGTGTTCCAGGAACAGGAGTCAGGCCTTGGGAATCACCAGTCAAAGGGAGAGAAAGATCCAGTTAGCAACAGGATTAATTGGGATCACCCCCAGGACAGTTCATTATCAGTGGATTGTCCATAAACGCTCTCCAATTATCCTGTCCTAAAGGAATTCCCTCTGCTCCAGCCGGTTCTCCAATCTCAGCACAGTTCTGTGGGCGTTTTTGAGGGTGGGATGAGGTGTTTTCCAGAAGGATGAAAAATTACAGGCACAGGGAAGAAAGATAAATCAGAGAATGGTGAACTTCTCCACAGATCCAAATACAAAACCACCCCGGTTTTGTACAGCCAGAACACGATGAGGAGAAAAGAACAACCAACAGATTTGTAAAGAACAAATCCTGTCACAGCAGAGCCATTTCCATCCCTGACAGAGCCACAGGCTCCGAGGAGACGGGAGAAGTGCAAAGATCAGATTCTTGGGAAGATTTCTGTCACACTTGTCAGGGAGCTGAGCAAACACAGGCGAGGTGAAAGCTCTGCTGAGGAGTTTCAAGGCTGCTCCCAGGGGCTGCTCATCAACAGCTCCCCATCAGTCCGGAGCTCCGGTTCAGGGGGGATCCTGGGAACACCTCCCTGGCTCTGGGAATTGTCAGGATTTTTACTGCAAGCTGAAGTAATGGGATGAAATGTAGGGTTGTTGTTTGCAGAGGAGATGAAAGGGGCTGGGAGCACCTTGGGTAGAAAAGGTTTGAGATTCAGAATGGTCTCGAGATATTGGAGAAACAGGGAAGAGCAGGGTGGGTTTCAGGAAGGGCAGGGGCACACTTATAAAGCCAAGGGAAAAACAGATTAATTGCTAAAAAAATGGGAATGAGTGGCTGGAGGCTCCTACAGAAGGAAAAGAACTGGAAGGCAAGGAGCCATGCTGGAATCTTACAAACTAAAACAGGCACTGTGTGCCTGAGCTCTGGGAAGGACAAACATCACAGAATTCCAGGATTGTTTGGGTGGGAAGGAACCTTTAAGCTCATCCAGTGCCACTAGAACATGGGAATGGCCAGAAGGATCTTGGCTGCTCCCAATGGAATTTTCCAAAGTCACCACTGATAGCCAGGGCCTGGAGCTTTCCCCGCCTGGGAAGCAGATCCTGGATGACCCAGAGCTCATGGAATGTTTCTTTCAGCACTGGTCCTTTTTTTTCCATAGGAATCCCTGCTCCATGGGATCAGACCTCTCAGATGTTCCCCACAACTCCACAGTGCTTAGGGGATGCCCCTTTCCTCTTTTCGTGTTTCAAACACATTTTCCAGAGCTCCTGATGGGAAAATTCCTTTTTTTTAAAAGCCTGCAAGCTAAAAACAGGGATAAAACAACTTTTCCCTAGGATGTTTTGAAGATCCCAAGGCAGGGAAAGGAGCTCCTGCTGCTGCTGCCTCTTGGAATTGCTGCTAGGGAAGAAAGGCTGGAGTCTGCTCCACGTTTTTTAGGGATCAGAGCATCTTTTCAGCCTTACAACAAATGATGCTGCCAGGAAATATTCCTGTGTGGAGCATCAGAGATCTGCTGTTCCGTGCAGGAAAACAGAGCTCCCTGGTACTGGTCTGGGGGAAGAGCTGATTTTTCAGTTTGACAGCAAAATTGAAAAATCAAGTGGAAAAAAACCCATTTTGCTTGGATCATGCTGGAATATTATTTTTGTTGCTAAACCAACAGCGTTGTTCCATTCAGTGTGAAATATTCCATCCAATCTCAAATGGAATGGTTGATTTGTTTAGGAAGGAAAAGGAGAGATTCACAAACATCTTATGGAGCCTGAGGATTGCAGCTCTTCCTGCCTGGAGATCTTGATATTCCTGTGAAAATCTCAGCTTGCGGGAGGATGGAGCCATGGTTCCATGAAAACCAGGAATGTTCCGTGCCCTGCAGTGCTGGGTGTAAATGGTGGTAGTCTGTGGATTGAGGAAATGGCCCCATTCTTCCCTCGTTCCCATTTTTACATGCCCTCAGGACAACATTCCAGCCATCCCATCATTCCAGCCATTGGGATAAGCTGCACATTAGCCAAGAGCTCACAATAAAAATGTAATTAAAATGTGTTTTAGAATTTTCATTCAAGCACCTGAACATTAAAGAATTTCTCAGGGATCTTTAATCCCTCACTTTTCTTCCCAATTTCTTTATCTACCCAGAGGTTTCCATGTGCCCCAGCCATGAGCAGCTCAGTCCTGTGCATCCATTGGGTGATTCCAGAGTCACAAAAAGGGCTGTGCTCCTTCAGTGGGGTTATCAAGGTTATCAAGGACCTTTCCTACCTGCTGCTGGAAAGAATTCCTCATCCCCAGCTGCCCTTTGGATCAGGAAGCACAGAGAGAAACTTTTGCTTCACTGGGCAGCAGCAGAGTTGGTCACAGTTTCAATGAAAGATGCTTCTCTTCTTGGAAAATTGCCCTGGGGGTGAGGGAACGACAAGGGAATGACAAAAGCCTCATTTTTCTCTCTCTCCAGCCGGGATGAAACCTCGGAATGCAGCGATTCTGAGCACAGGCTGCTGAGCAATTCCAGCCTAATACACAAGCCATACGGATAAACCAACATATGGACCTCAGATCCTGCCATGGTTTAGCAGAATTTAATTGGATCATCCATTTTTCCCAATATTACCATATCAGGGCTGCTGCTAATCCCCCAGGAGCTGCTGTGTGCTGCAGATTAAAGCCCTGGCCACAATCTCCAGGATATGCTTGGCTAAACAATATTAGAAACTCCATCTCCAAACATTTAACTGCTAATTTAATGTCATTTCCCCATGTCTGAGGCTTTCTGGGGGTGCTTTTGAGATGCATGAACACAAAAATAAATTCATTAAGATAATCTACCCCAAATAATCTGAATATTCCAGGGGATGCCTCACTTTAGTTTAAAATACTGCAGCTGGAAGGGCATTATTGAGATTTATTCTACCAGAAAGAAACAAAATCGTTGAAGGATCGGTCCTTTCTTGAAAAGTCCCCCACAGGGGAGGACTGCATTATCCAAGTTCTTGGATCTACATTCCGAGCACAAGCAATTCTTTATTTCTGCATTCCAGATTCTCCGAAATCCAGAGGTGTGGCTGTGGATGAGGTGGATTCAGCTCCCCACGAGCAAAAGATCAGCAGAGATTCCAAGGAATGACAGGCTGGATAAATCCACAGAGAATTTTGAAGGCGAGGCCTGGTGGAGGCCTTGGCACCATGGGAGTGCCCAGAGCATTCCCACAGTGCAGGAAATCAGCACAAAATCCAGTTATTTCTCTAAATTCAGGACAAATCCTGGTGATCATGAGTTCAGAGAGTCAGGGAATGGTTTGGGTGGGAAGGGACCTTAAGGACCATCTCACTCCACCCCCTTCCACTGTCCCAGGCTGCTCCAAGCCCCGTCCAGCCTGGCCTTGGGCACTGCCAGGGATCCAGGGGCAGCCACAGCTTCTCTGGGCACCCTGTGCCAGGGCCTCCCAGGAAAGGATTTCCCTCCTTCAGTTCAAAGCCATCAAATTGTTTAAATTGCTCAGAAAGAACCAGTAAAATCCTGAAGACAAAATGCACATTTTGAAGTTTTAGTTGCGCGTGGACTTTAGGGTAGGGAGGGGCTGAAATTTCTAAATGAAACGTAAAAAGAAACCCCAACAACACTTCCAAAGGAAAGATAACGATAAAAAATATTCTAAATGCCACCAGGAGGGGATCAATGACCTGGCCACTGAAGGAAATCCAATACCCCCAAAACTGAATTCTAATTACAATGGATTTGTGGCGCTAACTGCTCATCCCTCCTCCCTCTCCAAATGTATCTTTGCTACAGATAATTACCCTGGGATAATTGTGAAGATTCCTCATATTGTTAAATAATGTGGATCTCTGCAGGGAAAACAGCAGGACAGGGAGCTCCTATCAGGCCTTGAAAATGAAGGGAGATAAGGAAGATGATAATGATGTTTAAATCACCAATATTCAGTGGCCTTGTCTGTGATTGCCTATTAAAAATCATCTCATGGATCTTTCTCAAGTCAAGTCCTAATAGATATTGGGAAGGAATTGTTCCCTGGGAGGGTGGGGAGGCCCTGGCACAGGGTGCCCAGAGAAGCTGTGGCTGCCCCTGGATCCCTGGCAGTGTCCAAGGCCAGGTTGGACGGGGCTGGGAGCAGCCTGGGACAGTGGCAGGGGTGGCACTGGATGGGCTTTAAGGTCCCTTCCCACCCAAACCTTTCCACAATTCTATGATTCCATGAAATAAATAAATGGATACAACACCCTTGGCTGATCATTGCATTGCCCTGAGCAATGAAGATTGAAGATACTTCAAGAGGAGAATCCAGTGATGGATTAAAACTTGTGATTTTCCCTGATCTTTAACCAGAACAAAAGGAGATTCTACTAAGAAACAAATGGAGAATGGCACAGAGAATCACCTCATTCTACTGTGTAAATCCAGTGTTTTCCCTTCTGGAATACTGTCTGCAATCCTGGTATCCTGGTCTCAGAAAGACTTTTATAGAATGGCAATAAAACACATAAGATATGGTGAGAGGTGTGAAATTACATCTGTGTAAGGAAAAGAGATGAACAGACCGAAAATCTTCAGCTTAGGAGAAACGTGACAGTGGTTGGTCATTTCTCCAAGGAGAACCGTCCACCCATCAGGGGAAAGTTCAGAACCCAAAGAAAGAAATGGTGTTTCCAAAGAGTCTGGAAATTCTGTGTGGAATTCCCCACAGTTTGTAGGAACATAACGTGGAATATTGGAATATGAACGGAAGAAAAGGAAAGGGGCCAGTGGTTGGTTAAGGGGTTACACTGGATTATCTTAAAGGTCTTTTCCAGCCTTAACAATTCCATGATTCTGGGATCAGATCCAGGGAAAGGAAGTCCCAAGAACAGGCAGCAGGCACGAGTTCACATCTGAAAAGAAAAACTTTTCCTTGGGATCAGGCAACACAAAATGGGGTTTGTTTACATGCAGGCCTCAAAGCTTTGTGCTGTGAGAGCAAACCTGAAACAAAGAGAGAAAGCAGAGCGGAGGAGGGAGATGTGTTCTAAATGTTCCCTCTTTTGTTCTGTCTCGCTCTGGTTTTAAAACATCCGTTGTTTGAGGGTTTTTTCCTTCACTCTGGAGCCTGTTGGTGTTTGGGGCCTGTTTGTTTGCAGGAGATGCTTCAGACAGATCCATCTGCAAGCTCTGATTGACCCCGGTTCCCATCACACACCCCCACTAAATTTTTTAACATCAAACTTCTTCCCTCTCTTCCACTGAACATCCTCCAGGGATGACCCAACCAACAAATCAATCCCATTTTAGAGGGGGAGCTTTGGAGCTCTAAAAATCAGAAAAAGCTGGCAGGGCTCCCGGTGCTCATCCAGAGGCTCCTGCACAAAGGGTTTTTATCCAACACCGGGGCTGCACCTGCATCTTCCTCCCTTCTCTGCATCCTCCCAGACACCAAAGGTACCTGGAATAGCCAATATTCCCAGTGCATCCAGGAGAATCACAGCAAGAGCCTGGAGAGGCTGGGGAGACAGAAAAATAATGGATTTGGGGTACACCAGTGTTTTTTTTTCCACAAGCAGTGACATTTTAGTGGATCACCGCGTGACAGGGGGGACTGGGAGGTTTGGGGGGCACCTTTTCCATGAAAAAATTTCTCCTGTTATCCAATTTAAACCTCCCCTGGCCCAGCCTGAGGCTGTTCCCTCTCCTCCTGTCCCTGTTTCCTGGGAGCAGAGCCCGACCCCCCCGGCTGCCCCCTCCTGTCAGGGAGTTGTGCAGAGCCACAAGGTCCCCCCTGAGCCTCCTTTTCTCCAGGCTGAGCCCCTTTCCCAGCTCCCTCAGTCTCTCCTGGGGCTCCAGCCCCTGCCCCAGCTCCGTTCCCTGCCCTGGACATTCTCCAGCCCCTCAAAGTCCTTCTTACCATGAGGGACCCAAAAGTGACCCCAAGATTTGAGGTGAGTCCCAGGGGACAGGCACTGCCCTGCTCCTGCTGCCAGCCCAGGGCTGGGGCAAAGCAAAGCCAGAGCTGGGAGTCCTGGCTGTGGTTCCCTCTCAGTGTCTGTGCTCACATGCAGGACCTTTCCCTGGGAGCACACACAGCTCTCAGAGTCCCTCTCAATCCCGTTCCTCAGGAGTGATGGATCACGTTCCGAGCCGGTGCCACTTCTCCTGCAAGGTCTCCCTGCCAGGGGCATCGATCTCCTGCAGCCTTTTGATTTACTGGGTTCATCTAATGGAGCTGTGGAGACAGGACCTGGCTGTGTCCACTCCAGCACTTCCCCTCCAGGACGTGAATTCCCAGCACCTGGAGGGCTCTGCTGAGGCAGCAGCCCTGGAACTCACCAAGGAGAAGCTGAATTATTTATCTGCCCTGCCAAGAAGGGACACAAAGAGGTTTCCAATACAGCAAGTCCTGGAAACTTGTGGGGCTGTAAAAGCTGCTTTTCTTCTTCCAAAACAACCCCAACCATTCCTTCATTCTCCAGACCCCTGGGAATGCCACTAGCAAGAGACAGCTGAACTTGAAACCAGTAAAAAAAGCAATTTGTTTATTTATCCCTATTGGTTTATCCCTATGGATCGAGTTATTCCAGAAACTGAAGAAAAGGGTTGAGTTTAGGACCAGGAGATCAGAGTGGAAGTGTTTGTATTCCTTGTAGGAGGTTCCTGGCATTGTGTTCCATGAGTCTGTGTAATTCCAGGCAAGATAAGGACACATCCCTGTAAAAGAGACTGCCTGGACTTGGATATTCCCTAGAAATTGCAGCTCCCCCAAGGAGCAGGATTTCAAATGGTGTCCAAAGAAGATAAACTTTTCTCTCCCAAAGCCCCCTGGATGTATCCAAGGTGGTGGAAGGGATTTTATAGCATTTAAATGAAAATCTCATGAGAAGCAGAAGCTGGAGAACATCAGGATCTTCAGGATCTTCCAACCAGGGGACAGTCAGGAATCAGGATCAGGAATCAGGAATGCTTCTGAATCAGGAACTCTGCTCATCCCAACCTTCATCCATGGTCCCCGGCACTGCATCCCGCTCCTGGCTCTGAGGATGACACCTCCTGTTCTCCAGCATCTCCTCCAAGATTTTCATACCCATGGACGTCTCATTCTCCTACCATCCAAGGGATAATGGCCCTGGAATGGCTCTTTGCCAGGATCATCACCCTGGGTAAATTCCATTCCACTGCTTCCTGAGGGGACTCAGCTACTGAGCAAACAGAGGGGAGTGATTCCCTGTTTATCAGCCAAGGGAAATTCCAGCTGCATCTTGTAAACAGGGAAATGAGAGCAGGAATCCTGGGAGAAGGGCGCTGGAAAACCAGAAGTGGAAATTACAACATTCCAGCTGAATTCTCTCCACAGCACAAGCCACAAACCTCCTCACAATACCCCAGGAATGTCCAGCTTGGAACATTGGGCAAAACCAGGTTCTCCTTGGAAACCTGTGGTGCTGCCATGCTGAGGAAAGCTCTGTCCTAATCCTGAGGATGAGAGCCTATTCCAGCATATTCTGGGATGCAGAGCTCTGGATCTGCAGTCCCACACATCCCTCCAGGCTGGCTGAGGATCTTTTAATGCCCTGAATTCCTGAGACCCCAAACTGGGAGCTCTTTTTGAACCTGTTATGGATTGGGAATCCCAAACCTGGGCCTCTTTTTGAACTTGTTGTGGATTGGGAATCCCTGACAAACAGGCCCAGGAATGGGATAGCCAATATTCCCAGTGCATCCAGGAAGAGCCTGGAGAGGCTGGGGAGACATAAAAATAGTAAGTTCCAGAAGAGCATGGGCCTCTTTTTGAACTTATTATGGATAAATCTTGATCCTGTGCCTCTTTTTTGACTTGGGAATTGGGAACTGACTTTTGAATTGGGAATCCCAAGCCTGGGCCTCTTTTTGAACCTTTTAGGGATTGGGAATCCTGATCCTGTGCCTCTTTTTTGACATATTATGGATTGGGCATCCCAAACCTGGGCCACACTGCTCCGATGGGCTGAAGCTCAGGATGTGACACTTTTGGACCTCCTCATGCCACCCTGGGCTCCCCAGGCAGGTGTCACTGCCACCTGAGGTGTCCTCCTGCACACCAGTCCCCTCCCTCACCTAGGGGACTCCTAAACTGGGATATCCTGGTCCTGGCAGTGTCAATGCCTCCCTCTCCAAGTCCTGCCTCCCACAGGAGCACCAGGCATCCATGAGGAGGAGCAAAGCATCCCAGCAGGCAGCAGGAACAGTTTGGGGTGATTAAAGTTATTACTGGGATGCACAAAAGAGCACAGGGATGGAGCAGCTGGCAAATGTTGGATTAGGAGCTCTCGGAGTCACCAGGCCAGGAACTCTGGGCCAGATGCTGACGGGACTTGGGCAGAGCGGGATTAATTGACAGCAGGCAGAGAGTTAAAGGGGAAAATCACTCCCTAAATGAGGGAAGATCCCAGGGAATCCACGGAGTGATTAGAGAAGCTGCTGCTTAGCCTTTAATTCAACAGGCCCTGGGTCTGCTCTTTATTCGTAAGGCTAAAGCCAGCCCTCCCCTCGCCCTGAACTCCCAGGAAATTAAAGCTGCCAGAGCCCCACAAAGCCCAGAGCAGCCGAAGTGACCCCTTGGAGAGCGAGGTCAGTGCCTGGGGACACTGCAGCCGTTTGCAGGCTGGAGAAACCGGGAAAACACCCAGATTTCCATCAGCAGGTTGGGAAGTTGGAGAACTTGGGGACTGGGTCAGAAACAGCACAGGCACTGCCACTGGCTTGGGGGGACTTTGTCACGGAGCAATGTGGGAGAGCTGGGAATCAGGGAGACCTTTGGAATGGATTTCTGAGTCCCTGTGGCCTCCCTTCCAAGCTGTTCCATGCTCACTGGGAATTGTGTGTGTCCTGTTCCGTGCTCACTAGGAATGACACAGTTTGCTTCAGGCGGCTAAAAAGCACAGGGTAGTCCAGTCTGCACTTTTCCGGGAGATTTTCCACACTGGTTGTCTTAGGAGAGATGGGGAATAGTTCATGGAAGATTCCAGTGCCATTGTGGCACTGCATTCATGGTTCCATTCAATGGAATCCCAGTGCTGGGGGCAGTTTTGGGCACCGCAATATAAAAAAGACATGAAGCCGTTGGAGAGAGTCCAAAGGAGGCTACAAGGATGGGGAAGGGCCTGGAGGGGAAGCTGAATGAGGAGGGGCTGAGGGACTTGGAATGTTCAACTGGAACAGAAGAGGCTGAGGGCAGAGCTCCTGGGAGCTGCAGCTCCTCCCGAGGTGCAGCTCCGATCTCTGCCCCCTGGGACAGGGACAGCAGCCAGGGAACGGCTGGAGCTGGGCCAGGGCAGGCTCAGGCTGGAGATCAGGGAAAGGTTCTTCCCCCAGAGGGTGCTGGGCACTGCCCAGGCTCCCCAGGGAATGGGCACGGCCCCGAGGCTGCCAGAGCTCCAGGAGCGTTTGGACAGCGCTGCCAGGGATGTGGTGGGATTTGGGGATCTCTGTGCAGGGCCAGGAGCTGGGCTGGATGGTCCCTGTGGGTCCCTTCCAACCCAGGATATTCCATGACTCTGTGACTCCGTGACTCCGTGGCACATTCCAGGAGTGCCGACATTCAGGGGAGGGGGTGAAGGGGTTTCCTTGCCATCACTTAGACAATTCCAAACAGGACTGGCTCAAGCAGAGGGTGAATCCGGCTGGAGCACTGGGTGTTATCATGGAATCATAGAGTGATTAAAGTTGGAAAAGACCTCCAGAACCATCAAGTCCAACCTTCAAGGATGGACATGATTCAGCTCAACCCCCCACCTCAGCAGCCCCTTCCTTCTTATTGTGTACAATGATCCAGAAGTGCTGTCCTGGAATTCCTCTGGGACTCAGCCAGGTGTCCCCTTTTCCTTTCCCGTGAAGGTGACAGGAACTGAACAATGCCCACCCTGTGCTGGGCAGGGTCCTGAGGACGTGCACAACAGGAGGAGGCCCTGGTTCCGCCACCCCTCTTGTGTCCAGCTGCTGGATTTAGGAAGTCGTGTCCTCTGCTGAGCTCAGGCTGCCCAAACCTTCTGTTCCAGGACTTTACTGAGCATCATGTGGAAGGACTTTGCTTCATTAAACTGGAGATTTGGGTTAAAAATACTCAAGTAACTAATTCTCAAAGCTCTCTATCCTCTTACTGCACTCCTGCCTTTAACGCCATTTGTGTCTCCCTTTCCATCCCAGTGGATCACGGCACTGCTGATTCCATGGGATCTCTGCTGGAGCCACCTTTGCAAACCCCCCTGGGCAGAGCTGCTGGAATGCAAAATGGGATAAAGCCAGGGATTCTTCAGTGAGTAAAAACCCAGAGGGATTTGTAGAATATTTTTATAGAATCATGGAATATCCTGAGCTGGAAAGGACCCACAGGGATCATCCACCCCAGCTCCTGGCCCTGCCCAGACACCCCAACAACCCCACCCTGGGCATCCCTGGCAGCGCTGTCCAAACGCTCCTGGAGCTCTGGCAGCCTCGGGGCCGTGCCCATTCCCTGGGGAGCCTGGGCAGTGCCCAGCACCCTCTGGGGGAAGAACCTTTCCCTGATCTCCAGCCTGAGCCTGCCCTGGCCCAGCTCCAGCCATTCCCTGGCTGCTGTCCCTGTCCCAGGGAGCAGAGATCGGAGCTGCCCTCGGGAGGAGCTGGGGTGAGCTCTGAGCTCTGTCTCCTCCATCTGAACATTCCAAGTGCCCTCAGCCGCTTCTCCTGTGGCCCCTCCAGGCCCTTCACCCTCTTCCTGCCCCTCCTCTGGTCTCTCTCCAACAGCTTCAGCTCTTTCAGATTTTGTGGCACCCAAACTGCCCCCAGGACCATCTGCAAAGGCTCCTCTCCCTCTCAGACAAAGCCCTTTTTGGAGGCAGATGACATTTCTGGGCTCCGAACTGGGAGAAGCTGCACCAGCACTGGACTTAGGGAAGGTGCTGCGACGAAGAATATCCTGGTGCCATTGGGAACAGGCTGTCCAAGGTGGAATTGCCATCCCTGGAAGTGTTAAAAAAATGTGTAGAATGGTGTTGGGGACGTGGGTTAGGGGCAGACCTGGCAGTGCTGGATTAATGCTTTGACTTGATCTTAGAGGGCTTTTCCACCCTTCATGATCCCAGGAAGATTTGCTGACCAGCTTCTTTTTTTTTGCTCCATCATTGGCTCTTTAAACCACGTCCTTTAGGAGCCACAGGTTTAGGTCAGTGAGGCCTTGGACATATTTTACTTTCTTTTCTTACCTTTAAATCCTTTTTTAGGTCCCATAAAATCAGCTGATTGCCTGTAAGGGGAAAGTAGAGTTGAACAAAGCTGTTTTCATCCCAACCCCTGATGCCCTCTAGAGGTGCTGAATGGGTTTAATCACATCAAGAACCTCACAGTGCCATTCCAGGTGGGAAAGAAGCAGCTCTGGGGGGTTTGTCAGGCAAGGAAGTGAAGTTTTGGTGAGTGGACAGCTCCTGGGAACAAATGGCAGCACAGCAAAGGTCTGAGTCAGAGACAGCTCAGACCATGAGATCCAAGGAAGTGGGATTGAAAAGAACCAACAAATTAAATCAAACCAAATAAAAAACCCAAACAAATAAAAAACCCAACTGCATAAAAATAACCCAAAGAGTAGCCATGGCTGTAGCAGATAAGAGATAAGACCTCCCTCAAGGAGCTTCAAATGAGCCAGAGGATTTCTGGATGCAGGGGCAGAGGGGAGGTCGTGCCCAAGGCCAGGGTGGACAGGGCTTGGAGAACCCTGGGGTAGAGGAAGGTGTCCCTGCCCGTGGCAGGGGTGGAACATGAGGAGCTTTAAGGTCCTTTCCAACCCAAACCATTCTGGGATTCTGGGATATTGTAGTTCTGGGATATTGGAATTCCAGGACATTGTAATTCTGGGATATTGGAATTCCGGGACATTGTAGTCCTGGGATATTGTAGTTCTGGGGTATTGGAATTCCGGGACATTGTAATTCTGGGATATTGGAATTCCGGGACATTGTAGTTCTGGGATATTGTTCAGCCCTGAAAGCCTTTTGAGGATGAATTCCTGATATCCAGAGCTATCACTTCTCAGGGATTGGGATTATCCATGTGCAACATCTGTGTCAGACATTAAATCCCCAAAACCTGGAGATTTTCCCAGAGCCTCTTTGCTCTCCTCCTCACCCTCACCACCACCACCACCAAATTGCGGCCAAAAAACATCTCAGATAGAAAACAAAACCAAAACCCCGCATTTTATACTTCCATTTCTCTCGTTTGAAGTGATGTAAGCAATGTTTCATTAAAAGTCTGGGTCACCTGATCTTATTTTTACTTTATTGTAGCACTTTCCCTGCTCGTGTGCTCGATGCTGTTTGAAATCAGCTCAGTCCTGGGAGTTGATTGCTGCAGTGACACCAGGTGTGGGGCTCCCACAGCAAAATGATTTCCCTGTTTGCAAGAACCACACAAATCCCTGTGCACATTTCATGCTAAAGGTTCCCTGTCTGCTCTCTGGGCTCTTATCTGGGGGGATTAGGGATTTATCAGGAGTGTCTGAGCGGAGATAAGGCCCAGCAAATCCTTCCCTCCTGCTCCCCGACACAACAACGGCGCCACGGGGGAAGCCTGGGAGCAGAGAGGGATTGGGAGCCCTCTGGGGCCCTGCTCCCAGGTCCCTGCTCTCCTGCTCAGTGCTGGGATTGAGTTCGGGATTGTCAGCCTTGTACAGGAGCTGCTGTCAGGAGAAGCAGGAGCAGAGCACATCCAGCACCTGCCGGGCTCACAGAGCAGCGCTGGGCTCCAGACACAATTCCCTGGCACCAAAACGAGACTTCCAGATGGCTGGGAAGGGCCAGGAGAACCCCACTGCTCCTCAGCCCTCTGGTGAAGGCTTTAAAGCATCCAAAGTGCATTAATAATGAATTCCTGGAGAATCCAAAAGCTGGCCTGCCCTGTGGGATGAGGCTTCCAGGAGGGAAGTGGCTGCTTTTGTCCCAGCGCAAAGCTTCGGGCCCAGCTATTCCACAGGCACATTTGGAAGGTGATAATTGCTTTCCGTGAGCTGCAGCCCCAGGAAAAGGGGGAGAGGGAATTCCTGGGCCAGGCAGGGGCTGCCTGGAAGCTCTTGGGGCTCAAGGAATGACCAGGAGACCCCAAAAAAGAGGAAGTTACACAGTTCCCAAGTTCGGGGTGTGTCCAGGCCTTCATTGCTGGATCTCTGTTGTACATTCATTCCCCAAAATTCCTTCATTCAGCTAAGGGCATTTCCTTTTCATTCCCCAAAATTCCTTCCTTCAGCTGAGGCCACTCCTGTTGTTACACCAGTTCTCTGAAACAGAAGAAGTGCTCGGTTTTTCCAGCTTTTCCCTTAAATACATCCTGGTGTTCCCAGAGTTCCTCCCCAGGCTGGCAAGCCCAGTTTTGCTGCTTTTCCAGACATGGACTTACAACAACTCCATGCCACATTTTCCTGCTCATATCCATGGATTTCTGTTGCTTCCAGTGCCGCATGCTCTGTCATTAACTCCATCCCTGCTGCAGGATAAGGTTTTGCCCAGCCACGGAGAGCAGATGGCCCCTGAACCTTCCTCCATATCAGACATTCCTCAGTTAGAAACCTCGGCCAGACCTTGGCCTTTGAGGTTATTCCATCATCTTTGGATCTGTATCCAATTCCCTCTATCCCCAGGGATCAGGCTGAGGCTGGAGACACATTTGGACTTTTCTAAGCAGGTTTTTTGTTGGATTTTCTGTGAGAGGGGTTTGGTCTCCCCCCAGTGCCCTCCCTGTGGTTTTCCAGCCTCCAGGCCCTGTATCCAATCACCCCAAAGCAGCTCCTGCCACAGCTCCTTTATTTATGCCTTGGGAATGTGGATTCTTATATCCTTTTCTGATTAAATGTGGGATTGCTGCAGTTTGGGAACAAGATTCCACATGCCCGGGCCGTGCTTTAGGAGGGTTATAACTCACCCAGCCAACTCTAATTTCACTTGCAGGGTTTACACTCAGGAGTGGAGATGGATTGGGAGCAAAACCTGCCTGAAAATGGGATTGAGAGCTCCTGGGCACCCCCTCTCCTGTGGAATGTGCCACCTGGAGCATTTGGACAATGGGAATTCTCAGCAATCGGGGTTTTGTCCCACAGCCTGCTCGCGCTGCAGTGATGAAATCAGGCTGGTTTGGGGTGAGCACGGAGCAGCCGGGCCGAGGTTCACACTCAGAGGAGAGCAGCACCTCTGGAATGGGACAGCTCCTAATTAGCGAGGGAGTGATGAAGCTGTTCCTCTCCTCTGGACCCAGATTTTGGCTGATCTCCCCACTGCTCTCCTGGCACCTGCTGCACCACCAACCCTTCTCCTCAGCACAGAGGTGCTGCTCTCTTTTTTTAAAACAGACCACCACAGTTCCAGCTCAAAAACCAAAACCAGTTTGTTCGCAGGCTCTGAACCTCCCTGCAGCTCAGCCCAGACCCCCCAAATCTGTCACAGCTGTGGCAGGAGGTGTCTAAATCTCCCCTGTTCCCTGTGCTGCATCTCCCCTGCTCTCCTGCCTCAGATGTGCTGGGGTGCATTCCATGCTGGCTGCTCATGTTCATTCCCTCGGCGTGGCAGGACGATTACCCCCCATCATCAGCTCCTCCTGTGTGTCCCAGATATCTGGTGCATAAAGAGATAGCCCAAAGGCACAAAGGCCCAGCAAGGGTCATCTCTGGCGCCAGGAGGGCTC
>VWZT01008114.1:79947-117200 GCA_013397055.1 Pachycephala philippinensis | reverse complement strand
GGCCTCTTTAGGCATCATCCCGAGATCAATTCTCTCCACCCAGCTGTGAAGGTAAAGGAGCTAAAAGAAGATCTAAAAAGGACCCAGCTGTGCCCTCCAGCACATCTGGGCAGTGCTTCTCCGCCCCCACCTGCAGGAACAGCCCTCCCCTGCTCCAACTCCCTGCCAGCGCCATTCCCAGACAGGGATGGAGAGGAAAGGAGCAGTGTGGGGACTACCTTCCACCTTTGTGCCTTTGTCACCCCCTTTTCCCTGCACAGCTGCCTTCTTTTTCTCTCCAGCCAAAACGAGTCCCATTTCCCTATTAACTCCCTGAAATTAAAGAGATTTTTCCTGATGGATCACCTACATTCCCCATCACCACCCTTACCCACTCCTGTAGAGGGGGTCCCATTTAGATGAAAGATTACTTGGATCTTGAAGCTTTGTTTTCCCTTTTTCAGACTTCAATTTATTTTTCAAACAGTCCCAGGCTTTGTTGTCCCAGTCCACGTCACCTGGGAGATGCCGCAGGAGTTCCTGCACAGGAGGAGGAGGAGGCTGCATTAAAAGGAGACCTTGGAGGACTGAATGTGTTAAAAACCAGTTTTAAAGCTTGAGCTGGCCGGGTTTAATCTCTGAGGTTTTCTTTCGGTTAACACCGCAACATTTATAAAGAAAGGAGTGCAGACACAGCAATTATTGTTAATAACAGGAACCCGTTATCCACTGGGGTTTTCATTTGTGTTTTGGGCTGGTGTGGCCAGGTTTTGGAAGCAGGGAGGTCAAAGGGGTGACTGCCGTGAGGAGCTGCCAGAAGCTTCTCCTGGGACCACAGGAGCCAATTCCAGCAGCTCCAGGGGACCCAGCTAGCCAAGGCATCCCCAGCAGGGATGGAATTGTTCTCCTAATTAATAGGGAATGCCAGGGGTGAGGCAGGAGCTGGAGGGGCTGCCCAGAGCACGGCAGGGACAAGGCCCTCTCCACCCCAGAGAAACCCAAAAATAACTGGGTGCCAGGTACCCCCCGGTGCCTTGGCAGGGGCGGGAGGATGACAAACAAGAGCCAAGGCCTGAGGAGGGGATGTGTGCGTGTGACAGAAGGGTCTGGAATTGAGGGACGAGGCTGAAGGACTGGGAAAAGTGCTGAGAGAAGCCTGGGAAGTGCACGGATGGCATGAGGAGGGGATGTATGTGTGTGATAGGAGGGTCTGGAATTGAGGGACGAGGCTGAAGGACTGGGAAAAGTGCTGAGAGAAGCCTGGGAAGTGCACAGATGGGGTGGGAGCTGTGCAGGGGAGCTCAGGGGTGGAACTGTGAGTGGGGCACACACGGACAGAGCAGCTCGTCTCCTCCAGAGCACATTCCCCAAATCCCAGAGAAGACAAATGGGGTTTTCTCGTGGTTATTGGATGAATTTACAACAGCCTGACACGGGGCAGAGCAAACAGCAGCGGTGGCAGCCTCTAACAGAGACAGATGACAAAGACATTTAATGAACGGAAAGGTGATGAAGTGCTCCTGCCACAGCAGCCCCCCCAGCCTGCAGCACTGGCACTGATCTGTGTGACACTGCTGTCACAGAGCCTGCAGCACATCAGTCCCAGCCCCGCCCTGAGGGATGGAGGGCACAGGATTGACCATTCACAGGATCATGGAATCATGGAACGGTTTGGGCTGGAAGGTGCCTGAATATGGATACTAAGAAAGCCTCAGCAGGGAAATTCTTTAGCCCTTTGCAGCAGTTTGTGAGAGCTCTGTCTTTCCCATGCAAAGTATTTAAAACAATGTCACAGTTTTGTAAACTTTTGCACCTGCAAGCTGTTTGGCAAGGATTGTTATGGCTCTAGCTAGAAAAACATTTAGAAAAGGCTGTTTCAGAATTTGGCCAGTCACCTCAAGGGGTGGATGGCCAAAGGGCCAATTACCTTATGCCATTTAACACACTTCTGCATACCAACATATAAAAGCTGCTCAATTTTACCATTAAACCCCTTCCATTCATCTCTGGTGCTTGGACTCTTGTGTCATTCCTTTACCTGTCCACAGTGCAACAGCGGCACCTGAAAGCTCCTCTCATTCCCCACCCCACCACAGACAGGGAAACCTCCCTCTAGGCCAGGTTTGTCCACATCAGGCACTGAGATTTTATGGTGGGATGTTGAAATTTTTGGTTGTTTGAATGATGGAGAGAGAAACCTGAGCCAGGCTGAACTTCTGAGGGGGGAACACCAGATTTTCTGATCCATCCTTGGTTCTGAGTGTTCAGCTCGATGCAGTGCTGCTGTTGAGACCCAGCAAAAAGCAGAAAAAAAAAAAAGAAAAATAGGTTCATGGCTTGGCTAAGTCTGGGGGTTTAGGAGTGGAGTGGATTTTCCTGAATTCAGGGTTAAAGGCGAACCACGTTTGGTGGTCATATGGGGTTGCTGTGGGCTCAACACCTCAAAATTAGGCTCAACACCTCAAAACCAGGCTCAAAGAGAGGTGGAAGCCCAGCAAGGGCTGAGCTCCTCTGCAGTCATGCTCCAGATCCAGCACAAACCTGGGCTTACAGCCTGATTATTTGGGCCTGCAGAGATTTGGTGACAGGGCTGGGTCACACAGAAATTAAAGATTGAATCTAGGCCATGATAGGCTTACAGGAGATGATCTTCAAGGCCTTTTCCAGCCTAATTGATTCTGTGATTCCATGGCAATCCACACGTTTGCCAAGGGGGGTGCACAGGCCTTTGCTGGGGCTCAGGGCAGAGCTGGGGCAGTTTTAGCACTGAAGGGTTCCTGGGTTAAGCCTGGCTCTGTGTGAGTTTGGGGGGCTCTGCTGCAGGCTGGAGCTGCCAGGGCTGAGCTCTGCTGATCACAAAGGGATTTCAGGTGCCAAACCGGGCAGGTAAAGTTTTGCTGTGACTTAAACCCTGCCTTAAACCCCATCCAGGCCCTGGCTGCCCCAAATCCTCCTCCCAGCCCAGCACGAGGTCACTGCCCCCAAAAAGGCAGCGGGGCTGGTTGCAAATCAGCCTCACTGTTTCAGGGAGTTTCTTTCATGCCTTGGATCTCATTCACAGCCTGATCCACACACAGCTGAGGGATAATTGGGCATTTGGAGCACTGGAAAGGGGAGGGAAGTGGTGGAAAGGGGAGGGGCAGGCAAACATTTGGGACAAACCTTTGCTGCTGTCACTGCTGCCACAGTTTGTGTATCCTGGAGCTTGCTGTGGATTTCACACGGATCCTGTTGTTTTAGCCCCTTTTCCCTGGATGGAGGGAGACTCTGGGGAATTTCCAGCTATCATTTTTAATGGCTGCACATCGTCCCTCCTCCTCCTGCTGCTGCCAGTTCAGGAAAGCGCTGATAAGAGCTCTCTGCATGCTGATAAGAGCTGCTCTTCACGGGGCTCATCCCAGGCATCACCTGCACCAGCTCTTCCAGGATTTCCAGGATTTCCATGGATGCAGCTGGCACATTCCCTGGAGAGAGCTGGAACTCAAACACTGGTGTTTGCTGCTCTGGAGCAGGAAGGGAACCCCAGCCCAAAATAGCTTTCCCCTCCTTCTGTCCCCTCCCCACAGCCACCACCACGGGCTAATCCAGCACTTTCCCCAGGATTGTCCCCTCACAGAGGCCTCCCAGTGTCACCATAACAGCAGCACAGCCTGTGCTGGGAGAGCAGAGCTGGGCCAGCAGGGAACACGAAGCCATTCCCCCCTGATTCCCTCCCCTCAGGGAGGCTGAGGCACCTCCTCGTGTCCCACCAAAGCAGCTGCAGGGGCCGGAGCCAGGGCAGCACCCGGGGGACAGGGAACAGGGAACAGGGGACGGGGAACAGGCGCCAGGGGACAGGGGACAGGGTAGAGCTTGTCCTGCAGTTTCCGCAGGGCTGCTGTGCCCGATCCCTCCGGGTTTGTTCCCGCTGGGAATTCGATGTGCTGCTGGCACTCCAGGACAGTGCCAGGAGCCTGCTCTTACTGGGAGCAGCCCCAGTCTGAGGGGAACTGGAGCCTTTGGAGAGGCAAACCCACTTCCACCGCTGGGCCATGCAAACATCAGTTGTCAGATCCCTGCAGTGTTCTCCAGGGGCCGGGAAGCACAAGAACGGGGAGATTTTTGAGGGATCTGGGGGACTCCCTTTGATGCCTAAAGAGGCCAACCTAGAAACAGAGACCAGACAGGAGTAAGGGAATAAAGGTGGATATTTATTAGAAAGGCCTTCAGAGGCACACCCTGGGCAGGCCAAAGGCTGCACCCAAGATGGACCCCGAGTCACGAGTTCTTCACACTTTTATAGCTTTGCTCCATTTGCATCTCAACCCAATTTCACCAATTAAACTTTAGCTAATGATGGAATTTGCCCTCAGCTTGCCCCCCTTCTCAAGATGCTGGGTTACACATTTTGGGCCTAGGCCGGGCTGGGTGTCCTTGGAGAGCAGCCTGGAGAGGCTTTGTTCTGTCTGTCTCAGCATGAGAGAGCAGCAGCTCCCAGGCTGCAGGACACTGCAGAGTTACACACTGGGAATACAGGATTTGAAACATATAAAAGTTAAAACGTAAGGCATCGCCTTGCTGAGGGCAGGGGGAACTCCAAGAGGATCCTGATTTCCTATGGAGGGCACAGATCCTGAGCTGCTCCTGCTCAGGAAAGTCCCCTAGGCTGCTCCTGCCCTTTTGTTTCCTCATGTTCCTGATTTTGTCCATTGGACCGCACCAGTTTTATGAAGCTGGGAGCACTTCAGCTGGGCTGAGAGGGCTGGGATTCTCCAGCCTGGAGATGGGAAGGCTCCGGGGACCCCTCCCCATGGCCAGGTTGGATGGGGCTTTGAGCTGGACAATGGAAGGTGTCCCTGCCCATGGCAGGGTTGGAACCAGGTGAGCTTCAAGGTCTTTAACAACCCAAACCACTGGGAATTATGATCCTATGGCCTTCCAGGACTTAATGAGGGATGATAAAAATGAGGAAGAGCATTTTTCCATAGTCAGACAGTGATAGGACAAATGGGAATGGTTTTAAACTAAAAGAGATTTAGATGAGATGTTAAGAAGAGAGTGAAGGTGGGGAGGCCCTGGCACAGGGTGCCCAGAGCAGCTGTGGCTGCCCCTGGATCCCTGGCAGTGTCCAAGGCCAGGTTGGACAGGGCTTGGAGCAGCCTGGGACAGTGGAAGGTGTCCCTGCCCATGGAATGGGATGAGCTTTCAGGGCCGTTCCCACTGCCACTTCCTGTTTTAGGAATCCCTGAGCCTCGCTCACCCCACAGCCACCCTGGCACTGTGTGCAGCTATGCTGAGGAGCTGCGGGGGAAACCAAAGTCCTCCTTTGTGATGCCATTTCTGTGGGACAGACCCTCAGACCCACCCGCACATCCCCCCACGAAGCTGGTGACAGTCCCAGTGCCCCCAGGCAGCCCCTGTGACAGACAAGACATCCCAGCAGCTGCTCCCTCTCCCTTGCTGTGTCCATGGCTCCTCCCAATCCAGCTTGGAGCACACAGATTGTTGCCCAGCGCTGTGATTTATTCAGCTGCCTGCTGCAGGCTCTGGTAGGGCAGTGCTGCCCCTGCTCGGGCTGAACACTCAATAAAACCTGTCCATAAACACAGAGGCCAGAGGGAAACATGTCCTGACAATGGGAGTAAAGAAAACCAGGGAAGCTCCAGGTGCAGGAGACAAAGAGAGGCAGAAACACGGCTCTGTCAGGCCGGGAGAGCCCTGCACAGGGTCAGGACCCGCTCAGGGTTTTTATTAATGGTGCAAATGAAGGGCTGGAGGTGTGCTTAAACCTCCAGCCTGAGCTGGAAGGAGCTCAGAGAGCAGGGCTGGAGTTCAAATCTGACCTCCCTAAATAAAGATTAATGTTGCGAAATGAGTAAAGAAAATTCAGAAAGATAAATGGGGAGTGATGAGCTCAGGGGAGAGAAAACTCCACTGAAAAAGCAAAGGAAGAGTAAGTGAGGAGGCCACGGCAGGTCTGAGCCAGGTGTGCTTTTCCCGATGGGAAAATCCTCTGTCCCTGCAAGAGTTGGACCTCTGAACCCCAGGGTCAAGACTTGCAACTGGAAAACATCATTCCACTCCCTGGGACAGGGACAGCAGCCAGGGAGCGGCTGGAGCTGGGCCAGGGCAGGCTCAGGCTGGAGATCAGGGAAAGGTTCTTCCCCCAGAGGGTGCTGGGCACTGCCCAGGCTCCCCAGGGAATGGGCACGGCCCCGAGGCTGCCAGAGCTCCAGGAGCGTTTGGGCAGCGCTGCCAGGGATGCCCAGGGTGGGGTTGTTGGGGTGTCTGGGCAGCGCCAGGGGTCTCCAGCTCAGGAGATTCCAGGATTCTGTGATCCCTGTTGGGGGGAGCTCAGGCTGTGGTGATCCATCAGGTATCCAAAGGAGCGAGGATTTTCCCACTGGGCATTTTCCCATGTGAACGGGCCTGGCAGTCCTGGGGGGAAACTGAGCACCCCTTCCCTGCACCCCGACATCCTCTGAGCCAGGAACAGATCCAGAGCAGCAGGAAGGGAGGGAGGGGAGGAATCACATGGGAATGTGCTGGAAAACTGTTGCTCCCCTGCTGCACTTTTCCAGGTGCTCTGAGCAGGGAATGACTCGATGATCCCATTTGCCCCCAGTGTCACCCCGGAAGATCTGGGAAATCTTTGAGAAGACCACAGAACGCTGTGGGGCAGGCACAGAGCATTCCCTGCTTCAGGGCGATCCCTACAAACTGCTCTTCCCGGTGCTCATTAGCCAGGAAAACTGAGGAAATGGATTTGGAAGATTTCCTGTGTGGAAGCAACATTTCAAGGAGCCCCAAAATGAAACAGGAGACAATTCCCAGCAGACCAGGGACAGCCCCTCTCTCCATCTGCCTCTCCCTGGGATTTTCCAACCCATCATGTCCAAGAAGGGCTAAAATTCCAGCAGGTATTCCTTGAATGATGAGCAATGAGGAAAGAACGGGTTCTGGATGAGGAACAGGGAGAGTTTGGGGTGGCTTTTTTTTTAATCCAGCCGGGCTTGGAGGGATATTGCTCCCTCTAAATCCACAGGAGAAACCTCCAAGGAGGGAAAGAGGCATTTAAGCTAAAAGCAATATTATCACAAGGATAGGTGGCCATAAAGTGACCAGAGATAAATTCGGGGCGGAAACTGGAAGAAGTCTNAAAGGAAAGGAAAGGAAAGGAAAGGAAAGGAAAGGAAAGGAAAGGAAAGGAAAGGAAAGGAAAGGAAAGGAAAGGAAAGGAAAGGAAAGGAAAGGAAAGGAAAGGAAAGGAAAGGAAAGGAAAGGAAAGGAAAGGAAAGGAAAGGAAAGGAAAGGAAAGGAAAGGAAAGGAAAGGAAAGGAAAGGAAAGGAAAGGAAAGGAAAGGAAAGGAAAGGAAAGGAAAGGAAAGGAAAGGAAAGGAAAGGAAAGGAAAGGAAAGGAAAGGAAAGGAAAGGAAAGGAAAGGAAAGGAAAGGAAAGGAAAGGAAAGGAAAGGAAAGGAAAGGAAAGGAAAGGAAAGGAAAGGAAAGGAAAGGAAAGGAAAGGAAAGGAAAGGAAAGGAAAGGAAAGGAAAGGAAAGGAAAGGAAAGGAAAGGAAAGGAAAGGAAAGGAAAGGAAAGGAAAGGAAAGGAAAGGAAAGGAAAGGAAAGGAAAGGAAAGGAAAGGAAAGGAAAGGAAAGGAAAGGAAAGGAAAGGAGCTGAGGCAGTTTTGAGTTGGAACTTGGGATAAATGTGGAGGGAATTAGGGAATGCAGTGTCTGAGAGAGACAGGGGCAGGAGGTGATGACACTGAAGGCTCTTTGTATGAGCAGAAGGGGATTTCTGGCTTCAGTCCTGGTTCCACTCTTCAGCAGAGCTGCCTGGAATCTCCAGCCCCAGAGCCCAAATCCAGGAGTACAGGGAGCTGAGGGGACAGTGGGAAGGCAATTGGCAACATTTCCAGCTGTACCAGGAGTTCTTGCCATGAATGAGGAAGCGAGGATGTGGACAAAGAGCAGTGCTCCTTGCAGACAT
Organism: Pachycephala philippinensis; assembly: GCA_013397055.1. Taxonomy (NCBI): domain Eukaryota; kingdom Metazoa; phylum Chordata; class Aves; order Passeriformes; genus Pachycephala; species Pachycephala philippinensis. The sequence goes on along the minus strand of VWZT01008114.1, from coordinate 109,250 downwards.
CGCTGCAGCCCCAAATTCCCCCAGAACCCTTGGAGTGCCAGCTGGGAGAGCAGCCCCTCCGCAGGAACAGCAGGAGGGGGCTCTGGAGGGTCATGGGATAGCCCTGAGAATGGGAATCTCCCAAGCAGGAGCAGGATGAGGGAGGGAAGTGCTCTCCTGGGGCACTGAAAGGCTCCCAGCCTTGCCGGAGAGTTGAACTCGAGTTTTTGGGTGTTTGTGACACAGTTTGGGGCGCTCACACAGCCAGGGGAGGTTGAGGTACAGCCCCAGCTCCCACTCCCCACATTCCAGGAACATTCCTGTTGCCACGGCAACAGCGGGATCGCTGCTTCCCACGGTTGGATGGGCACGGCCAGAGGTGTTTGAAGCGCTCAGTGATATCAATTATCACCCATCCCGTAATGAACCCTTCCAAGGAACCCCACGCTGGCTTTACAGAGCCCAGACAGTTTCCGTTTTTCCATTTGCTGCTCTGTCACAGGGAAGTGGAATTAATTTATGGAGCGAACCACCCTCGAGTGGTGTCCCCAAAGCTCGGGAGTGACTTTAATCCTCAATGGAAGCACCTGAAAAAATCTGCTTTGAAAGGAGCAGTTTCGAGTCACTTCAAGACAGCCACGACGTGGGACCTGGGAGCTGCTGGCTCCTCATTTGTTTTCCAGATCCAGGAAGGAAAAGGAGCCCCTCTCCACTTGGATTTTTTCTTTACTGGAAAAAAATCCCCAACAAAACACCGAGAAGGAAGAGTAAGAGGGCTGAGTATTGAACGGAGAAATGAGAGCTGCGTGTTTTATGTCCTCTGCAAAGAGGAGGCACGACGAGGAGAAAATGGCTCTGGGCTCAGCAGGTGGACAAAGGGAAGGATTGGGAGAGCTGGGAAAAGGAAAACCACGGCAGTTTGGGATGATGGGATGATGCAGAAAAGGCTCGTTAAAAATTCTCTTTCCAATGGGTGTTGAAGGGAACTCGGGGGTTTGTCTAAACCCATTTTTGTGTGTGTGGAATGTGCTGATGCTCCATGGAAACATGATCCTGGTGGAGCTCCCCACTCGAACACGGCAGGAATGCTGATCCCAGAGCTGGAGCTGCTCCTGCCTGTCCTGCCCTGTGCCTGGAAACCCCGGGAATGCCGGGATGGGCTCCTGCTCCTCCCCACGTGGGAGGTTGATGCCTCCAGGACCATGAAGCCACAGCCTGAAGCTCATTCCAACAGCAGCATTTCAGGATATACAGACCCAAAAAAAGGGTTCAGATTTTCCTCAAAAAAATTCCCATTTGCAGCTGCGTTTATCTGGAGATTTTCCGTTTTTTCATGGCTTTTTTATGGGAAGAGACTTCTTTTGTAGCTGCTCAAATAATCACCGTGGTGCCTGCCCGCCACGTCCTGTCAGAGCTGTTTGACCACCCCGGAATTATCGATTCTGGCAAAGCCTCGAAACCACAGACACAACGAATTCCCAGATAAATCTTGGCAGCCCCGGGAATGACAGACATCTAATGGACTTCCAGAGCAAGTTCAGCTTCAAGGGGCAGCATTTCAGCTCCTCTGATGTTTGACAGGCACGCTCAGCTAAACTGGGAATGATAACAAGCATTCCAAGACACTTGGAACAACCATCCCTGCTCCATGTTCTCCTTCCCCACTGCTCCTCCTGAAAAATGGCTTCTTAATGGATTTTTCTATAATAAACTTAACGTCTCCAGATTTTATTTCACACTTGAGGTCTAAATCATCTTTGCCGTAAATGTAAAACAACTCAGACAATGGTTTGGTGGGGCAGGTTTACAATATATCATTCCAACAATAATTTAGAAACCTGGGAAGTTTTTCTTCCCTATAAATCCGCTCAGCTCATTACTGCGATGGGCTGTGAAATGAGTGGATTCCCACTGGAAACTGGGAGCAGTGGAAATCTGAGAGCCAGGGGTTGGTTTTGATTGCTTTGCTACACTCAAAAGAAATGTTTCTTGTAAAGCAGGGGGTGGATGATCCATATTGGATCACACAGGAGGGATCCAGAGTGGCTCTGGATTATCCAGGATGTTGTGGAACAGCTCAGAGGGTGAGGGAGAGGAACCCTCTGAGCCTTCATCTCCTCCACCTTCCCTCACCCCCCCAGCATGGAGAAGGAAAATGTGAGCAGCTCCACAAGTGCTGGAGTAGGGTTGGGAAATCCGTGGATAACAGCTCCACCTCCTTTGATCCATTGCTCCTGGGTTAAGTGGTGCTTATGGGGCTGAGACAAGAGTTTGAGATACACGAGCACAGCAAACAGGGAATCAGAGCTGGAGAATCCCAACTCAGCTTCCTGGGAGACTTCAGGACAGAGCCAAGACTGCCTGGATGGGAATCCTGCATCGGGGAAGTTCAGGAAAAAAAATTCTTCATGGAAAGAGTGGTCAGGCATTGGCACAGGCTGCCCAGCGCAGGGCTGGAGTCACCAACCCTGGAAGTGTTTAAAAATGTGGCATTTGGGGACTTGGTTTAGTGGGAATGGTGGGATTTGGTCCAAGGTTGATTGATGATGTTGGAAGTCTTTTCCAGCCTGGATGATTCTGGGAACTCAGGAGGAAATTGAGCTGTTCTGAGCAGGGAGAATGTTCTGCCTTCCTCTTCCTCTCCAGGTCACTCCTGGGATAAGCCAGACTGCAGGAATGGAAGCAGAATCACCATGGGTTTGGTTAGAGTTTGGATTTAGCTGCTCCTGAAGTCACCTCAGAGAGGCACTGCCAGCATGAGGTTTGTGCTCCCAAGCCCGATGAGGAGAACGTGGACGGATCCTGGGCAAGATTCCACCAGATTGTCCTCAAAAGCCATTCCCAGGGAGGAATTCTTGCAGGTCAGACCTCTCCTACCACATTTTCGGGTTCATATTTTGGTTTCAGAAGGGTGTTGCAGACCCACGTTCCTTTGGGGTGTGTGGGGTCATCTGTCTCCGATGCCTTACAATTTAACTTTTATATTTTTCAGTTTCTGCATTCCCAGTGTGTAACTCTGCAGTGTCCTGCAGCCTGTGAGCTGCTGCTCTCTCATGCTGAGACAGACAGAACAAAGCCTCTCCAGGCTGCTCTCCAAGGACACCCAGCCCGGCCTAGGCCCAAAATGTGTAACCCAGCATCTTGAGAAGGGGGGCAAGCTGAGGGCAAATTCCATCATTAGCTAAAGTTTAATTGGTGAAATTGGGTTGAGATGCAAATGGAGCAAAGCTATAAAAGTGTGAAGAACTCGTGACTCGGGGTCCATCTTGGGTGCAGCCTTTGGCCTGCCCAGGGTGTGCCTCTGAAGGCCTTTCTAATAAATATCCACCTTTATTCCCTTACTCCTGTCCAGTCTCTGTTTCTAGGTGGGCCTCTTTAGGCATCATCTCCCCTCACAAGTGACCAAGACCCTCCCAGCCATGAGCACACCCCACAAAGCCACCCACAACCAGACCCTGTGTGGGCTCCATGGCCATGGCCCTAATGCAGATGGGGTTTAAACCAAAGATCCAGACCCGAATCCAAGAACTGATCCCTATAAATGCTCCTGGTTCTGGATACAGGGGTCAGTAGAAGTTCTCATCCCAAGGCAGAGCCCAGCAACTGCCTCCCAACAATGCCCTGCATGAAGAGTAAATTCACCTCTGGTAAACTTCCCAGCTTTCCGTGACATCAACAGCCTCAAGGATTCCTGAAAAAGCAGGGAATTCCTTTAGATAATTCCTCAGAAGTGACTTAAGGAAATGGATCATTTCACACTATGGAATTACAACAAAAATCCCAACAATCCTGGCCTCTGTCAGGGAAACTCCAACCCCAAAGCTGAGGATCTCTGCAATTCCAGGTGAGCAAACCACGTACAAGCACCTCTCATGCCAAAGACTTTCCCACCACAGCTGTGCTCTGCTCTGAGCTGGGCTTTGTGGCCACAAAAAGGCTAAAACAGGCCCCAAAGAGGGACTAAACAGGTCCTAAACAGGCCCCAAACAGGGCCTAAACAGGCCTTTAACAGGCCTCAAACAGAGCCTAAAGAGGCCCCAAACAGGCCCCAGAAAGGCCCCAAACAGGGCTTAAACAGGCCTTTAACAGGCCTCTAACAGACCTCAAACAGGGCCTAAACAGGCCCCAAAAAGGTCTCAAACAGGGCCCAAACAGGCCCTTAACAGGCCTCAAACAGGCCTCAAACAGGGCCTAAACAGGGCCTAAACAGAATTTAAGTTGTGAACCAAGGGGTGAACGAGGTGTCCTAAACCCCACAAGTATCCAGCAGAAACCTGGAATTTAGGATTAATGTTCCATAAATACAACACAGGGAAATGCATTTGGAATGCAGTGATCAAATCTGCATCCTGAAATAGCAATAAATCACCTGGCCAAGGCCTTTCACTTCCAGCCCCAGAATTATTCCCACTCTATCAAACAACTCCTTTCATCAACAGCTCCATCTTCAGATAATTTATGGGCCCTCCTTCCTGTCTGCTTCCCCTCATCTCCATAGAGACAAATGGATTTAGGACAGCATGGGAGAATTTCACTCCGTGGATTGTTAGAAATCTTCTAATTTCCAGCCTTGCTCCACTCAGGGCTGGTTTATATCTATTTGATCTATTTCCATGTTATTCCGTAATAGCTTTTCCACATTGGATATTATCCCTCAGATGTGTTTCTATTAAGAGCCATCACCCAACCCCTCCAAGTCATTTTGCACTGTTGACAAAGCAAAGCTTTCCAAGTGTGTTTTCCCAAGGCAGGTGCTCCAAGCTCCCTGATCCATCATTCCTCTTTCCTCATGCAACTTAAGACTCGTTCTTAGGCCAAACCCATTAGTTGGATAATCTGATTCTTCATGTGAATTAAAACTGAAGAAAATCAAAACATTTTTGTCTTCTCAGAAGGGAATATTTGGGTTTCGTTTTCCAAAATCCTTTTTTGCATCGTTTATTTTCTTTTCAAGTCCCTCAAAAAAGTTTAAAACCCCCTAAAATTGGAATTCAACATTTGCTTTTATCCAAACAGAACAGGCTGCTCAATCCAATTTTTTTTTTTTTTTCCCCCAGTATGGGGAATGAAAAGAGAATTCATTTCCATTTCACTTTGTGGAATCATGGAGATGGGAATTAAATGAGAAATGAGTTCTGGACCCTTAAAGCAGAAGTGTTTTGGTTCCTTGGAGAAGTGGGAGCTGTTCCTCCTGAAGTTCCTGGAGGCAGGAGGGCAGCTGGCGCTGCCGTTCCAGTGGTGGGATGGGACTGGGACCAGCACGGGCTTGTTGACATCCCTTGGGAGCTGGGAGATCCAGACTTTTCCCAGGGAGAAGCTCCTCTTTACAGAAATCTGTGTCAGATTCCGCAGCAAACTCAGTCTTTGCCAGCACGACTCAATTCCCCCTGCTGGGTTTAGATTCCCTTGCAAGAGCCTTATTCCATTTCCCAGGAAATCATTCCTCCTCCTCATTCCCAGTGCTCCCTGCACCAGTCCGGAGGCAGATGGAGCTGGGGCCTTGTGCTCCCGGTGTCCGTAACCCCCCTGCTCCCAGGGCTTGGATTTGGGGGATTTTCCAGCTGTGCCCACACCCAGCACCATCCCCACAGCTGGGGGGACCCCAATCCCTGCCCAGGGTGGGGAACTCTGGCTCACAGAGGGCTGGGATCAGCTGAGATGGGAATTCTCTGCCCGGGCACAGCTCCAGCACCTGGATCTGGGAGCACAGTCCTCTGGACACCCATCCTGGCAAAGCCAGGCTGTGGAAATTACCCCTGGAAAACTTTTCCATTTCTTTATCAATTCTGCTCCTTCAGGAATCCCCTTTGCCCACATTTCTGCTCAGAAGGATCCCAGTCCTGAGCAGGGTTTTCCAGCTGGATCCTGGCCAGATCCCTGCTGTCTCCCATCTCTTTCTGCCTCTCACCTGCGCCCCAGACTGGTCTTATCCCTCCTTTTTCCACCTGCCCACAAACTCTCATTGTTACTTTTAAAGCTTCCCAAGCTGTTTCTTTGCTGTTCTCCTGCAAACAACCCCATTCCCATGGAACAGCCTCAAAATCCTGGCATTTTCCCTCCCTGATCCTGCATTTCCCTCTTTCAATCTTCATCTTTAGGTGTATTTTCAACACTTATCAATTTAAAATGAATTCCTGCTCCAGTCCTTTCAGTGGAGAACTATTGAGAGATGTGTTCATCAGTCCTTAGGCAGATAAAAGAATCCTTTTTTTCCAGCACTACATCCACAGGCAAAGAGAAAAGGGACAATGGGAAGCTCTAATGTGGAGTTTCCCAGCATGTCCTGCTCTCCATTATCCCACTGGAGAAAAAATCAGAGCTTTTGAGCTGGGATTCATGAGATCAAATGTAGGCAATCATTTTAATTGGAATTAATTGCACTGTGCTGGAAGTGTTCGCTCCACAGGATCCTCCATTGAGGCTCAGAGGGAGACATGGATGTGGAGCAGAACAGATCCAGGTGACCTGACCCAGATTCCCTGGATTGGACTGGGGGCCACAAAAGGAGCTGGAGGCCAGGCCAGCAGATCCCTCACCCCCAGCAATGGGCAAAGCAACTGGAAAAATGAGGGACCAGTAAATTCCTGCCATTAGGAAAGGGCTCCCTGCTGGAGTCAAGGATACAGGAGGATCATTGATGGACTGGTCTCCTTCCTGGAAACATTTTGGGAAGCTTCTCCCTGAAAAGGGGACTCTTCTCCCCAGTTTGGTGTCCCCACCTTCTGAAGGATGCTGGCTGTGCACCAGGCCCTGTGCTGGCTGGCAAAGGGAGCAAGGGCAGAGCAGGCAGGAATCAGCCTTTGGAAGCATTGGAATGTGGTTTTGGAGGAGACGGTTGGCCAGGAGGTTTAGGGAAGCTCAGGGAGTGTCCCTCCCTTCCCACCATCCCTTTTTGCATCCTTTTGGTACCTCCTGGAGCAGGGCACGTCCTTCAGCTGCAGGGTGGAGCCTGAGGGTGACGTCTGAGATTGGAAAGATGGGGACCCTTTTCCTGTGGGAATGCTTTCCCCATGGGGATCCTTTTCCTGTGGCTCCAGAAATTCCTTCTGCACAACCCTCCCTCCCCTTCCTCTGGGACAGCAATTCCACCTCCCAGGAATGTCAAGGTGACAGCCTGAAGCTCGCCTGGCTTGTGCCTTGATCCCTTTGGACACTGGGAACCCCAGGTCCTTCACAAATCCCATGGAGAGGCCTAGGGAAGCTGCAGGAATTTTGCAGACCAGCTCTGCACGAAGTGACTCATCCAGGCTGGGCAGATCAGCCCATGGGTTTCTTTTTTATCCTGTTTTTTTTCACCATCTCCTCCTCTTCAGTCCCCAAAATAAAAAGTCTCCTCATGGGTAACTTGAGTGAAATCCTTGAGATGCTCCTCCTGCTCTGCCCTTTCCTCATCTCCTCCGGGTTCCCTCCAGGAGCAAGTTCCCACTAAAGTCCTGCTCCGATGAGATCTCGTTCTAGCTTCAGGCATCCTGCTACAAATCCCAGGAAAACATTTCTTCTCCTGAAGGTGAGCCTTGGTCCCACAGATCTGTTGATGGAGGAACAAGGATTTTCCCAATTTCTCAGGGAAACAGCCTGGAGGACATTCAAGTTGGATATCAGGGAAAAATTCTTCATTGAAAGAGTGATTAAGCTCTGGAACAGGCTGGGGTGGGGTCCCCGTCCCTGGAGTTGTTTGGGAAGGGAACAGACGAGGCACTTCACTGTGTGGTTGAGTGGATATAGGGATATTCAGTAAAAGGTTGGATTGGTGACCTTGGAATTCTTTTCCAGCCGTGATGACTCTGTGATTCCATGTCTGGTGCACCTTCCAGTGATGCTCGTGCATCTTCTGTCCAGCTCTTCACTCGCAGAGGAGGCGATTTCCCAAGTTACCATGGAGATGAGAGTGATGGAAAATAACTCGGAGCAGATGGATGCATCCCAAGTGAGCTCCTGTTGGCTCTCCCAGAACAAAGGGAATACAAAGATGCACAGGATTGGAACAAAACTATGGAAATTATGGATATAAACACTGATATCCCAGGAATGAGAGTGAGGCTGTGAGGGAGGCCAAGGAGCAAAAGGAAAGAGGAGTTTCCAACTGGGAAATGAGGAAAAAATGAAGCTTTTTGGGATCCATGATGAACAACGGGGTTTAATCTTGAAAATGCCTTTGGGATTTTTTTCCAGAGACATTGGCTGCTTTAATTAAAGTGATCTATTCACTCCAGAAATATGTCAGAAGTCGCCTTTCCCTGGTAAAATTCTTCCTAATGGGAGAATATCACTCATGTCCTGAGGCTAATTAATGTCAGGAATGAGTGATCCCTGGGCCTCATGGGGTCCTCCTGCAAGGAGATGCTTTATCCAGATTTTCTGGGTTATTTTTCCCTGGGAGGGTGGGGAGGCCCTGGCACAGGGTGCCCAGAGAAGCTGTGGCTGCCCCTGGATCCCTGGCAGTGCCCAAGGCCAGGGATGGGGCTTGGAGCAGCCTGGGACAGTGGAAGGTGTCCCTGCCCATGGCAGGGGTGGCACTGGATGGGATTTAAGGTCCCTCCCAACGAAAACCATTCCATGATTCCATGATTTGGTCTCCTCCATTAGAGCTGCTCAGGAATTTGGGAACATCTTTTTTAGGAACAAGGGCTTGAGATGAGGTCTTATCCTGGCCGGGATGCCCAGGATGGATCCTTGGGCAATTCAGGACTTATCCATCATGGAAAACACTGTAAGAACACGGATGTTTATCTCCAAAATACTCAGCAATCCCCATTTCCCCCTCCTTGGTGTGTGGAGCAGTGGCAGAGTGAGGCTCTTTTCCCATTTCCCAGGAGAGCCATGGCCTGGACACCCTGGATTGTGGGAATGTGCAGCTCCTGGTGGCTGGGGCTGGCGGTGGGACCCAGGAGCAGCACTGAGGGGTCTCTCTGGATTATGGGATTTCATAACAGGACCCAAAACCCCCCTACACCAATGAGACGCCTTTGGATGAGCGATGGGAATCATGGAATATGTGACAGTGTCACAATTCGGGATCTCAGGGGGACAAGCAGCCCTTGGGAATCATACACCAGCCTCTTTTTTTGCAGAGAACCGGGAACTTTTCCTCAAAGGATCTCTGTATTCCAACATGAGGCTGGGTGTGTGAGAAGGAAACACAATAATTTTTGGGGAAGCAAAGATACCCTTTGGAAAACCCCACCAAGCCCTTTAGGAATGGCCCCCGGGATAATTCAGGCAGGCAGGGATGGATTTAGGTGGGATCAATGCCAGGTGAGTTGTGACAGTGTCATTGCCCCTCGTGTTCCATCCCCAGCTGCCTCTCTCCCAGTCCCAAACTGCCCAAAGATTCCCTGTGGAGCAGCAAATTATGTGGCAGCCAAGCCTGAAATTCCCATTTTAGCATCATCATTGCTCCACACTTTGCTGGGAAATCGCGTGTTCCCTTTTTTTGTGGAATATTTCAACCCCTAATGATGCGCAGAGCTGCTGGCTGTTATCACCAGCGTAACACATCCTAAATCAGTGTCATAATCCAGGGATTTTAACAGTGAGAAATTTCTCAGAGTTGTTAGGCAGGGAAGTAGGGAATGACTTGAGAAAATCACGGAGTTGTTAGGAGGCAGGAAAGTAGGGAATGACTTGAGAAAATCACGGAGTTGTTAGGAGGCAGGAAAGTAGGGAATGACTCGAGAAAATCACAGAGTTGTTAGGAGGCGGGAAAGTAGGGAATGACTCGAGAAAATCACGGAGTTGTTAGGAGGCAGGAAAGTAGGGAATGACTCGAGACTGGAAGAGTGGTGTGTGAAGTGCCGATGTCTCCGCACATCTGTATCCATTGCAGCAAACATCATCCACTAAAACATTCCCAGAGAAACACGAGGAATCCCTAAAGCTTTGGGCGCCACATCCTGAAGTGAGATGCAAAGTTTGGAATCCAAGGGTCGCTAATGATCATTGTTTAACGACAGGGAATAGCACAGGCAGGTTGCACGATGTTCCCACAGGGAATTGGTGTTCCTGGGAATGCTGTGATGCCAAAGCTCTGTGAGGGAGAACTCAAGGAACTGCTGGGCTTGGGGAGCTTCAGGATACGTTCAGGAAAGTGTTTGGAAAAGGTGGGAGTCAGGGTGGGTTTGTGAGGAGTAAATCATTCCAGACAAGCACGATTCATTCCTAATGGAATAACGCTGGAGCTGAGGAGAGAGGGACCAATAAATCCCATAAATCTGGGAGGATTTCCCATGTGGCTTGGCTGGATGCAGTTTCCCGGGATGAATTTTCATGGAGCCTTTTAATCCCGGCCTGGAGCTGAGCTTTGCAGGGTCTGTGCCTCGCAGAGCCTGTGTGAGGGGGGAGAGCGGGGATGGGTATCCCAGGAAATGCCAGATCCACATCAGCTTCCCACACCCTCTGCTTGACCTCTGCGTGTCCCGAGCCCCTGCTGGCTCCACCTGTGACACCTGACAGGTGGATCTGGCATTTCCTGGAAGGATTTACTCCTCACAAACCCACCCTGACTCCCACCTTTTCCAAACAGGTGTCACAGCACTGGCACAGTTGTCACTTCAGGCCAGAGCCGGCTGGAGGATTTATTCAGCCAGATTTGGGTGCTGCCCTTAGGTTGGTGACCTGTCACCTCCCGGCTCCGTCACCAGGACAGAGCTGTCACTCACAGCCTTCGGGGGACACGAGGAGCAAATCCTGGTGGGAAGCTGTGCCACGCTGCCATCAGGATTTCATGGAGACCCAGCATTGTCCTGATCCTGACGGGAAGGGGTCTGGCCCACAGGTGACCTGAAAATCCTGCTGAATCCTTTCATTTAGGACCTTAAATCCCATCCAGTGCCACCCCTGCCATGGCAGGGACACCTCCCACTGTCCCAGGCTGCTCCCAGCCCCGTCCAGCCTGGCCTTGGACACTGCCAGGGATCCAGGGGCAGCCACAGCTTCTCTGGGCACCCTGTGCCAGGGCCTCTCCACCCTCCCAGGGAACAATTCCTTCCCAATATCCCATTCAGCCCTGCCCTCTGGCACTGGGAAGCCATCCCCTGTGTCCTGGCACTGACTGCCCAGGTAAAAATTCCAGAGTGTTGTTCTAGGACAGCTGTGGTTCACATTGAGTGACTTTGCATTCCTGGGGCATGAAGGAGCTTTTGGAATCAGCCCCCACCAGGAGCTCTGGGTCAGACTCTCCTGATCCTGATGACACAGATGGATTTTCCTTCCCAATGGGAAGAAAGGACTCATTAAAAGGAGAACAGGACAAGCCAAAGCTGCTGAGTTAACGAGAGAAATGAAAAGGGCTTTAGGGAAGGATGAAAGGAATGTTCATGGAATCATGGAACAGTTTGGGTGGAAAGGACCTTAAAGCTCATCCAGTGCCACCCCCTTCCATGGTGGAACTATCCCAGATTGCTCCAAGCCGCATCCAACCTGGCCTTGGACACTTCCAGGGATGGGGCAGCCACTGGGAAATGTGCTGAGCTTGAGTGACAACACCAAAAACCTTTGTGGGTTGTCACACTGGCTCATCCCAATGCCAAGAGACACCTCCCTCTCAGAAAAAAAAAAACGGTGTTTCAATCCATTCTCCATGGTTTTGAAAGGAAAATAAAACCAGGTAAAATTCTATGGAATGTGAAAGATTTGATTCTGTTATTCCAGAAGACACTGCCAGCCATACATTTTATCCCACTCCATTGCTGCTCTGTCAAGGAATCATAGAAATGAATAGGATTCAAATGAAGGCCCTATAAAGTGAGATAAAAGCGGGATGCAGCTCACATGGGGAAATGTGGGATTTCGAGACAGTTTGAGACAGCTGAGAATCAAATGTGCTCCCAAAAAAACATTCTCTCCGGGGAAGAAAGAAGGAGAGAAGTGAAAATTGTTGCTTCACTGCCACCCACAGAAAGCTGGAGATTATTTTAGGGAAGAGCTTGCACAAGCTGCTCCTTGGGAATCTGCAGGATGGAAGAAATCCCGAATAACTTCTCTGCTGAGGGCCGTGCTTCTTCTATCCTTTGTATGGCACATCCTTCAAATCCCTGCACAGCTGGAAATCATGGAATCCTGGAATGGTTTGGGTGGGAAAGGACCTTAAGGACCATCCCACTCCACCCCCTGCCATGGCAGGGACACCTCCCACTGTCCCAGGCTGCTCCAAGCCCCATCCAACCTGGCCCTGGACACTGCCAGGGATCCAGGGGCAGCCACAGCTTCTCTGGGCACCCTGTGCCAGGGCCTCCCCACCCTCCCAGGGAGCAATTCCTTCCCAATATCCCATCCATCCCTGCCCTCTGGCAGTGGGAAGCCATTCCCTGTGTCCTGTCCCTCCATCCCTTGTACCCAGTCCCTCTCCAGCTCTGCTGGAGCCCCTTTAGGCCCTGGCAGGGGCTCTGAGGTCTCCTTGGAGCCCTCTCCTCTCCAGACTGAACAATTCCAGCTGAAACACGCATTCCAAAGATTATTTCAGGAAAACTGAGACACCAAGCCCCTGTTTATCCAGGTTTTTCATCTTCAAAAGAAATCACAACCTCATTAATGAGAGCCTGAAATGTGCGAGACAGAAAACGCTGCTGTTCTGGATCCCTGAATCCGTAAAAAGCAGGAGCTGTGGCTAGAGCAGGGATCTGCCTCTGTCAGGAATGTGCCCTGGAGCATTCCTGAGTCAGGAATGTGCCCGCAGGAACCAGGAGCTCCACTTGTGGTGTCTCTTTTGGCTGTGGAGAGGTCACTTCGGACAGGTGACCTGCTCTTCCCGTGGCTCTGCCCATGGCTTCTCCCGTGGCTCTCCCCCTGTGTCCCGTGGGAGTGGAATGGGCACTCCAGGATGCTCTGGGATGAGCCCCATCAGCACACGGAGCTGCTCCAACACTCTGCAATTCGGGATATAATTCCAGGCAGGGAGGAGAGGAGCCTGTGCTGAGAGCTCTCATTTTCCATGACTCCTCCCCATCCAGCCCCTCCAAACAGCAGGGATTTGTTTTCCAGCATTTTCATTCCCAGGGCTGAGTGGGCTCTGCTGGATCCCATGGGAATGAGAGCCTGTTCTTCCCACCTCGAGATGAGACAGCTCCTCTGGAAACACTTTTTCCTTCTTTAATTTGCATCTTGTCACTGGAAAGCTGCCTCTCCACTGGAGTTTGGTTTTCATTGGGATTTCTTGGATGGGTGCAGGAATTCTGCAGTCCGAGAGCTTCCCGTGGCCTCTGGGGTCTTGGAAAGCTTCTGGGTCAGACGAGACGTGAGCTGATTCCCACTCTCATCCCGAGGATTTTCATCTGGCTTCTAAACATTCCAGCATTCTCTTCTCATTTAAATTCCTGCCAGTTCGAAGGTTTTGGAATCAGCATAAAGAGCAAAGGGGGAAAAGGAAAAACAAGGAGAAGACATGGAAAGAGCTTCCCAAGGGACTGGGCAGCGACAAGGTCCTGGAGCTGCAGGTGCCTCTGGATCTATCCCAAGTATCCCGGAGTGTCCCCCTCTGCTGAGGAGAGCAGGAGTTTCCCTGGATCATCCCAAGGAGTTTCCCTGGATCATCCCACCCTGGGTGACCTCAGCCACAGCTCTGGGAGTGATGGGGCCGAAGGCTGGGACACTTCTCCCTTGGATTGGGAATCTTTGCCCTGGGAGCGAGCTCTGAACCCACCACAGCCATCCCTGTTAGTACTTTTCCAGAAGTTCTTTTCCATCTCCCAGAGATCTTCTGGCAGCTTTGGTGATCCACGTGGGCACCAGCCCAGGAATGTCGCTTCCAACAACACTTTCCCAGTGACATTCCTGGGCGGGAAATCAAGGGAAGGAGGAGAACCCTCCGAACTGATCCTGGTGCAGTTGGAAGTGGGGATGGCTGGGCTGCCTTGGAATGAGGGGGCATGGAACGGCTGGAGCATGGAATGCCGGAATAACCAGGATGATGGGAAGGTATCCATCACTTTGCTGGCTCTGCAGCACCCGGGGGATGCTGCCATTTAATAAAAACGGGAATTTTGGCACCTGGAGTTCCATTATGACCAAACTAACTGGGAAACTTTCCCTGAGAAAATCCCTGTCCAATTCCAGTGCACTCAGGAAGCTCTGCCCAAGCTGAAGTTCTGGATAATCTCATCCTTCTGCCTTTCTAGTTTTTTCCATAAATTCAGCATTAAGGATTAGCAGGGGAATTTCTTCCTGGAAAGTCAAGAATGAAGAGACTGGCAAGGTTTTCCTGGAAAGGAGCAGGATGGGTGCGACTGGGGAGGAAAAGATGGGCCCAGAGGCAGCAGTGGAAGGGTTAAACCTCAGCCAGGGTTAGACCTGCACCCAGGGCTAATCCTGCTCTCCTGGAGAAGGAGGAGGGAGACTTCTGGATTCTATTTCCAATTCTGGAGGCTTGGAGAAGGCCAAGTAGCCTTGGGAGGAGGGATATCCATGGGATAGGAGGGAATTCAGCCTGGAAGGGATCTCAGGGAGTCCCCCTAATCCTGTCTCAGGCTCAAAGCACAGTGAGCCACAAGATCAGGACAGTTTGGGCAGGGCTTTATCCAGTTTGGGCTTGGCTTTATCCACTTTGGGCTTGGGAATCTCCAAGGATGGAGCCTCCCAAGCTGCTCCAGTGACAGGATCAGAGCCACAGGGATCAGCTGTGATGATGCTGAGAGGTCTCTTTGTTACCTGCTACATTTGGGGGCTCCCCTCCCGTCTCTAATTTGCAGGTGAATATTTGGGGGTCTCAAATTTGAATTTTGGGGTCCCGATTTTGGAATTTGCTGCTCCTGGGTCCCACCGCCAGCCCCGCCACCAGGAGCTGCACATTCCCACAATCCAGGGTGTCCCCAGAGCATGGCTCTCCTGGGAAATGGGAAAAGAGCCTCACTCTGCCACTGCTCCACACACGGCTGTGGATACACCAAGGAGGGGGAAATGGGGATTGCAGAGTATTTTGGGGATAAATATCCATGTTCTTACAGTGTTTTCCATGATGGGTAAGTCCGGAATTGCCCATGGATCCATCCTGCTGCATCCCGGCCATGTGACCTCATCTCGAGCCCTTGTTTCTAAAAAAGATGCTCCCAAATTCATGAGCAGCTCTAATGGAGGAGACCAAATCATGGAATCATGGCATGGGTTGGGTTTTTTTTTTTTTGGGACCATATTGGATTAGGATTGCTTGAAGGCAAACCCTTTTCCAGGGGGATTTTCCAGAGGGGTTTTGCAGGGTGCAGCCTCCATCCCTCATGGAGGTGGCTGTTCCAATCCAGCACTTGTCTGACACTAAAACTCCAACCCGAAGTGCTGCATCCATCAGATTTCTCTTGGAAAGAGATTAAAACACAGCAGGAAAAACTGCAGATTTCCTTCTATCCAAAATCCAGACAAGTTGGGGGTTTATTCCTTTATTTGGAAAGCTTTGTTAAACAGATCCAAAGCCCATCTTGACCATGCTGGAGCCAGACCTGGAAGGGCCAGGAAGCCTTTCCAAAGGGATAATTCCCTGCAGGAATCCCCACACGTGTCTGGGATGTTTTGTTTCCCCAAACATCCAAAGTCGCTTCTTTGCTTCCCTGTCAGGAACAATTTGCTTCCCAACAGCGCTCAGAAAACAGGGAAGGTCTTCCCTCCTCCTGCATCCTGCTGGGAATGCCTCCAGCTGCTCCCTGGAGCAGCAGCAGGAGCTGGCCAGCTTCCAGCCCGCCAGGATTTCAGCTGAAGTGAATGAGCTCGGAAAAAAACCCAAGCATCTGGTGCAGATTATCCAATTTCTATCCCTCTTTCATTTGGCAGCCGGGAGCTCCGGCAGCTGGGCCTCAGAAATTGTGGGAGCTTTGAACTCCTTTAAAAACTCTTTGGATTGGGAATTTTGGGCTCTTTCCTTGCTCTCTGCCCAGCTCAGGCTGGTTTAGGATTTCGGAGGCTGCCCCAAAACACAAGGTACAAGTCCAGCACTGCCAGCAGGGACCTTCCAGAGTGAAATGATTCCTTTAATCCCAGGAAAAACAGGGAATTCATGGGTAGCCTGCAAACCTCGGGCATTATCCACCTGCCTGAGCAGGGATTTATTTTCTGTGCTGCTCCATTAGGAGAATTAAACTCCATTTTTGGTTTGGGGTGAGGTGCTCTGAGCCCCAGCAGCAGCTGGAGCATCCATGGTGGGCCTGACATCCCACTTTGCTCCTCAATATCCACACTGAGCTCCAGGGAATGTGCTTGGATATGTTTATAGGGCTGCAGTCCCATGGCTAGGCTCGGGTTTAAGTGGTCCCAACCCCATCCCTGCCGCTGCTCCACCTCCTGCAGCATTTCCATCCCAGCCTTCCCTGACTCCCACTCTTCCCTGAAGAGAATCAGAGCCACAAAACATTTTAGAGCCCATTTTCCCTGCTTCCCTGTTTCTGAGGGACAGGGAAATGTGAAACCTCCCTGCTCTGCTTTCCAGCTCAATGCTGTCACGGCCTCACTCAAATATATTTTGACATCCCCCAAGTTATTCTCTGCACCTCTTTATTTATTTAGTGGGATGAAGGATTCATTCCCCCCCGGACTAACGGAGCCCAAGGATTCCCACCCACGGCTGCCCCTGCACTTCATCCTCACCTGCTGGAATTGTTTGCATCCATTCCGGAGCCATCGCACTTTATTCCTGCCCAATAGATTTTTATTTGGGTATAAAATCAAAATGTGACAGCACATGGAAAGTTAAGGAGTGGAGAAATCCATAAATTACTTTTATACAGCGGAGCTGATGTGAGTGTACTGCTCTGGCCTTAACCAGTGCTCAGCCAAACTCAAATTTAAGCTTGGTTTTAAGGGGTGCACAAATCACCCTGAGTTTTCTCTTCCCTAAAAATCCTTTCCTAATAATCCTAATTATTAGCCAGGAATGTCTTTACGTCACCAGTTCTGCCCTGGGAGCCCTGCTGGGCTTGGGGCACCCCCCCAGTGCATGGCCCCTCCATCCTCCTGTGCATCCACATCTCATTCCATGGGTGGAAATCCCTTGGAGATGTTCCTGCGTGGCAGGAGATGTTTCTGCTGGACAACAGGAACTTTGGGAAGTTGTGGGACTGGTGGAGCCCCTTCGTGTGCTGCCTTTGAGCTCTGTGCCCAGGCAGGGGCAAGGGGGGAGAGGAAAGGACGGGAGATCAGGCAGGAGCTGCTTCCCCTCAGGGGAAACACGTGGACAGACCTTTCCTGGAGGCTCCCATTCCCTCCTCGCCAAGACTCTGCCATCAGAACTCGTGGGAATGGAATTGTGGAATCATGGAATTGTGGAATGGTTTGGGTGGGAAGGGACCTTAAAGCCCATCCAATCCCACCCCATGCCATGGGCAGGGACACCTTCCACTGTCCCAGGCTGCTCCAAGCCCCGTCCAACCTGGCCTTGGACACTGCCAGGGATCCAGGGGCAGCCACAGCTTCTCTGGGCACCCTGTGCCAGGGCCTCCCCACCCTCCCAGGGAACAATTCCTTCCCAATATCCCATCCATCCCTGCCCTCTGGCACTGGGAAGCCATTCCCTGTGTCCTGTCCCTCCACCCCTTGTCCCAAGTCCCTCTCCAGCTCTTCTGGAGCCCCTTTAGGCACTGGAAGGCCACAATAAAGTCCATTTGGAGTTTCTCTTCTCCAGGCAGAACAATCCCAATAGCATTAAAAGCCAACTCTTTTTTCCCATTAAGTTAAAAATTACATTCATTGGATTTTTAAATATTTGTATTAATTATTCCGAGTCATTTGCTGTATTCCATGATTAATAACTCCAGCAAAGTTCTTCCAAAGTCCCTCCTTTGGTGTATTTGACTTTTTTGGAGCCATTTCCTTGAGGGGTTTTGGTCCTCAGCTCGCACCTGAGGGGTACAAGGGCAGGGAGGGATTCAAGGGAGATGAGGGATGTGAGGGATATGAGGGATGTGAGGGATACGAGGGATACGAGGACATGTTGGAACAGCAGGATTTGGGATTTCTAAGCTGTTCTTCTGCTCCATATGGACAATAAGGGATGTGTTGGCAATAAATGAAGGATTTTACCCCAACAGAGCAGTGTGTGAGCAGGAAGGTGGGAATTATCCACTTGGATCGTCTCCTGGCGGGACACACTGCCCCCCACCCTGCTCACAGAGCTCTGAGCAGCTGGAGAGGAGCATTCCAAGGAATCTCCCTGCCTGGAAGTCCAAGGCCTTTGGATCAAGCATTCTAACCATGGAGCATCCAGCAGGGCACGGGCCCAGTGAAACTCCAGGATGTGCAGAGCCCACCATGGGAATCCTTGGAGATGGAAAGAGGAGAGCAGGACCTGTCCTGTCAAAGGGAATGGGATGGAGATGGGGAGCAGCGGGAGCCTCATTCCCCTCATCCTCCCTGGGTACGGATTCTCCTGCCAGGAATGGGATGGATGTCTGGTTCTGGAAGAGTGATCCCAATTCCCAAGATGCTGAGGAGGAGAGTCAGGAGGAAATGATATAAAGCTGTTGGGAATTTTTGGTTGTCTCACTTCGATTTCTTCTGGTTTTTCCCCTTGTTTGCCTTGAACCAGAATCCCTGGATCAGTTCCGAGGTGTTTGTCAAGCCCTTGGACATCCTCCATGAAAGGCCCAGATCCATGGGAATGATCCCATTATTATTATTATTATTTGTATTATTTGCATTATTTGCATTTTCCCACTGGTCTGTGGGAGATGGACCTGAGGACAAACATCCCAGGAAAACAGCTCAGGAAGGAAAAACAAACCAGGAGCAGACCCTGGATTTCTTCATCTCTCCCTCAGTCTCTCATTTTCCAGTTTTACCTTTTCCCAGCGGAGAAGACTCCGAGGGAGAGGAGCTTCCTCCAGCAGCACAGCCGGAGGCAGGGAAAAAGCAGGATTTATTCTGGGATTGCTGCTGAGGAGGGGAAGGTCAGGAGAGCCCCTTGGAAAGGATGGATGAGGTTCCCACCATGGAAACACCTGGCAGCACTTCCCAAGAGCACGGGAGCCTCCCACAGCCACAGCATCCACTGGCCTTGGATTTGGGAGAGAAAAGCAGTGGGAAAAATAGGAACAGAGTAAACAGCCCCTATTCCCAAAGTTTTCATGGCTTGCTCCCCAATTCCTGGGAGCCCTCCTGCCTCCAGTCCAATGCTGAACTCCGGATGCTGCTCCGAGCTCATGGCAAATGTGGATTGACGGATCCTGAGCCTCGGGACAACACAAGGAGAGGAAAATCCTCCCAGCCCAGGAACGCTGGAGGCCACCACAACGGCGGAGAGTCTGCGGGGTTTGTTTGTGCTTTCTTCCACACAGAAATGCTCCAATGGTTTCGGCTAAATTAGGATTTCCTTCAGCGTTTTCCAGCGTTCCTGAGAAAAGTGAAATGCAACTTTTCAGGGAAAAAGAGGGAGGAGAGTTCGCAATTGAACCCATTTGTTTTCCAAGTTTTCAGATATTTTTTACCAAACAGACCCTGTTTTCCACAAGAAAAACAGAACAAAAGGAATTTTTAAGGGATCGGCACCCAGCCTTTCTTCTGACAATCCATGTTTTCCCAAGCAGAGCTGTCCCTGGAGAAGGAATTGCACCTTTCCTGCTTGCTCTGGTTGTGTGGTTCCCAAATGAAACCCTCACTTCCACCTGGGAACGTCTCCCAGAGCCAGGGAAGGAAGCAGGATTTGTCCTTGGCCCATCATTCGGAACTGGGCAGGAGAGGAGGCAATTCCAACATTTCACTGCATTTTATTCCAATAAAAATGGAATAAGAATCCTTTTCAGATTTTAGGGATCTTTAGACAGCAAATAAATACATTTTGGCTCTTGGGAAAACTATTTGGGATTTCTGTCAGTCATGTTTTCATCACAAAATGGTTTTCCATGTGGAAAGCTGAGTATTTTCCAGAGAAATTAAATTGTGCTGAAAAGCCACCAAAGGAAGGTTTAGATAAGAAAAACACGGCCTGGAACTTGGTGACATCCAGAAATCTCCAGGTTCCAACACCGGGACAGGGACCCTGCCAGGATTTGGGGCAGGATGGGAATTCCAAACCGTTCCCGTGGGTGTTTGGTGCAGGGGGAAATGGGATCATCCAGTGCTCCTGGGCTGAAGGGCCCAGATCTGCTTGGTTTCCTCACTCTGATTTCATCCACACTTGGGATCCCTGGAGAAGAAAGCTTTGGATTGGACAGGTTTCTTCTAATGCTGGAATGGTTTTCAACATCAGGGGTGCCCCTGGATCCCTGGCAGTGTCCAAGGCCAGGTTGGACGGGGCTTGGAGCAGCCTGGGACAGTGGAAGGTGTCCCTGCCATGGCAGGGTGGGACTGGATGGGATGAGCTTTAAGGTCTCTTCCCACCCAAACCATTCCATGATTCCATGATCTTGGGGTGCCACTGTGGGCACATCAACTCATGGAATGGGACAATCCATGATCCCATGTCCCCCCACTTTTCAACTGCTCCAAACAGTTCCAAACCAAACCAGCCTGAACCCAATCAATGCACAACCCCCAGGATGCCTCAGTTCTGTTTCCCTTTCCATTTCTTCCAGGGAAGAGGCAGTCTGGAAGCATTTGGGTCCAGGATATTATTTGAAACCCCCTGTAATTTGTGTTTCCACATTTTCTGGTTCAGTTATTTCCGCTCCTCACTGTTCCGAGTGCTTTGGGGGCAGTTGGACACACCTTATCCTGAGCCACCTCGGAGCTGTGCCCGACAGGAAACCTTGGGAATTGCCTTTAGCCAATGGCTGTCACAGTACAGGTCACTGGGAGCATCCACTGAGGATTCTGCTTTCTTCTTCCCAACATTTTTTTCACAGTTTGAACGTTAGCTCCCAGAACCCCAGGAGGGGTCGGGCTGGAGGGACCCCCGAGGGTCACTGGTGGCACTCCCTGCTCCAGCAGGGCCAGCCCAGAGCACAGGGCACAGCAGGGTGTCCCCACAGCTCTGCAATATCCCCAGCCAGGAGACTCCACAGCCTCTCGGGGCTCTGCTCAGGGCTGGCCGCTGCCCAGGGCACAAGCTGTGCCTCCTGTGAGGGGAATTGCTGGGATCACTCCCTGCCCGTGGCTCTGGGGCCATTGCTGGGCCCCGCAGCAGAGCCTGGGCCCTGCTCGGAGCCCTCCCTGCACACAGGGACACCCAGGGCTCAGGGCCCCTCTCAGCCGGGGCTCCTCTCGAGGCTGAGCAGCCCCAGCTCCCTCAGCCTGTGCTGGGCACCGAGATGCTCCAGGCCCTTCCTCAGCCCCGCAGCCTCCAGGAGCTCCCTGGCCCTGCTGTGCTGAGGCTCCAGAGCTGGACACAGCGCTCCAGAGGTGCCCCCAGGGCTGGGCAGAGGGGTGGGATCTGAACACAATCCAGGATGAACCATTTCCACCAAGGGCTCTTTTGTTCTTCAGAACATCCCTGGCAGTTTTGCTCCCTGAGAACCCCGCTGGGCAGGGCTGGAGCAGAGCTGGGATGCTCTGCTGGAGCAATTATGGCTCTGACAGTCCAAGGAGGAAAGTGGGGAGCAGCTAAAAAGGGCAAAAAATGCTCTCTGTGCTCCAAAACCTGAGCAGGGAAGGAAAAGAACCTGATTTAAACCCAGCAAAGACTCCGGGAATCCATCCTGGGAAGGCAGAAGTGTCAACAAGCCAAGTTCATAACCCTGGGGCCAGAGAAGGAGCCCATCAGTTCTGTGTGAAGCTGATGAGGCCACAGCTGACCCAGGGGGATCCTGGAGAATCAATAGTGCCTTGGAAGCCTTTCCTGCAGCTCTCTGCTCCTGCCTGGCCCAGGAGGAGTCGGGAATCTTTCATCCGTTTTTCCTCCACAGTTCCTGCACACACGTCCGAGTGGCAAAGGTCAGACATAAATATTCCAGATGAGCAAATCCACAGATCTATAGCTGAGGTCAGGCAGCAGAATTCCTGAGGGACATGGGGTTTGCAGGAGATGTTTGCAATATTCCTGCAGCACAGCAGCTCTCCGCTCTGCCCCGGGATGTGGAAGTCTGAGTTTGGGAGCTTCAGGGCACTCCCTGCTGGGGGGATTGCTGCTGGAAAGCAGAATCATGGTCTTCCAAGGGATATTCATGGGAATGTCCCCCCACAGCCACTGCGAGGGGGATATGGGGCATGGAGACAGCAGGGATGTGTCCCACTCCACACAAGGAAGTTCAGGTTGGCACCTGCAAGGCTCTCCTCAGTTTGGACATGAATTGTGACACCAGAAAAAGGACACAGACGGCAGTGACACCTTACAGACCCCTGCCAGCTCTTCCCCAGCCTTCCTGCAGGTCCCTGTGTGACACGTTTGGGGGGTGCAGGAGATGACTGAGCTCAAGACAACTCCAACCCCCACCAGCCAGAGCCTCCTGGACCCAAACCAGCCCCCGAGCCAGGCCTTCCCCTCTCACCAACCCACAGAGCCCATTTCCAGCTCCAACCGCGTTTGCAGCTTTCTATTTTAGCATCCAAAACACTTGGAACAAATATTTATCCCACTAATAACTAAAATTAAACACTGGATGTTTGTTTGTGAACACTCTGGGATGCAGCAAAGTTTGGGAGCTCCTTCATCTCCATTGCAATAATCAAGAGTGAGCAACACCCTCAGGCACAGGGTGGGATTGTTGGGGTGTCTGTGCAGGGCCAGGAGCTGGGCTGGATGATCCTGGTGCATCCCTTCCAACTCAGGATATTCCAGGATTCTGTGCCCTACCCATGGCCCAGAGCCAAGGATTTCACAGCGGCAGAATCCTTGCTGAGGGACGCTTTATCCCAGGGCTGGCAGGCAGGGAGTGCTGCTCTGCTATGGAGTCTAGGACATGACCATCACGGCCAGTTAATTCCCAGTTACTGCCCAGTTATTGTCCAGTTAATTCCCAGTTAATGCCCAGTTACTGTCCAGTTACTGCCAAGTTACTGCCCAGTTAATACCTGGTTAATGTCCAGTTAATTCCCAGTTACTGCCCATTTAATGTCCAGTAAATGCCCAGTTACTGCCCAGTTACTGCCCAGTTAATGCCCAAGGACCACAGGGCAGGTGAGGCTCACACAGAGTCCGATCTGCTCCTGCTCTGGCGGTTCGTTATCCCAATCCACACCCGATTCCCAATGCACCCCTAAAAGCAGCCTCCACCTGCGTGGCTGCCGCTCGTTAACGACACCCTGAATTAATTAGGAATCGTGAAAAGCCGGCGGCTGTGCGAGGGCTCTGAACCTCTCCAGTTAATGTTTCACTCATTGTCATTAAAGCACAGGAGCCCTGAGCGAATCACCTCCTTAATGACCGCATCATCATCATCATCATCATCATCTCGGCGCAGTCATTAGGAGGGGATGGGAGCAGGGGGAGCTCAGCCATGAGGAACAAAGGGATGGACAGTCCGTGGGTCTCTGTCTGTACGGTGACACTCCTGTTCTGGACACACCCCTGGGGACATGTTTGTGCTGCAGGTGACAGGTGACAAAGCAGAAATGCCGCTGGAATGGCGGGGCAAGACACGGCCTTAAAACAGAATGATCAGCTCCGAATTAATTCGTGTAATGGTCCCATCAAAGTGCCTTTGTTTAATAGCCCGGGATTGATCGCTCCTGTTTCCTACAATTCCATCCTCTGTCCTGCCAGGAATAAAAGCAGGCGGTGACTTTTAAACCCAGAGCAAATGGCACTTTCTGTCCTGTTCCCCGGGAGTGCTGCGGGGACAGCACGAGTGGCTCTGGCTGCGCTGGTGTGACAAGGAGCCTTCATCTCTTCCGCCAGCGCCCCCGAGGTGGATGAGCTCCAAAGACAGCCACGGACATGACAGCCTGTCGGGGAGCACAAGCTGCTCCAGCCCGGCCTGTGACAGAGTACCACCGAGAGGGACAATAAATAATTGACAGTGCTGGCGATTAATAGAAGTGTCAGAGCACAGAAAGCTCTGCCAGAGCTGCATCCGAGGTCTCCGCAGGGATGGAAAAGCTCCACATCCCCGGTAAACTCAGAAATTCTGGAAGCCAGCTGGGGCTGGGGAGTCCTCAAGTGCCCCATAGATGTCCCCCATGTGCTGTCATCGCCTGAACGTGGAAATGCTGCATTAGTTTGATGCCACTTTTAGACTCAAGTCAGGCCTGTGCAGGATCATTCTGGTTTATTTTTAAATGAACCTGTGTGTCCCAGCCCGCGGCTGTTACCTGGTGTGGTTATCAAAATCACACAATCCTGGAATATCCTGAGTGGGGAGGGACCCACGGGGATCATCAAAGTCCAGCTTTGTCCTGCCCAGGACACCCCAACAACCCCACCCTGGGCATCCCTGGCAGCGCTGCCCAAACGCTCCTGGAGCTCTGGCAGCCTCGGGGCCGTGCCCATTCCCTGGGGAGCCTGGGCAGTGCCCAGCACCCTCTGGGGGAAGAACCTTTCCCTGAGCTCCAGCCTGAGCCTGCCCTGGCCCAGCTCCAGCCGTTCCCTGGCTGCTGTCCCTGTCCCAGGGAGCAGAGATCGGAGCTGCCTCTCTGCTCCCCTCGGGATTTCCCCTGGATTGGCACCACTTGAGCTGTGCTGGGACAAATCTCTGGGTTCCAGTCGCAGAGATTGGACCTAAACGAGGTGTGGTAGAAGCCCACCCAAGGAAATGCTGAGGGAATTTGCTGTCCCAGCAGCAGGAAGCTCAGGACCCTGGGAGAAAGGGATTTGCTCAGTTTGTATCCCACGGGAAATGGGTACGGGCACATTCCCAGCTTGGAGCTGAGATAAAAAAGTGATGGAGATGAGACACACAGGAAAAATTATCAGGGATGTGGCCGCAGCTTCCACTTGGACCGTGTCTCCTTCTCCGTGAATGAATTGGGATTTTACGAGGCACAGGGAGCCGAGTAGTGAGGGAGATAAAAATTAATGAGGGGAATTTCTGTAATGAAATCAGCAGTGAGAAAAAGGCAAAAGAGACTTTTCCTGGGGTCTTAACCGACGGATGCCTCAGGCAAAGGAATTTCTCCTGCTGTTGTTTCAGCCTTCACCAAAGGAGTGGGCGACAATGACAGGGTGAACAAACTGCTCCGGTGACAAAGGGGACAGAATTCACTCTGCAGCAGGAGAAGGATGGGGCAGGGAGCTCTTAGGGCCATTAGGAGATCCCAAATTGCCTGGCCCTGCCAGCATTCTCCGTGTGGTGCTGAGAGGAGGCTGAATCAATCTCGGAGCACTTGGCTTTTGTCTTGAAATGTGTGTAGAGAAAATTTGGGAGGTCTGGAAAAAATAAATGCTAAGACTATCTTTAAAGAAAGGATAAAATGGGGATCTGTTACCCAGCCAGCATGCCTGAAATACCTGGGAAAAAATGGGAATGTATTATCTGGCAGAGTGCTTGTGAACACCTGGGAGATAACGAGGCAGGGAATTACAGCCAAGTTTGATTTGTCAAGAGCAAATCACGTAAAATCAATTTAATGCCCTTTCATGGCCGCACAAACAGGCCTCGTGCTCAGGTGAGCGGTGATGGATGGCACGGATCAGGATTCCAGTGAACAGGAAAACTCAGCTGCCCTGGGGAGAGCACAGGGAACACCCAGAACTGCGGGAAAACATCCCAGGATGTCCCTTGGTGGTGGGGAAGGACAGGCACCGCTCTGGAGGAGCGGTTCCACTCCTGTTCCACTCCACACATCCAAGGCTATGGATGCTAAAAAGCTTTAGCAGAAAAGTTTTCAGCTCTCAGCAGCAGTTTGTGAGAGCTCTGTCTTTCTTATGCAAACCA
Organism: Pachycephala philippinensis; assembly: GCA_013397055.1. Lineage (NCBI taxonomy): Eukaryota > Metazoa > Chordata > Aves > Passeriformes > Pachycephala > Pachycephala philippinensis. Next base: position 83,616 of record VWZT01008114.1, on the reverse strand, counting down.
TGCAAAACAATGATAAGGTTTCTATAAACCAACCTCGCTATCTTGCACCTGCAAAATATAATTAGAATTGTTATGATATCGACTAGGGAAATGGGTGATGTGAGAATTGACCAATCACTCTGGTAGGTGGTTAGCTAGAGGTCCAATAGCCTCTTGCCATTCAGGTAAACACTAAAAGAACCAAACACATAAAAACCCCATCCATTGTTAATTAAATAATTCTATTCTACTGTCTCCATTCCTGTCTCCGTGTCTTTATTACTCGGCCGCAACAGTGACACAGGGCTTTGCCTGGAAAGCTGCGTGTGGATGTGGCTGAGCTCGGGAAGGAGGCGGCTGAGTTCGGAGGTGCGGGACTGGGAGCGATCAGGAGAACAGGAATTCTGAAGGAAATCAGAACCGTCACCACTGGAAGTTGGGAGGTGATGGAGGGAGACACAGTGCCACTTGGAATTGTAGGAAAGGAGCTGCGGAGGTGACAAAGCATCGTGTCACCTGAGAGTGGAAACAGAAACCAGGGGCAGAGTGGTGGCAATGGGTGTGTTGTGAGGAGATGGTGAGGGGAAATTCCCAGCGAGGAAAGAGAATTCCTTTCTCATCTCAATGGGGGGTTTTTAAGGTTTTTTTTAAAAGATTTTTATCTTTCACTGGATATTTGGATGCAAAGGTGTGAGCTGACCACACAGGATTCTCCTGGCTCCTGGCAGGGGATGAGCAAAATTCCAGTTTCTTCCTGCCCCGTGTGCAGGAATTCTGTGATTCCCTGACTGTTGGCACCACTGGAGCAGCACAGAAGGATCTGCCTCTGCCACAAATTCCAACCGAGTGCAGCTAAAGCTGTTTGGGAGGCACCCCAGACTTGCCCCAGGGATCTGGAAATCCCGAGGAACCTGGGAATGGCCTTTTCTCCCCTGTGGGTGCTTCACCTCTGGGCTGTTCCCCTTCCCAAGTCCCACTCAGGAATGTTCCTTGGGCTGTGCCTGGGGTGTGACACCACCTCTGTGCCCTGCCTTGGGTCCCTGCCCGGGGTTCCAGCCAGCAAACCTTGGGTTTCAGCAATTTATTCCAAGAATGGGAGAGAAAATCCCCTCTATTGAAAGCTCCACATTTGCATAAAGAAATAAATCAGCTTTGTTTGTTTGCCGGATTCAGGAGAACCTCACTGGAGGATGAAGGTGACCACACAGAGCTCTGAATGTGGGAATTGCGGTGCCAGGTGTCCCAGAGGTGTGGCTGTCGCTGCAGCTGTCACTGGGCCCGTCTGCCCAGTAACCCCTGGGCATCTCTCCTCACAGAATCCCAGTTTGGGTTGGAAGGAATTAAATCCCATCCAGTGCCACCCCATGCCATGGGCAGGGACACCTTCCACCATCCCAGGCTGCTCCAAGCCCCGTCCAGCCTGGCCTTGGGCACTGCCAGGGATCCAGGGGCAGCCACAGCTTCTCTGGCCATCCACAATTCCTTTCCTTTCTCCGTGCTGTCCATCCTTGCCCACACTTCCCTCATGGCCCAGCACCCATGGGAGCAACAGAATGAAGCTTAGTGGAATTGTTTCTGTGGCACGGCTGTGAAAGGAGTTTTCTCTTGAAGCGCCAAGATGAATGAGGAGAAATAGATCATTTCCAGGAGGGGGCTCTGAGATCGCAGCAGTGGGTGGGTCACTGATGTGAGTGTGCTGTGACACCCCTGGGGTGGTGTGTGACACCCCTGGGATGCTGTGACACCCTGGGATGCTGTGACACCCTGGGATGCCGCTCCTGAGGGCACTCACAGCTCGGGGCTTTGGGAAAGGAAACCCAGATGGGGAGCAAATAAAATCGGGCTTTTGCTGGGGGTGTTCATCAGACTCCCTGTGCACCCCTGGAAATGCTGCATCCCTTCAGCTGATAAGATCTGATCCCAAACCTGGTCCCAGTGATGCCTAAAGAGGCCAACCTAGAAAGAGAGACTGGACAGGAGGAAGAGAATAAAGGTGGATATTTATTTGAAAGGCCTTCAGAGGCACACCCTGGGCAGGCCAAAGGCTGCACCCAAGATGGACCCCGAGTCACGAGTTCTTCACACTTTTATAGCTTTGGTCCATTTGCACCTCAACCCAATTTCACCAATTAAACTTTAGCTAATGATGGAATTTCCCCTCAGCTTGCCCCCCTTCTCAAGATGCTGGGTTACACATTTTGGGCCTAGGCCAGGCTGGGTGTCCTTGGAGAGCAGCCTGGAGAGGCTTTGTTCTGTCTGTCTCAGCATGAGAGAGCAGCAGCTCCCAGGCTGCAGGACACTGCAGAGTTACACACTGGGAACACAGGATTTGAAACACATAAAAGCTGAAATGTAAGGCATCATTCTAAGGCATCACCAGGACACTTCTAAAAAGCTGCAGGGATGGAAGAGGGGATGATGCCCTATAAGAGCCCAAGGCCATTCCCCACCTCCTTCCTTCCCTCCCTGTATGACCCTACTCCTCTTCTCCCTATTTTCGCTCCTTTGCTCATCTCCTTTCTCCTTTTTCCTTCCCTTATTCCCTATTTCTGCTCCACTGAGTGAGGCTGAGCCTCAGCACGAGGGTGGAATCCAGCCCTGGTTTTTTTGAGGGAAGGCTCTGATTCGTTCTTGCCTCCTGTTGTAATTTCCTTCAGTAGTGGAAGGTTAATTGTGTGCTCCACAGAGCTCTGAGCTCCCTGATTGAGGGGGCTGTTGAGAGCTGAGTGTTGCTGCAGCTCTGATTTAGTCCTGCTCACCAGGGTGATAAATTATGGGCAGATATGAGCCCAGAATGTTGAAGTTTGCAGGCTGCTGAACCTGCGCTCGCTCTCCAGCAGGGAAAATTTGGTGTTTCCCTGCTGCTGCACCTCCCACGTCATGTCAGGGTTTCTCTGGGGCTCTGCTTGTCATCCTGGGATTTTGGGGCTGTGACTGAACATCTCATTTCCTGGGATTTGAGCCTCAGATTTTTGTGGTGTCGGTGATAACAGCTCTGGGGATAAAATGCCTTCACTACAGAGCTGCTGCCTTGGAGTGCAGGATCACAGGATCATGGAGTGGTTTGGATTGGAAGGAGACCTTGAAGATCATCAGGTTCCAGCTCCAACCAGGGTCCCCTGGCTGAGGTTGGTGGGCACCTCTAGAGTGACCTCATCCAACCCCCTGCCCAGGCAGGGCCACCCACACCGGTGACAAGGATCCCCAGAGGGAGGAGAGAGATCCATGGCAGACGTGGCCACCGCTGGCTCAGGGGCTCCAAAACCAGGGCCACCAACAGAAGGGGTTTGACCAGCAAGGTCCTCCCCTGGTGTGGGTTCATCCTGGGGTGGAGAGTCTCGAGATGGAAAAACTACCGGAGCTGGAAGTTGGGATCCTGCCCACAGAAGGGAAGAGCAGCAGGCTCCTTCTGACCCTTCTCCCTGACCCTGGAGCACACCCAGACAACCTGGAAACCTCCAGATTCCTTCCTTTCCATGCCAAAGGAATGGCAGGAGGGTGTTGGTGCCTCTGCTCCCCAGGGGATTCCCACTGGGCACATGAGGTCAGAGCTGCTGCTGGGCACAAACCACCCCGGGGACCCCCTGGCACTGGGACCTGCTCCCGAACACAGAACGCTCCTCTGGGGGAGATTTGGGATCTCTCCTCTCCTCTCCTCTCCTCTCATCTCTTCATTAGCTCAGCTGGCCA
>VWZT01008114.1:64853-79861 GCA_013397055.1 Pachycephala philippinensis | reverse complement strand
CTCTCCTCTCCTGTCCTCTCCTCTCCTGTCCTCCCTCCTCTCCTGTTCTCTCCTCTCCTCTCCTCTCCTCTCTCGTGGGTGCTGTCAGGGCCTGACTGAGACTCTGAGGCCCTGAATTAAGCCTGGGATGTGAGAGAGAGCTAAAAACCAGCTTCAGACCATCCCCACCAGGGCTGCAGCTAGGGCAGTCACCCTCTCCTAAGGGACACCTTCCAGAGCATGGGAAAGGCTCCAGTGGATCCCCTGCCTGAGTAACAGGAGCAGGAGAAGGGCCAGGAGGGTGCAAGGTGGAATTGAGGTCCTTTTCGAGGGTCTGGAGCTCCACTGCCCGTTTGTAGCCACGGTGGGGGTGGGCAGGGGGTCCCAGTGGGGCCAGGAAGGTGAGGGGCTCCTGGGCAGGGCTTTGGGCTCGTGGGCAGTGCGGGTCCAGTGCTGCAGACCCTGAAAAGGGAGCTCAGTTCCACCTCCTGCTGCCTTTTAGCAGCTCCTCACACCAGCTGCTGCCTGTTCAGTCCCTGTCAGTGATCCTGCACCATCCCGACCCCTTCTCCTGATCTTGGGGAATTCCTTTCCAAGCTCCTTTACAATGTGGTTGTTTGTGAGGGTGGGCAGGGCGTCTCCATGGGGCCAGGAAGGTGAGGAGCTCCTGGGCAGGGCTTTGGGCTCCTGGGCACTGGGATGGCTTTGCTGGCACCTCATTCCTTGCTCCAGGGGATGCTGGAAGGAGGGGCTGGGCAGGGCTGGGGCAGTTTCCAGCAGCATCTGCTGCTCACTCTCCCTGTGCTGCCAGATGGGAATGTGGGGAGCAGCAGCTGGATCCAAAGGCCAGATCTGTGTGATTGTGCTGTGGATGCCCCACGTGTGCTGCGAACGAGGTTGTGGTGCTGTGATTGCAGCCAGAGCCTCTGGCTGTGGCCTGGACCAGCCAAGATTGGCTTTCCATCTTCATTTTGCTCCTGCACAGCTCAGGATAACACCATCCTCTCCCAAATGGGATTACGGCCCTGCTGGGCAGTCAGGGTGAGCTGGGCAGTGCTGGGCTGAGCTCAGTGCCCACAGACCCTCTCACAACCTCTGTGTCCCCTCCCGCAGTCCCTCCAGCAGTCCCCATCCCCATTTTGCCCCCTCTCCCCACATCTCAGCCCCGAGTGCGTGGAGCAGGGAAGGGAGATGCAGAGCCAGGCTCCTGGCAGAGCTGCCCGATGCAATTTTCAATCCCGTCTCTTGTCTGACACTTGAGATGTGTTCCAATAACCCTGGAAGGGTGAGGGGTCCTGCTCTGCTCCAGTCGGTTTGGAGATGAAATTAAGTGGGAAAAAGCGGCGGGCTGAGATCCGAGGGGAGGGCTGACTCCACTTCTGTGACTCCTTTTACTGAAACAAGGAGGAGCAGGGATGAGGCTGTGGGAGAAAGGGAGCAGAGCCGTGAACTCACATTTTGGGGCAAACCCTCACATCTGTGCCCTGAGAGCATCGTGTGTGAGTGGCAGTGGAGGCTCAAAGCCCAGTGACAGTGAGACTGCCCAGAAACAGCAGGACCCAGGGACAGCAGCTTCCCTGAAAGCACCTGAATCGTGGGAGAGTGGGAATCCTTCCTGAATCCATGCCAGGAGGGAGGCCACGGAGGTTCCTTCCCTGCAAAGGCAACTTCCCTCACAGCTCTGCTCCACACAGAGCAGCCCCTCTCTCTCTAAATCCATCACAGGCTCAGGAAAATTGCTCCTCTTCCTGCACTTCCCTTGGCAGTCCCACTCCCAGTTTTCCACCCTGAGCTCTTCCCAAGGAGCGGGGTCAGGACACGGCCGCGGGCTCTGACCCTGTTGTCACTGTTGTAGTGGGGACAGAGAGAAATAATGACACAGAGTCCAGGAAGGAATGGAGACAATGGAATTATTTATTACTAACAGACGGGTTTATATGTGTTAGTTCCCTTACAGTTTACTTGAATGGCAAAAGGCTGTTGGACTCCCAGCCAGCTACCTACCAGAGCAATTGGTCAATTCTCACAAATTGAGAAAATTTCAAAATATTTCCCTAGTCGATATCATAACAATCCTACAAAACAATTTGCAGGTGCAAGATAGCAGAGTTGGTTTACAAAACCCACAGCATTGTTTTTAATAGTTTGCATGGGAAAGATAGAGCTCTCACAGAATGCTGCAGAGAGGTGGACAACTTCTCTGCTAAAGCTTTTTAGCATCCATAGCCTGTTGCCCCCTCAGCTTGTCAGGGCAGCTGGTGGATGTTCCCCTGCTCCCTGCAGGGATTTGAGAGATCTCTGCACTCCCTTCATTCCACAAAAAGAGCAGCGACAGCAAAATTCCTGTGAGGTTCCTGCTGGCATCACTGGCCTTGGAAGATTTGTCAGCCTGGAGAGAAGGAGAAGATCCAGGCACCTGAGTGGCCCTGGGGCAGCAAGATCCTCATCCAGGGAAAGATGGAGCTCGTTTACGCTGTGATTTCCTCAGGATCAGTGTCTGGGAGCACCCCTGCTCCCCTCTCCCTTTCATTCCCTCAAAACACTCCGGCATCTCCTGAAGCCCCACTTAGCACCTGGAGAAACCCTGGGATACACAAAAGCCACTTGATGAAGCCTCCCTGTATTTTACCCTGCAGAACTGTGTGGGGAAAATGTGCTCAGAATTGCTTAGAGACACAGAGAGAAGTCCTTTAAGAGCCAACACTTTCCGTGGAAAGCCTGGGAGAAAAATCCCCGCTGTCTGCCTTTGTGAGAAATGTATTTTTTATTTAAGACACAAAGCAGGGTTGTGTTTGTGTGCTGCCCTTCATCTGCATTACTCCACTTAAAATCCCATTGCGGAAATATGAAAGAGCTCTGTTTTCTTTAAGGATATATCAGCTCCATTCCCAGAGGGATGAAAGAGCACCAGAAAAAAACCAGACAGCTTTAGTAAAACAGCACTGCCAGGGGACACAATAAATACATAAATTACTCACAACCAGCAAGGCAGCCTCACAAACCGCACAACATCATCCTGCACTACAAGGAAATATATTCCCTGGGAACGTTCTCCTGGAGAAGGAGTGCTGGCAGTGCCTGTCCTGCCATCCTGGTGGTCTCTGACCCCTAACACACAAACCTGTGGCTTGGAAGGCGGTGGAGCTCTTCTGGATGCAGCCTTTGGAGCCCCATCCCACCAGGATGGCTCCCACTGCTCACCCCCTTGGAATGGGAGCGGAAACAGGGAGAGCTCAGCTCCCCAGGGCCAGGCAGGGATGGTTTTCTGGAGCAGAGGGTGCTCAGGGCAGCCTCAGGAAGCCCAAATGCCTGCTGGAATTGCCCCAGCAGTGTGAAGATCACAGACTGTCAACACCCACGGCAGCACTTGGCCCTTTTTGGCTGTGTCTCCTCCCATTCCTGCCATTCTTCCACACTTTTTGGTTCCTTTTCCAATCACTTCTCCTGGTCGTTACCGTGTTAAGCTCCATCTCTGGGCTGGACATCCCAGCCCGGGCCTGGATCTGCTCACACAGAGCCGCAGGAGGTGCTGCTCTTGCTGCTCACACTGTGCCAGCACCAGGGGAGGTTTGCTGCTCACAGGGTTTCACGGAATCATGGAATGCTTTGGGTGGGAAGGGACCTTAAAGCTCCTCTGCCTTGGGCAGGGACACCTTCCACGATCCCAGGCTGATCCAAGCCCATCCAGCCTGGCCTTGGACACTGCCAGGGATGCATGCACAGCTTCCCTGGCCAACAATTGCATTTTCCTGCACTTTCTCAGTGTCCCATGGTAGGACATCTGCTCCAAGCCCTGGGACACCTTGTTGTGCTTCTCAGCATCTCCCTGGAGCTGTTGGAGCTCCAGACTGGACAGAGAACTGCAGATGGGCTCCCCTGTGCTGGGAAAAGGATCCCTCAGCACCTACTGTACTCCAGAGCCCTGGGGCAGTTTGGTTCCACTCCAACACATCCCAAACATGTGGTTTCCCTCACTCTGGAATCCCTTCCAGCTTCAGACCCTTCCCAGCAGCACCAGTGCACCAGGTGTGGCTCAGCCTCCCAGCAGGACAAATCCAGAGACCCTGAGCTAAGATTCTTTATTAGAGACCCGGAATGGGTCCCTTATATCCCGAATTCTGCATTCCCAATGGCTGGAATCATCCATCATGGGTCATTATGCACTTTTTAATTGGTTACCTTTCTCCACACGAACGCTGCCATTATTTTTGGGGGATATATTTGGATATTTCCTGTCCTGCTTATCTCTCCCCCAGGTGTCTTATCAATCCCTCAGGTGGCTCTTGTACCTCTGCCTTGTCCTTTGAGGGATTACCACCATCACTCCTGCTGACGACTCCCTGGGTGCTTATCAGGTGAACTCCTGCATTCCACATTAATTCAGGGAATTAATAAAAGAATCAGGCATTTTTCCAGCCCTTCTTCAGGCTGCTGTCTCCACTCCTTCCTTGGATTTGTGCATTCGCAGGAAAAGACTGGAGAAAGGCTCTGCCCCTGTGTTGCACTAATTATAGGGAATAAACGATGGAGAGGGAGCTAAGGAATATCCACGTGGGTCAGCAGTGTCCAGGGGACAACGAGCTGTCCCTGACCTGTGCTGGGGGCAGGGAGCCAATGGGATCCTGGGGACATCAGGCAGAGCATTCCCAGCAGGTCAGGGAGGGATCCCACCCCTCTTCCCAGCCCTGGGGGCACCTCTGGAGCGCTGTGTCCAGCTCTGGAGCCTCAGCACAGCAGGGCCAGGGAGCTCCTGGAGGCTGCGGGGCTGAGGAAGGGCCTGGAGCATCTCGGTGCCCAGCACAGGCTGAGGGAGCTGGGGCTGCTCAGCCTCGAGAGGAGCCCCGGCTGAGAGGGGCCCTGAGCCCTGGGTGTCCCTGTGTGCAGGGAGGGCTCCGAGCAGGGCCCAGGCTCTGCTGCGGGGCCCAGCAATGGCCCCAGAGCCACGGGCAGGGAGTGATCCCAGCAATTCCCCTCACAGGAGGCACAGCTTGTGCCCTGGGCAGCGGCCAGCCCTGAGCAGAGCCCCGAGAGGCTGTGGAGTCTCCTGGCTGGGGATATTGCAGAGCTGTGGGGACACCCTGCTGTGCCCTGTGCTCTGGGCTGGCCCTGCTGGAGCAGGGAGTGCCACCAGTGACCCTCGGGGGTCCCTCCAGCCTGATCCCTCTGGGATTCTGGGATGTGGAGCTGCCAGAGCAGCTGTGGGACACTGATGTCTCCAGGGTGCCTGCAGAGAATCCAGAGGAAGGGAAGAAGATGCAGTTGGGAAAAAGCCCCTCTGTTTCCCACTCCTGCAGGTTTGTCTGGCCCAGGGAGGTTCCACAGCCAAATCCACCCTGGTGTGACAGGGAATGGTGCTCTGGAAACACCAAAGTGGGGGGACAAGCTGGAAAACTCAGTGCTCACCCTCTGAGGCTTGGGGGCTTTCTCTTTCTTTGTTTCCTGTAGAATTCTCAGTGTCACAGATCCCTGGAATGAGCAGAGAGCTGGGATCTCCCCTCTGTTTACAACACCCCACACCAGGAGAAAGGAACAGCAACGAGAGCGTCTCCTGTCACCTCCAACAGATAGGAGGGAGCCAGGAGGATGGAAAAGACTGGGGAATAGGGAATACAAACCTCTCCCTCCTCAGCTGCTTCCAGCTCTCCATCCTTCCCAGTGCAGTCCAGGATTCCTCTTATCCTGTTTGTTGGAGCTTGCTCTGACATTTCCAAAGGGGCATTTTGCTTGGATTACGATGTTCTCTCCTTAACTGCAGAGTCAGCAGTTCCAAATGTTGCCTCTCAGAGAAGATTTAACACCAGAAATTCCCGACTGCCTTCATTCGTTGTTCTCGGCTCTCATCTGTGTTGTTCCCTTCTCTTTCTCTGTATTTAAAATTTGTTCACTCCTTTTTCCAGACCTGTTTTTAAGACGTTTTCCTTTCAGCAGATCCATTTTTTGGGATTTTTGCTCAGGATCTTGCTGACAACAGAAGCAGAGAGAAAATTCCTCATAAAATCCCCACAGCTGGAGGTTCAAAGTGCTGATGGACCAGTCTTGGGTCCGATGTTGAACCAGATCAATTCTCTTAGAACTCCAAATCCCAGAATAAGGTTGGGAAAGACCTGGAAGATCATAGAGTCCAACTTGTCTTGGTGTTGTGGTGATGTCTCCAAGAACTGCTTTGCCCACTGTGAAAAATCTTCATTTGGAGGCATTTTGGGGTTATTTGTTCAAGCAGAAGACTCCAAAGTCTTTAAAAACTGGAGGGTGGAAGTGACTCCATCGGATCCTTGAGCTGAATAAAATTCCGTGTTCATATAAACAACCCCTGCATGAAGCATTTTGGCCATGCTCAAGTGTCCTCTTGTCCAGAAAATTCCAGATTGTTTTTTATCCACGGATGTCACACACATGGAATTTCTCTGCCACGACTCCGGTCTGGAGGAACAATTCCAACCTTGAACCCCGAATTTTAAAGGACAAAATGACAAAGGATCTGCAAGGGGCCAAATTCTCCTGGATGAATGGAATGATATCCAGGTCTCTCCAAGTCTGGAATACAAAGTGAAAGATGTGGGAGCAAAACCCAGCTCTCAAACAAAATCCTGTGGCTCCACCACCCCCTTGGCCAGCCCATCCCGGGAACATCCCCATGGAGGGACCCTTCAGCTCCCAGAGGAAAAGCCTGAGGAGATCTCACCCTTCCAGCAGAAGCACCTCCCTCAGGGAGTAGGGAATTTGGAATATTTGGGCAGTTTGGGTCACATCTGGTGGGATAAAGGGGCTCCACTGCCTCAGGGCAGGGCCAGGGCTGTTGGGGGTGGAATAGGACAGGCAGGGATCCTGCGGGATAAAGGGAAAGTGAATTCCCATTTGAAATGGGGATAAAGGAAGGAGGCAAATGATCCAGAGCACCTTTTAGTGCTTCTGGAGGGGGATTCAGCATCTCCTCTAGCAAGGCCTGGCTCTGCTGCGTCACCAGAAAGCAGGGAATAAACTTTCCAACCAATCTGCTGGATTAGAAAGCCAACAATACTGAACTAGCAGTGCTGGATGTGTGGGAATTCTCCGGCTTACAGACCAGGTTATATCCATGAAATTAATACATATTCCTCACATTTCTATTCCATATTCGTTACATTTCCGTGCTCATTATTACCATGAAGTTCTCTGGATATGAGGAAAGGTCTTTTGAGGGTCTTTGGTAGCATTTGGAGCATCCCATTCCTCAAAACTCCCTTGTGTGGTCCTGGATCTTCTGATGAATCTTCACTCCTTGAGAGTGTCTCAAATATGGGACTGGGTCATGATGCACCTTCTCTTATCATTCTTTATTCTGGCACTTGATCTTTGTTCTCAAAACTGAGCCATCTCCGAGTCCACATTCACTGTGGATAGAGGGGAATAGGGAAGCCTTGGCTGGCACAAGATCTTTTAGTCACAGATGTGGGGATTTACACAAAGCCACGTTAATCTCTGGCATTTTGTAGGGTACAAAACTCAGCATCAACCGCAAGTGTGGGACCATAAAACTATTGTCCTAAAGTGAAAATTTTCCTAAAATTTTCTAACATTTGCCCCGCTGCTGCATGGATTTCTTCCTGAAGAGACAGAACCTGGTTGGTACAACCACATCACCAAGGCCACCACTGAGCCGTGTCCCCAAGTGCCACATCCACAGAGTTTTACATCCCTCGAGGATTTAAGTCCTTCATGAATGAACACAACCCCTCTCAGGAGATGTGATGAGCCCTGCTCCAAAGGCCACCTGTGCTGTGACAGTCACAAACCCACCGACCACAGCCTGCCCGCTGCCTTAGTGCTCATCTGCATTCCCAAGGCATGGCATTTAACAGGAAGATTTTTGGAGCAGAAACTCTCCATTCATCAGACAGATCCATGGACTCCTGAGTGGGAGTCAGGTGTTTATGACTCTCCCCATAATATTAAATTAATACAGTGATGATTTATCAGCCTGGCAACTCTGAGTCTAACAAAGAGGGAGAGGGAAGCAGAGGGAAGCTGAGGTTTTTCCTGGGATAAAATATTTGTGCCTGGTACTGCTGGCTCGTAAGACCCAGCCCCATAAAGGTTTCATGGGCTCTCTCCCAGCCTGGCTGTGCTGTCACACACCCTGGGCAGGGTGTTTAAGCCCTGAACCCTGAGTCAGTTTAATTTTCAGGCCCTGACCCCGTGGTTTTACTGCAGTGAGGTTGCAGAGAGCAGAAGCTGTTCCTGCTGCAGGCCCGGCCGTGCGTTTTTACACCTGCAGGAGGATGTGCTCTGCTGCTCAGCCGCAAAGGGCACGCAGGGTTTGGAGAGACCCTGGTGCTGTCTCGGAATAAATCAGCCCCTGGGCTGGCTCTGTTTATCAAGGATGTGGTTTGAACAGGAACCCAAGCAGGAAAGCTGGAGGGCAAAATGATAAAATGGCAGGAAACCTCCCCAAATCAGGCAGTGCTCCCACACGAGTCCCCAGGGAGCTCAAGGACAAACCAGCTGCTCTGGGCAAGCCTGCTTTAAAATCAGCACAGGATCAGGGAATGTTCTCCAGCTTTCTGGTTTATCTAACACGTCTGAAAGTCCAGAGAATTCAGGGAAAGAGTCAGAGCAGCTCGGGGGAAGCCAAATGTCACCAGAGGAGCCCCAGCAGCCGCACCCCAGAGGAGCCCTGGGTGGTTCTGTCTGCCCCAAGTCTGAGGAGAACACAGGGAGGGCCCTCACAAGGGGTTTTTTGGGGAATTGTGCTGCCTTAGGAAGAAAGGGGAAGGTCCCAATAGGGTGAGTGTGGGGCTGCAAGGAAGGAAAGCATTTGGGGTGGATGAGGAGCATCACAGTTGTCACCCCCCATCACAGGGAGGGTGGCAGGGACCTGCCTTGGTCCCTGTGCCAGGGTTTGAGCTGTGCCAGGGGCTCAGCTTCCCATAAACACCCTGAGAAGCTGTGGCTGCCCCATCCCTGCCAGGGTCCAAGGCCAGACTGGATGTGGCTTGGAGCAAATGACTTGAAATAATTGATACAAAAATTTTAAAAACCAATGTATAATTTTTAACTTAATGGAAAAAGAAAAGATGGCTTTTGATGCTACTGGGACTGTTCAGCCTGGAAAAGAGAAGCTCCAGGGCTGATTGTGGCTTTCCAGTGCCTAAAGGGGCTCCAGGAGAGCTGGAGAGGGACTGGGGACAAGGGATGGAGGGACAGGACACAGGGAATGGCTTCCCAGTGCCAGAGGGCAGGGATGGATGGGATATTGGGAAGGAATTGTTCCCTGGGAGGGTGGGGAGGCCCTGGCACAGACTGAAGCTGTGGCTGCCCCTGGATCCCTGGCAGTGCCCAAGGCCAGGTTGGATGGGGCTTGGAGCAGCCTGGGACAGTGGAAAGTGTCCCTGCCCATGGCAGGGGTGGCACTGGATGAGCTTTAAGGTCCTTTCCTTCCCAAACCATTTTGGAATTCTGGGATAAACAGCCTGGAGAAGAGCACAGTGCCCAGGGAGGGGTCTGCTGCTGGGGCACTGCTGCTCAGAGGATCAAGGAGAAAGGAATTATGAATCACAATGTGAGGAAAAGGAGGGTGAAGTTGAATGTGAATAAATGTAAAGTCAAGTGCAAGGAGGGAAATCCTAATTGGGCATCTCCAGGGATGGGCTCCGAGTGGATTATTGTCATTCCGGAGTGAGGCCGTGAGATTCTATCAGTTCCATAAATACATCAGCTCAGCACACAAAGAAAGCAAATCAAATTATGGAATTATCAGGACAAGAGAGGACAGACATGCAGGAATCCGTGTGTGATACTGGGAAATCCAAGGTAAACCTCTGCTGGTAAATCCAAGATAAACCTGTGCCTGGATATGGGGGCAGTTCTGGGCCCTCCCAGACGGAACAGGAATGCAGGAGAGGTGAAAAAGGTGGAGAAAACCACAATGGGGTGAAGAACTCGTGAAGGAGCAATTGGGTAGTTCAGGGAATTTCAGAGTGGAGGCGACTGTAAGGAATATGAAAATCAGGGAAAAGGTGTGAAGGTGACAGAGCAGGGGAGCACCAGAGACACAGGTCGAGAATGTCTCAAGGGAGCATCGGGGGAGCTTCTGGACACTCCCCAGGGGATCCTGCTTGGAGATGTGCACGGAAAAGAAAGGAAGCAGCTCCCAGTCACCCCAAATCCTCATCCAACCTGGGCCTGGAGGGATAACTGCAGAATCCCATTGCTCACTGGGACCTCACATGGGGAGGGGACAGAGCCTCAGTCAGAGGTGAGGGAGGGTGGGACAGCACAGGGAACAGGAGCTGGGCCGTGGGGGAACTACAGGGGAGAGCTGTCCTAGAAAGGGCATTAATGGGGTCTGGGGTTGCTCTCAGCAGGGAAGGACAGGGCAAAAACAAAGCAAAATTTGCTGTTTTTTCTGGAGCCAACCCGTGGGAGAGCACAGAGAGCAGGACATGGAGCAGCTCCCAGTCTGGGTGCTTGGATGGAGGATGGGGACAGGATATCAGGGCAGAAAGGCTTAACACAATCCCAGAATATCATCCTCTCTCTGCTCTTCTCCCTTCTCCTGAGGATGCAGAAGGAGGCTCTGGGTGATCCGTGGGGAAGCGAGAGCAGGAGTGAGCAGCAGACACAGCCCTGCCAGCACCGGGGTTCCTGCAGTGAAACATGAAGTTCGTCTCCTGCTTTCCATACTAATTACCTTCCTCGCCCTGAAAGAAAGGCCTGGTCACATTCCAGCCAAGGTAATTCCACCTGAATTCCTCCGGAGCCTGAACTGGCGACATTATTAAGGAATAATTGTTTCTTAATTTGCTCCCCACAACACAGCTTTGGACGGTGTCAAACGATCCTGCTCCGAGGGGACTGAATTCCAGCCGTGACCACAGTGCAGCTGAGGGCTCGGCAATAATTCCTGCCTGCTGCCAGGATGGAGCTCTTCTCCAACAGCTTTGGAGCTAAAATTTAATCCATTACGGCTGTAAACAACCCACTCCAATGGGAAGCAGGTGTAACCTGTGCTGCCTGCTGAAAATATGAAGTCATAACTCTGGGAGAATGGTGCAAATCCGAGCGTCTGTCTGGTTATTTGTCAGCGGGTAATGTCCCCTGCATCCCACAATTATTGGGAGTGGGATTCATCTGGCTCCATGTGTCCCTCTGCAGCTCTCATCAGGATAAGCAACAGAGCCCAAGCTGCCATTAATCCTGGCCTAAAGCCTAAAATAGGTCAGGGAACGGCACCTGGAAGTGTCACTTTCCCTCCAGACACTGCAAAGGGAGCCCATGGAGATGTGATCAGACAGAGGCATTAAAAATTAGGAGGAGTAAATCCCCCAGGAAATAGCTGCCCATGTACCTGAGCAGCAGCATCGATCCCAGGGTAAATTTAATCCCAAAAAGTAATGGAAGGAGACACGGACAGGACTCAGTCTGTCCCTACAGCTGTTCCTCCCTGGGATGTCGTGTTCCTGTGTTCATCCCAGTCAGCCGGGACTGGCACAGTGACACCAGCACGGGGCCAGGCCAGGGAATGTCACCCTGCCACTTTTTCCAGACACAACTCAGCCTTTTCTCTCCCAGGGATCCTCCTGGGGGATCACCGTGAGTTCCCTGAGGTGTGGGGAGTTCTGGGGAGAGGGAAAACCTGGGCCAGGTGACCCTGGGTGGGGAGGAGCTACGGGCAAAGTCAGAGTTGGAATTTGGAGTGGAGAAACAAATCCTGTTCACCTGAGGAAAAGGTGGGGAGTAAAAAGGGCCATCCCACAGATATTCCCAGGTCTGGAGAGCCCTGTTCCATAGGAAGGTGCCTGAAAAGCTGGGGCCATCCCGAGTGAGTCCCAGTGAGTCCATCTGGTACCAAACAGGACCACAAAAGGCTGCAGAGGTCATTTTTCTCCCCTCCCTTCTTTCTGCAGGAACACGTGGAGAGTCCTGCTCCTGCAGGACCTTTCCTGCCCTGGAACACACTCAGAGCAATTTTACACAGGGGAAAAAATGCAGGATTTATTTTTTCTCCTCCCCTGATCTCTGTGAGCACGGAACCAGCAGCAGCCCAGGAGTGGCCAGGGAGGAGCTCAATTTATTGCCTGGAACACAACCCAGCATCGACAGCACCGTGATGGAAACAGGGATCCTGCTCCAGGCAGGGAAAAGGGCTGGTAGGAAAACAAGCTGGAGCTCTCTGAGATGCTGCTGCATTTATTTCATGGAGAGATCATTCCCAGCCCCTCTAGGAACCCGAACCTTCCAGCTTTCCTTTCTGTGCCTGACAGGATTTTGGGGCCATCTGTGAAGCATCACCAGAGTCCCCACACTGGCCAAGCATCCAGAGCTTCTCCATTCCAGATGAGGGAGCCAGGTTCCTGAGGAAGCTGGGGAGCAGGGAACGAGGGGGCAGTGCTGTTAGAAGGGGAGGATGCTGTGCACACATTCCAGGGTGCAGAAACAAATCCTCTAGAGAAGATGGAATGGAGAATCAGAGTCATCCCCTCTGTTATCCCAAAAAAGTCAGAGCAAGAAGCAGCTGAAACAACTTCTGTTCACTCACAACACACCACGAGCCAGAGGAGCTCGCTGCATCGGGATTTGGAAAAAGCAGCTCTTGGGATCATATTTTCAGTGGGAATCAGGAAAAACCCATCTGAAATCTCTCAGATAAGATCATCGTAATTCCTGTGCCCGCCGATCCTGGCAGGAGGGAGAAGCCCTCTTTCCTCTCATTGTGTGGGACAGGGGGTCCTGAGCTGGGAGCTGGGCTGAGTGGGAGATTCCCTGTGGAGCTGGGTGTTGGAGGGGATGGCTCCAACACGGGTGGCACCAGCTTTGGCTCAGGGTCATCTGCTGGGGCCTCCATAGAATCACAGGACCACTGAGCTTGGAAAAATCCTCCAAAATCACCAGGTCCAACCTTTGGCCAAACACCACCATGCCCAGTAGGACAAACTTCATGAGAAGTGCCCAGACAAGTCTGGAACCCCCTATTCCATCTATTTATCCGTGTTATTCCCACACGAGTGAGGTGAGCGCCAGCTCAGAACTGCTGCAGGATCTCTGCTCAAATAAACCTGTCAGGGCTCTGCTTTCACATCTCCAGGGGCTGCGGGTGACTCCAGGTACCTCCAGGTGTTTTGGTGCCCCTGAGGAGCAAGGAATCGGGGTGACAGAAGGGCTGCAGGTGGCTCTGATGGAGGGAAACCCTTTTCCCCCCACACTGCAGTGCTCAGGTCACCTAAGGGCCACTCTGAGGCCTAAAGAGGCCAGCCTAGAAACAGACAGGAGTAAGGGAATAAAGGTGGATATTTATTAGAAAGGCCTTCAGAGGCACACCCTGGGCAGGCCAAAGGCTGCACCCAAGATGGACCCCGAGTCACGAGTTCTTCACACTTTTATAGCTTTGCTCCATTTGCATCTCAACCCAATTTCACCAATTAAACTTCAGCTAATGATGGAATTTCCCCTCAGCTTGACCCCCTTCTCAAGATGCTGGGTTACACATTTTGGGCCTAGGCCGGGCTGGGTGTCCTTGGAGAGCAGCCTGGAGAGGCTTTGTTCTGTCTGTCTCAGCATGAGAGAGCAGCAGCTCACAGGCTGCAGGACACTGCAGAGTGACACACTGGGAATACAGAACTTGAAAAATATAAAAGCTAAAACGTAAGGCATCAACTCCAGCAGTGACTGGAAAAAAATTAGGCCTGAAATTGTCTTTTCCAAACCCTGCCTGCTCAGCAGGGACACAGGAGCAGGAGACCTGTCCGCACAGGCACCAGCTCTGTGTTCTGAGCTCACAGACATCAGGGGAGGAGAACAAACAGACCCTGCCAGTTTTTCCCTGTATGAAATTGCTCTGAATGTGTTCCAGAGCACCTTGTCACAGGAAGCACCAAGTGACAGCCAGAGTTATGCTGGTTCTGTGTCCCTTATTTTAAAGGCAGATCCCTGATGGCTTTGATTCCTTCCTTGAGGTGATTTTTTATTGCTTCTTGCAGCAGATGACCCTGATTTCATTTGCTCCACGAGTTCCAGGGAGGCCACATCAATCCGGCAAAGCCTGGAGAGGGAGCGGCCCCACCGTTGATTAAAGCTGGCTCTGAGGGTGGAATTCAGCCTGGAGGAACCTTGTCTTTTAACGGGAACTAATCACAAAGTGAGGGGACAAAAGAGTTTCTCTTTTTGTGTTGTTGGTGTTCCCTGTGCACTGAAAAATCCATCAGCGAGCACGGAGCAACTGAGCGGAAATTATTTTGTATTTTCTATTTTTGTTATCACCATCACCATCATGGTTTTCCTCCTTTTCTGTCCCATCAAACTGTCCTTACCTTAATCCAGGACTTTTCCCACTTTCACTCTCCCAGTTCCCAGGGCAGGGCAGTGGGAGAGGGGCTGTGCTGGGCTCGGTTTCCAAGTGGGATTAAACCACCACAGCCCACCTGGACAATGGCATTTTATTCCAAGGATTTAGCGAGGGTAAAGGGCAGGACAGGGCTTTGGGACATCCCAAAAGCTCACCTCTGTGATGGGACCCAGCCTGGCACTCCAGGAACCTCCATCACTGGCTGGCAGGGAGGGCTCAGAGCTGGACTGGGGTTGTCTTCCTTGAAAATCGCCTGATTTCCCAAAATTTTGGGATCAAGTTCAGCCTGGAATGTGTTTCCATAACCTACAGCGGAGATAATAATCAATAATAATGTCACGAATGGATGTGGGGGTTTAGATTAACCCTGCCCAGGCCTCTGGCAGCAGACAGTAACTTTATTGAGGTGGCCAGCACCCCAAAACCCACTCTCATTCGTATGTTCTTTTATTGATGACTGATTCTGTCTATTATAGAATAAAATATTTATTAATAGACGGGGAAACAAACAAACATAAGACTTAAAGTAAACTAAATACTACACAGGAATAGAACAAAGGAAGAGACTACTAGTAGTTAATACACAGTGCAGGAAACATGGTCCCTTTTCAGTTACAGCTAGCGAAGAAATAGTATAAGCTTAGGATTCAATGTATCTTACCATCCAATTGCTGGTGGGGCACACATGAAGATCCGTTCTCTCAATCTC
>VWZT01008114.1:31148-64717 GCA_013397055.1 Pachycephala philippinensis | reverse complement strand
CATGTTATCTCTTGCATATGCGCCACTTAATCTGTGGCAGAGGGAGGGGGTAGGCATGTCCTGCCACAATCCACCCCTGTGACCAAAGACACTGGTTTTTACCTCATGGAGTGGTAGTGCAGGTACCTCTTGCCTCCATGCTATAAAAGCATTCACTTTTACATATGTGTGTATCATCATTAAGTATTTTAAGATACATTGAATCCTAAGCTTATACTATTTCTTCGCTAGCTGTAACTGAAAAGGTACCATGTTTCGTGCACTGTATATTAACTACTAGTAGTCTCTTCCTTTTGTTCTATTCCTGTGTAGTATTTAGTTTACTTTAAGTCTTATGTTTGTTTGTTTCCCCGTCTATTAATAAATGATTTATTCTATAATAGACAGAATCAGTCATCATTAAAAGAACATACGAATGAGAGTGGGTTTTGGGGTGCTGGCCACCTCAATAAAGTTACTGTCTGCTGCCAGAGGCCTGGGCAGGAGACAGGGTTAATCTAAACCCCCACATCCATTCGTGACAAATAATAATCATCAATCTTTTCTCAATAAAAGGGGATTTTTAATCCATAAATACGGGCTAGTTGAGTCCTGGCTGGCCAAGGCAGCTCCCTGGTGACCAAGGCTCTGTCACAGTGCGATTTCCATGTCCCACGTGGGTTGTGACCATTCCAGGGCCTGCAGCAAGGCAAAAGATGCCCCGAAAAATAAAGCATTTTTCTGTTTTCCCAGCTGGGAACCTCTCTCATCGGTCCCCAAATAGAACAGCAATTTCCATGCATTTTGGAGGAGTTTATATGGAAGTAGGTCCTCGGTTGCTCGGGGTGGTTCATCAGATATAAGTCACTATGCAAATGGGACAAGTGCAAACGCTCCAATGATGGCATTAGAATTTTATGGACTATAATTACAAAATACTTTCGTATATCATTATTTTCATACGATTATTTTCATATCATTATCATGGAACTCGGAAGAGAAGAACTCTTGAAAGGTTTGCGTGAGGAAAATGAGAAGATGGGAAAGGGAGAAGGGATCTGCTGCAGAGAAACCCCCGCAGAATCAGCAATCATTAATATGGATTTTGGGGACTGCAACAGCAAATGAAACCCTTTTTCTTCAGGCCTCACTTAGTGGTAAAATGGCAAATCCTTGTGGGATAAGAGCAGGATGGATATTCCCAACAATGTATTAGATCTCCTTCATCTGAGGAAAATTATTAATAAAGGTTGGACGCGGTTTCTTTACTGCTGATGCTTCCTGCTGTGAAAATAACAAAATCTGTTGATTTGCATTACAACATCATTATCAGCTGCTTGATTATTTCCAAGATAAGAAAGGTGGCAGAGGGATTATTGCAAAACATGAAAAAAAAATCAAACCTTTTGAGCTTTGGTCTATTTATCATCATTTGTAGTTTCCGTGCTAATATTTATTTTGGTAGATTTGACTCCAAATTAACAGGAGGAGAAAATGAATGTGCCCTGTGTGAACCAGCAGCCCAAAACAGGGAATGCCATGGATGGATCCAAATTTTATCTTCAGAATCGTCAAAAAGGCCAAGGGCAGCTGGGCTGTGCCAGCCCTGGGGTGGCAGCAGGAGCAGGGCAGTGCCCGTCCCCTGTGCTGGCACTGCTGGGGCACCTCCAGTGCTGGGGCAGCTCTGGGACCCTCCTGACAAGAGAGACCTGGAGGGGCTGGAGCGTGTCCAGGGAAAGGAACGGAGCTGGGAAGGGGCTGGAGCCCCAGGAGAGCTGAGGGAGCTGGGAAAGGGGCTCAGCCTGGAGCAAAGGAGGCTCAGGGGGGACCTTGTGGCTCTGCACAACTCCCTGACAGGAGGGGGCAGCCGGGGGGGTCGGGCTCTGCTCCCAGGGAACAGGGACAGGAGGAGAGGGAACGGCCTCAGGCTGGGCCAGGGGAGAAGCAGGGTGGATATTGGGAAATGCTTTTCATGGAAAGGGTGGTCAGGGATTGGAATAGGGCAGTGCTGGAATCCCCATCCCTGGAAATGTCACAAACCCCATGGATGTGGCCCTTGGGGACGGGGGTTGATGGTGCACATGGTGATGTCGGGTTAATGATTGGACTTGATGATCCTGGAGGGTTTTTCCAACCTGAACCATTCCATGGATCCATGAATAAACGATTCTAATCCCTCTTGACTCATGGAAGTTCTTCCAGCACAACAGAAATCTTTCAATTTGCCAACCTTAAACCTACAGAAATCCAGGCGTCTCCCCAGAAGCCTTTTTTTATCTCTAATGTGCACCTAACAGGCTCATTAAATGATTTAATGTCATTAAAGGTCACTCCTGCACATCCTGAAGGACTTTCCACATGGAATTTTTAATTTTATTATGCAGAAATGAAGCTGGGGGTGCACAGACCCTCTTTTTAATAGTCTGAGACCCTCTTTTTAGTAGTCTAATATGCACATAGTTATTTATTTATTTCCCAAAAGAGGTTTTTTTCATGCCAGAGCTAATTAAAAAAGACTCATCTCATGCTCTGTCTATGAGATATTGCAAACATTAAAGCAGAAGCTAAAAAAAGAAAGGAACGAGTGACATTATTTGGCCACAAATACAGCTTTTATTTAAAAGACAGGCACTGGTAAAGTGGAAAAAAGCCAAGAAGTTTCATTCTGTTGCATTTTGGGATAACAAGGAGGTGTTTGAGAGGCTTTTAGTTGATTTTTTTGGACTATTTTGTTCAGAAGAAGTCAGCCCAGCTTGCGTGCGATGACAGCCCGGGAGCCTTGGATGTGAAAATACCTGAAATTTAAGCTTTAAATATTTCTTTAAATATTTATTTCACTACTTCTCACACCAGGGACCTGTGTTGTCCCCATATCACTGGGAAAAAATGCTTTCCTTGAAGAACTAAATATGAATAAGCTGCAAAAAACCATGAAATATTGATCCTGTCCAGGCTGGCCTGCAAATGGAAGTGAATCCTGCTCGTACACCCAAGGAGTGTTTTACAAATTCATTAAAAATAACACAGGAGCCCCAGAATGCACTAAAAGTGATTAATTTGTACCATTTTAAATAATGCACTCTGGCTTATAAAAGCTGAATTATTTATGAGAGCAGCAGTAACATCTACTGGAAAGAAAAATAAATGTCGGGCTAAAGCAAACAGTGGTTTTCCAAATGTCACAACACACACCATAATTTCTGTGTTTCCAGCTGGTTGTTCCTCATTTTTGGAGAAGCACGGGATTGCTGAAATTGGAGGAACCTCTGGAGACCACCAAGGACTCTGCCCAAGGAGCAGATTGTCCAGGGTTTGGTATCTCCAAGGATGGAGAGTTCACAGCATCCCTGGCGAACCTCTCTGTGCCTGACCAACCTTAAAACAAAATTCTTCTTTTTAGGTGTGAGTGGAATCTCGTGTATTTCAGTTTTTGGGCACTGTCCCTGTTCCTGCCACTGGGCACCACCGGGAAGAGCCTGGATCCAACTCCTTCATATCCTGCCAGGAATTAATGGACATCAACAAGGTCTCCTCTTCTCCAGGCTGAACAATCCCAGCTCCCACAACGTACCAAAGGCGCTGCCATCCCATTCCCACCCTCCTGGAACTTTGCTGCATTCCTGCTCCCGATGCCTAAAGAGGCCAGCCTAGAAACAGACACCAGACAGGAGTAAGGGAATAAAGGTGGATATTTATTAGAAAGGCCTTCAGAGGCACACCCTGGGCAGGCCAAANTGTCCTTGGAGAGCAGCCTGGAGAGGCTTTGTTCTGTCTGTCTCAGCATGAGAGAGCAGCAGCTCCCAGGCTGCAGGACACTGCAGAGTTACACACTGGGAATGCAGGATTTGAAACATATAAAAGTTAAAACCTAAGGCATCACTCCCAGGGCCATCTCCAGCTGTGCAGGAGGAGCTGCAGCCACAGGAGAAGGGGCACAGGACACTGTGGCACTGAACACTGGCAGAGCCAGAGCAGACTGACCACGCTTGGAATGTGTTTAGGATCCAGTTTGGGGCCTTGAGGCATCAATCGAAACCTCAACCAGACGCAATAGGGAGTGAAGCTCCCCTTGGCCATCCCCAGCCCTGCCACCACCGAGTGGCCACACTGAGCCCCTGAAAGGCGATTATTTTCCCTGCAGTGCTGCACAGCCTGTATTTATCCCTTGTGCAGCACCTCCAGCAGCGTGAGGAGAAAATGGGAAAAGGAGCCGTCCGTCTTTTCCTGAGGATGCACCGAGACAGGAACTCGGAGCATCCATTGGGAAGACGGACAGGTTTAATTCCTCACCGGAGCCACAGACACCCGTGGTGAGCTCCACAGGGCTGTCTCTGCCACATGTCTGCTCTCCCCTCGTGATGGATTTATTATTTCCCCGTCAGTTTTCCTTCCCAGCTGTTTCACGAGCCAGACTTTTCATTTTGGTGAAAGCCCGGGAAGGGTCGAGCGGGGCCGGGGTTAAAGGAGGTCGGAGGAGGAGGCAGGAGCTGCAGGCTGCAGTTTGGATGCTTTATGTTCTCCTCAGAGCTCCCTGTCAGCTCCTGCTGCCATCGCCAGCTGATGGATTGGCTCTTGGCTCCTCACACAGCAAAAACATTGGGAAAGGGATTACATCCCACCTGGAATGGGCACTGGAGCACAAACCAGGCACCTCTCACCTCAACGGCAGCCATGGGTGGGAGGGGAGTGGGAAATGAGTCCCTGCCCATGGAACTGGAGCAGCTTTAAGGTCTCTTCCCACCCAGCCCATTCCGGATTCACTGACCCCGGAGAAGAGCAGAGGGCCCAGGGAGGGCTTTGCTCTCGTGGGAGGCTCTGCCATGGCTGGGAGATGGGGCAGGCTCCGATGAGGACAGAGGGGCAGAACAGGATTTGGCTCTGATAAGGACAGAACAGCACAGCCTCGGAGAAGTAGATAAAAGATGTCACTGAGGCAAAGCACAACAGGAGCCAGCCCAGCTCTGCAAGGCTGGCAAATCAAAAGTTATGGAAAACAAAGGTTTTGGGCTACCCCAAAAGCGGGCATTGAGGAACAGCCGCCTAAAAGGACACCAGACATTGAAGACAGACCCCAAAGAACCCTAGAAGGACTTTGATAACGGGTGTGATTGTGTAAAATAAAGTCAAGTAATCAGGGATAGCTCATGAATATGCAATCAGTGTGAGATAAAAACTGCTCACCCAACACTTGATCAGAGGAAGGATCCTCCCAGTGCCCAGTGCTGCAATAAAGAATTCCTGATTTCTGATACTCCAAACTGTGTTAGAAAGTTTCCATCTGGCTGATTTTGGTATCAGTTGCACACTTTGGAAGGTGAAGGTGGTGAGATGGAGATGAAGAGCGTCCTTCCCCACCCAGCTTAGCCCCCATGCTCAGGCCTCCCTCCCCTCCTCAGCAGGGTCAGTAGGAAATTGATCCCGAGGCCAGCGGGATCCTCTGGCCCTTGGCAGGGCAGCTCAGGCCTCCTGGCCAGAGAGGAACAACCCCAACCCTCCCCTCGGGGCAGGATTCACCGGTGGGTCGAGCACCAGAGACAGACTTGGGCCAAGATTCAGAGACCTGGGCTTTGTCTCTCGACTCCTCCAGCCCAGCAGCAGGTGAGAAGGGAGAAGGGCACTGAGGCATTGTTCCTGCCGTTCCCATGTCCCACATGCATCAGGGAAGAATGTCGTGTGCAGGAGACTCAGGCACTGCAGGGATCAGGGGCTGCTGTGGAATCTCATGGTCAGGATCACCTACAAAGCACCCAGAGGAAGCAGAAAACTCCCAGCATTGACAAGGGGCACTCCTCTGGACCCTCTGCACTTGTTAGATTCTGTCACGAGAAAGGAAAGGAGTGAGAATCCTGCATTTTCCTGGAGTTCTCCACTGTTGTGTTCTCCAGCAATGAGGTGATGGAGGCAGAGCTTTCAGAGCAGATCCTGTCACCTCCTGGACAGCCAAACCTTTAGCACCAGGCCAGCTGTGAACTGGACACTTCCACCACTGCTGGGACATGAGGGACAGCAGAATTTGGGATGCCTGAAAGGAGAATTCTTGCCAGCAGAGCTGTTTATTTGGAAACGTGCCCTTGATGAATTTGTTTTTCTTATTATGACACAGAATTTCAGGCGTTAGAACTTCCCGTTTAGTGACAATCTCCTCCCTTTGGAGACTGCAGTGACACGATGAGGCAGGAATGATCTGAGTTCTCCAGGGAATCTCGTTATCTCATCCAAGGAAACTTCTGTTCATCCTAAACCAGTGGCTGGAAACCCAGCAAAGCCATCAGGAGCCATCAGGATCAAAGCCAAGATCCCATTTTGTATATCCAGCCAAACTGGCTCAGTGGACACCAGGAAATGAAACCCTTTGGGATTTATCCCTGCAGTCCTGGTTGGGTTTTGTAGCTGAGACAGGAAGAGTCAGGTAAATCCTGTTATCCCAACATTCATTTGCTCTGATTGCTGAGCACCTGCTATTGAATAAAACCCACAGTTTCTGCTCCTGGACATGTGCTGGGAGGAAGGCTGAGTGAATAATTGATTTTTCAGTTCAACTACCGAGTTAAAAAGTGGGAAAAAAAAAAAAAATCAATCTGATCCAAACCCAAGCAGATGTTTTCAAGTTTCCTTGCCAAAAAGAAAAATGAAACAATTCCACTTCAGTGATTAAAAACAAAGAGATTTTATTCTGGTTTGGGCCATTTGGAGGAAAATGAACCTGCAAAGTTATTGCATCTTTTTACACTCAACAGCCCCTTACATTCAGCATTAGCAAGGCCTGGAATGGTGTCCCCACCTCCAAATGGGGACAATGTCCCTGTGTTTAATGGGGAATCTGTTCCATGATTTCGGGGAATCTGTGGCCTGTTTGGGGGGAATCTGTTCCTTGTTTTAGGGGGAATCTGTTCTGTGTTTTGGGGGGAATCTGATCCATGTTTCAGAGGGACTCTGTTCCATGATTTGGAGGAATGTGTTCTGTGTTTCATGGAGAATATGTTCCGTGTACCATGGGGAATCTGTTCCATGTTTCATGGGGAATCTGTTCCATGTTCCATGGGGAATCTGTTCCATGATCCATGGGGAATCTGTTCCATGTTTCATGCGGAATCTGTTCCGTGTTCCATGGGGAATCTGCTCCATGTTCCATGGGGAATCTGTTCCATGTTCTATGGGGAATCTGTTCCATGATCCATGGGGAATCTGTTCCGTGTTCCATGGGGAATCTGTTCCATGTTTCATGGGGGATCTGTTCCGTGTTCCATGGGGAATCTGCTCCATGTTCCATGGGGAATCTGTTCCATGATCCATGGGGAATCTGTTCCATGTTTCATGCGGAATCTGTTCCGTGTTCCATGGGGAATCTGCTCCATGTTCCATGGGGAATCTGTTCCATGTTCTATGGGGAATCTGTTCCATGATCCATGGGGAATCTGTTCCGTGTTCCATGGGGAATCTGTTCCATGTTTCATCGGGAACCTATTCTGTGTTTAATGAGGAATCTGTTCCATGTTTCAGGGGAATCTGTCCCGTGTTTCAGAGGGAATCTGTCCCACTCACGCTCTACTCCCCGGAACAAAAAGGAAAGGTGTCTCCTGTGCTTCCACATCCCTTGGAGATGCAGGATCATCCTACCCCCCAAATTAAGTATTTGGTCTTGAGTGGAATAATCAGGATATTGTCCCAAAATCGCCCTGCAGGAAGAGGAATTCAGCAGGGAGCTGAATTCCTCTTCCTGCAGGGATCACCCCAGCAACTTAGAATTAAACAGAAGTGGATTTCAACACATTTAACCTTTGAATTGAAGGACAGAAAGTGGTTTCTCTTCCTGAGATTATTTGTTTGTTCCCTCTTAGCAGGCTGGACATTTCACAGAATTACTTTGAAATGCAGATCAGAGCAGAATATTTCAGATCAGTTTATTCTGCCCCTGAAGTTTCCTTACCTGGGTTGTCAGTGCAGCTCATGGAGTCTGTCAGGTCGCTTTGCCTTTTCCATTTGGAATCCTGCCCAGAGCCCAGGATTGTTGTTGTGGAGTTTTAATTCCCCCCAGCAGGAGCTGATCCCTCTCAGTTCTGCTGTCAGGGAAAGCAGAGCAGTTTCACTGATCCCCCTTGTAGCAGAGACAGGACTCAAGAGTCTCCCTTGTTCCATCGTGAGGCAAGGGAATTGTATTATCCAAAAATTCCTTCTTGAACATCCTTAAAGGACAGGGACGTGGGAGACAGCAGGGAGAGTGTAAACAGAAACACAATGGCAGCTCTTAACACCGAGCAACCTTTGATTTTAAATCAAAAATACTCACCCAGCCTGCAAGAATTTGGGTATTTATTTCCTCTTCTTCGGCACAGCTTCTCCTTCCCAGAGAAGCTTTCGCTGCTTCTCAAGGGGATCCTTGGGAAAAGGAAGCTGGGAGGGAAAAAATAGGGACTTTCCTCTTATTTTGTGGAAGCTGCCCCCCGAATAGCTCAGAATTTAGGGTGTGGGATGAAACTGGAGCTGAATGTTTGTGCTGCAGGAAGGGCCTTTTGCACCATCAATGGACACCTTGCATCCCAGGACAGGGGGCCAGGACACTCCCATCCCACTGGGACTGACCTGACTGGAGTTAATTCCACCAAATCTTGATAGTCCTACCCCAAAAGGACCAGTCTGGGAGTTGGGAAGTTGCCCTGAGCTGAAGAACGACCTCCCGTCAGAGGTTGTGTCACCCTGCGAGGGAAATGAGAGAAAATGGTGTTCGGGAAGTATTTTAAGGCAGAAAACCAACAAACCCAGCACATTCCAGCTTGGATGGGGCTTGGAGCAACCTGGTCCAGTGGGAGGTGTCCCTGCCCACGGCAGGGGGTGGGACAGGATGAGCTTTAATGTCCCTTCCAACCCAAACCATCCTGGGATTCTGTGATTTCAAGGCAGCTGAGCGGGCCCAGAACCCCATTAAGAGTTTTGCTATCAATGGGGTTGCAGATTTGGGGGTTGCACCTGTGCTTCCTGTTTCTGTACAAATCTTGAGGCAAAAAGATTCTCAGAATGTCTGAGGCAGGAAATTCACCTGCAGAAGGTTCAAGATGGGTCCTCTGGAGCCTTTGTCTTCCAGGGAGCAGGAAAACCCCACCTGGCAGGATAAAATGACCATGGAATGCAGCTTTGCCCCAGCCCAGCCGGCAGGAGGGTGGAATAAGGCTGAAGAAATTCAGGAATCCTGATCCCTGGAGGAATAGCTGAGGTTCACAGAGGCCACCTCTCATCAGTCTGATTATCTCGTGTCCCTGAGAGCTGGTGAACAACACGGAACAGAGAGAGGGGCTGGAGCAGCAGCTCTGGATCTGCTCCTCAGAGAGAATTCGCAGCTTTCCCGTCTATCACCTTCCATCAGCACAAAGTCTGTCTGGATAAAGAGATGGAATGCACAGGCTGAGCATAATTGCAGGGGGGAGATTGGGATAATGGCTGTAATTTGGATTGTGGGAGCAATAAAGCCAGGCTCAATCACTGCCTGCTTTATTTGGGAACGAGCCCAAGCTGCAAACAGCAAAAATGAAATTTATGAAAAATAGAGATTTCAAGAGAAGTAATGAGCATCTGTCTGCTGCGGTGATTGCAGGGGGCTGGGTGCTTCCAGCTTTGTGCAGAATCCCAGGGATTTGCTGTGGATGCACAGGCTGGGTGGGACACAGGTCAGCCAGGTGGGACACAGGTCAGCCAGGTGGGATGGATCCCCTCACAGGTGTGGATCCACCATTAGCAATCATTGGCTGGTTGGACACAGAATTTTTAGGCAGCTGAAAGTAGTTTGGGTAAGTTTTGCTCATATTTGGTCATAAGAGGCCCATAATTCCCACTGAGGGGCTGCGTTTGTGCCAGTGGTCTGGAAAACAGTCCCGATTTTTCCTGCTGCTGAGGCTGACCCATTCCATGCTGCTCCAGCTGACAACGCGCTCAGCAGGTCAAGTGAGGGGAGGAAGAGAAGGAAAATCCCACCTCAGTTTTTTTATAGTCTTCCTTTTTTCCCTTTTTTTAAAATTTTATTTTAGCAGTCTGGAGCTTCCTGTTCACTTCACAGACTCATGGAATGCTTTGGGTTGGAAGGGAACTTAAACTCATCCAGTTCCACTCTGTGCCAGGGGCAGGGACACCTTCCATTGTCCCAGGTTGCTCCAAGCCCCATCCAACCTGGCCTGGAACACTTCCAGGACACAGGGAATGGCTTCCCACTGCCAGAGGGCAGGGATGGATGGGATATTGGGAAGGAATTGTTCCCTGGGAGGGTGGGGAGGCCCTGGCACAGGGTGCCCAGAGAAGCTGTGGCTGCCCCTGGATCCCTGGCAGTGCCCAAGGCCAGGCTGGACGGGGCTGGGAGCAGCCTGGGACAGTGGAAGGTGTCCCTGCCATGGCAGGGGTGGGATGGGATGGGATTTAAGGTCCCTTCCCACCCAAAGCATTCTAGGATTCCATGATTTTTCCATGTTCCTTGGAAGACAGGGAATGGGAAGAGCGTCAGAGGTCCTGGCTGAGGGTCTGAGTCTGGGTCTGGTTCTGGGTCTGGCCCTGGCCCTGCAGGAATGCTGGGCACTGGTGATGGAACGATGCCAAGGCCTGCCAGGAGAGGACACTCAGCACCGGGATACACCTGATCCAAGGAAGGAAACCAGGTGCCCTCCTGAGCAGGAAACCACAGGGATCAGCAGGAAAGGAGGAATAAAGAAAGGCCTGAGCTCTCTGGGGTGCTTGTAGTGCACCTAATAAATTCCAGCATCGTTTGAAATCCTGGATTTTCCATAAAGTCTGTTCAAAGTCACCCTGCCTGCAAGTCTTTATCACCTGGAAGTGCTGGAATGAGCTAATAAATAATTTTCTTTGCATGGCAGGAGGCTGTGGCACCCTTGGCTTCACCTTGATGATCCCACAAAACCATCCACGCCTGGAGCTGCTCCTAGGGGCTCGTTTCACCCCATTCCCCAGTCACACAGAGTGCCCTTCACACACCCCACAAATCCCAAAATCCCACAGAACATCCCAAGGGATGGCCGGGCTTGGAAGGCACCTCTGGAGCTCACCTAGTCCCACCTCCCTGCTCAAGCTGGGTCCCGTGGCCAGGTGACTTCAAAATATCCCCAGGGAAGGAGACATCCAATAGGAGGTGTGATCTGTGATTCTGGGAAAACCCAAACCCAGCCTTTGGGACAAAATGAGGGAGGACAGTTTGCATCTGAATCAACATTTTCCATATTATTTTTTACAAAATAGACAACATTTTCCACAAGAAAAACATGATAAAGGAATTTGTAGGATTCAGCATTCCGCCTAATTTCTGGCCAATGGAACACTCTGCACTGGGAACATCTCCTGTTATTATACAGATTTTGGGAGCAGATCCTGGCAGGGCTCCTGAGGAAGCTCCGTTGGTAAATCCGAGGAAAACTTGACACAAAATTTACCTACAGCCTGAAATCTTAAATCCTACAGTCACAAGAGCAACCTCAGCCCCTTCCAGGAGTAAATCGAGGTTTTTCCTGCCCACTCTCCTGTCTGAGATGCCAGAAAAAGGATAATTATCCCAAAGAAACACTGAGAAGTGTCAGTGTGTATTTAAACTCCTTCAGAAAGGGTTTAAATGGAGCTAAATCCTTCCTTAGCCTCGGATTTTGGCAGCAGTTTGAATTTAAGGAAGTTACGGAGGTATAATTGAATCACTTTGTCCCTCAAGTTCTTAATGCTGGCAAATCAGATCTATTTATAAAAATGAATTATTTATTAAGACAAATGAACAGGCAAGAGATAACAGATGAAAGATCTTAATCAGAATTAATTACTACACAGGATAAAACTGAAAGAACTACTGGTAAATCAGAGAATAACATAAAACTGTGCAGTACAGCAAGGCACCTATATTAGAGTAAAAGAAGTGGTATTGATTGGGGGTTGAGTGTGATTTACCACTGAAATGATGATAATGTCCAGATTCTTTCACTTAAATCCTGGCAATACCCATGAAATCGGTGTCCCTGCTCACAGGGAAAATCCACACATTGCCAGGAAAATGTGCAGGAGATTTCTGCTTTGTGGAAGTTTGGTTTGGTTTTTACAGCTTAAAATGAGTGGCTGTCAGCAGAAATTCAGATTATCCTGCCAGATCTCACTTCCACAGGGAGCTTGGGGCCCAGCTAAGAGGGATGAGGACCTGAGGAATGAAATTAGAGATCACGGAGATGCTCCAAGGGCTGGAGCCCCTCTGCTCTGGAGCCAGGCTGGGAGAGCTGGGGGTGCTCACCTGGAGAGGAGAAGGCTCCAGGGAGAGCTCAGAGCCCCTTCCAGGGCCTAAAGGGGCTCCAGGAGAGCTGGAGAGGGACTGGGGACAAGGGATGGAGGGACAGGACACAGGGAATGGCTTCCCACTGCCAGAGGGCAGGGATGGATGGGATATTGGGAAGGAATTGTTCCCTGGGAGGGTGGGGAGGCCCTGGCACAGGGTGCCCAGAGAAGCTGTGGCTGCCCCTGGATCCCTGGCAGTGCCCAAGGCCAGGCTGGATGGGGCTTGGAGCAGCCTGGGACAGTGGAAGGTGTCCCTGCCCATGGCAGGGGGCAGAGTAAAAGTCCATTAAAGGCCTCTCCCAACCCAAACCATTCCATGATTTTCCCTCTGCAGGCCTGGCTCTACTCCTGACATATTCCCAAGCCCACAGCCCAGAGGGAAGGAGGACTTGGGGCATCAATTCCATGGGGCAGGGACCATCCTGGTGAATTCACGGCCCCAGGGCTGCTGCAGGGGGTTGTTGTCCCTCCTGCCCCGGGCTGGATGTCACGGACACCCCTGGAACAGCAAAGGACACAAAGCAGGCATGAGGAAACAGCACAGAGCAGCAAAATAAATATTCCCTCTCCTGAAAAGCTGCATTCACTCCTTGCCTTCCCGGAAAGAATCGAAGGAGCAGGATGATGAAAAAGAGAGAACAGAGTTAATCAACACAGAGCTCTGGCAGGGAACCAAGTCACCTTTGGAGCTTCTCGTGCTGAATGAGAAACCATCAATGAGCAGGGAGAGCAGCAAACGATTTTCACAATGGACTGGCCCAAACCCTGGAATTATTCTGCAGGGAACAGCTCTTCACAGGCTAATTGGGCTTGTTCAGTCTTGAACACCAAGGATACACCAGGGGCTCTTTTAATTTATTGGGTTTAGGAGGAGTATTTACAAATCTAAACCCGTAAAGCTGAGGCTTTGCAGCAGGAATGGAGCTAAGGCTGGTGTCAGGCAGGACTTGGCCTTCATCCTGCAGCTTAACCGCTTCATTGGGATCCATGTAGCTCATTAAAAAACATCTATTAAATATATATTAAAAGGAACCCCCCTGAACGTGGAGGAGACCAGCCCTGAATGTTTTAAATCTGCAAAAACCAACCAGAATTCAGCAGCAGAATCAGCAAATCGCCTGCAGCCCCAAGCAGGGGGAAATCGTCCAGTCAGGAGCCCAAAATCCCAGTCTGGCTCTTACAGGGCCCTTTCTGAGGTGGCCTTTGCTGGTGTGACCTTGATGTCACCACAGCGGGCCCAGGGTAGAGCAGGGACTAACTAGACCAGGATTAAGATTCATTAATTAGCAAAGCAAAGTCCCTCTCAAATGAATGAGGGAGGAAGGGAAGTCACAAATGCCACTGAAATTCGGCATAATTATTATAATAATTAAAGTACTAAAAAATGTAAATTGAAAAATCAATTTTAATTTTTTTTTGACCTAAAAACTTTTAAACAATTATTAAAATAATTTTAAAATTAGGAAACTTTCTAGGAGCTGAAAAAATGGTCAAATAATCAGCTTGAAAGGGGCTTCAGGAGGTTTAGAGTCCAACCCTTTTCCTCCAAGCATGGCCAACAATAAGATGAGATGAGATATGAGATTATTTTGAGCTTTTTCAAGGCTTGTCTTAAAAACCTGCAAGTGTGCGGCTTCCATGGGAAACCTCTCCCCATCCTGGGCTGCCCGGTGGTGAAAACATGGATTTGGGCTTTTCATTTTTGAGTGGTCCTATGGAAAAGAGGAGGAGAGAGGGAAAAGAGGGTAAAGAAAGTGGGTAAAGAAAAAATGCAATAAGCTCATGTTGAGCAGTGGTCAAGCAGAAGGAGCAGAGCTCATTTCACCTCCTATTTCATGCCTCCATTCTGAGCTGGATTTTCCAAGTTCCTCATTTCCCCCTGAGAGCTGGCACATCTGGGGTATTATTCAGTTTATCCTGAAGGAATGGCTGATATCTCAGACCAAAGTCCCTCAGGACTTCTCTCTCTGGGGCTGTGAGGACACCAGACAAAACCACATCACGGGGCTGTGCAAAGCTGGATCTGGAGCCTCCAGCCCTGCTGCCTCCTCCGCACCATCTCCCAGACATCCTTCTCTCCTTTCCGTCCTCCCACCAGCTCACGTTTGCTGTCTGTGCAAAGGTGGAGCCTCGGCCAAACCAAAATGTTCAGCATCATCCTCACCAATGCAGAATCCAAGGCACTGAAAGCCGGGCAGTAGAACAGCTTGGGGGATGGATTTTCCCACTAATTTGGATTAAATGAGGAGCTCTGTCCCCTCAGGAGGGGCTGATCCATGCTCTGTGTGCTTTTTTCTTGTCAGCCTCCCATTTCCCACTCCGGAGGCAGAGCCCAGTGCAGCCACTTGGCTCTTGTGGGAGCTCCAAATGAGCCTGGAGAGCCCTGCACTCCCTCGGACACGCAGGATGGTGTTGGGAGCTCCAAACGAGCCTGGAGAGCCCTCCATTCCATTCCCTCGGACACGCAGGATGGGGTTGGGAGTTCCAAACGAGCCTGGAGAGCCCTCCATTCCATTCCCTGGGACACACAGGATGGTGCTGGGAGCTCCAAACAAGCCTGGAGAGCCCTACACTCCCTCGGACACACAGGATGGGGTTGGGAGTTCCAAATGAGCCTGGAGAGCCCTGCACTCCCTCGGACACGCAGGATGGGGTTGGGAGTTCCAAACGAGCCTGGAGAGCCCTGCACTCCCTCGGACACACAGGATGGTGCTGGGAGCTCCAAACGAGCTTGGAGAGCCCTCCATTCCCCTCCCCTGGACACGCAGGATGGGGTTGGGNTGGTGTTGGGAGTTCCAAACGTGTTTGGAGAGCCCTCCATTCCATTCCCCTGGACACACAGGATGGGGTTGGGAGTTCAAAACGTGCTTGGAGAGCCCTCCATTCCATTCCCTGGGACACACATGATGGTGTTGGGAGTTCCAAACGTGTTTGGAGAGCCCTCCATTCCATTCCCCTGGACACACAGGATGGGGTTGGGAGTTCCAAATGAGCCTGGAGAGCCCTGCACTCCCTCGGACACGCAGGATGGGGTTGGGAGTTCCAAACGAGCCTGGAGAGCCCTGCACTCCCTCGGACACACAGGATGGTGCTGGGAGCTCCAAACGAGCTTGGAGAGCCCTCCATTCCCCTCCCCTGGACACGCAGGATGGGGTTGGCACCACATCCCAGCTGCAGGAGGTGTCTGGCTGGCTCCAGGTGCCACATCCCACGTCCCTGTAAAGCAAACCAGGCATGGCCTGGAGCTGATCCACGCTGAGCTCTGTGTGGGCAGGACAGGACAATTTGTCACCCAGTTCCTGGGGACCAGAGCGGCTTTAAGGGGTCATTAATTTAAGCCAGTCTCTTATTTAGCTGCTACATTTATGCAGCCTCACTCATCGCTCAGGCAGGCATTTCCCACTCCCAATTCCCCATTCCCCATTTTCCATCTGGAGCTGCTCTCCCCCAGCAGGACCTTTTCCAGTTGACCTGGAGCAGTGGCCAAGGCACCGACTGGAGACCAGGGCTGAACACCAGGAATGAGCCAGCTGCAAATGCCACTCCTCTGGTCTGGTTCCTGCCTGGAAAGATCCATCCAAGCAGCTTTGGGAATGGTTTGCAAACGAGAACACCCCTTCTGCATCACGCACAGAAAGGATCAAAACGGGACGAAGCTGAAACGCGGGAATGGTTTGATAGAATCCTCTTTCTTTTCCAGCTCCTCTGTAGGAGGGATTGTTTGGGCACCGAGCAGACAAAAAATTAGCATTGTTAATTTGCTGCAAGCCAGGGCACCTCAAGAAATGCAACACAATTAATTAGCCCCTAAAAAAAAAAACAACCATTTGAAGTGTTTATTGCAGGATCAAGCTCCTGGTTTTATAAGCAGATGGGGAAATAAAGTGCTGGGAATGACATGGAGAAAACAGCTGCAGTGGGAGCAGAGCCTAATTCATAATTCAACAGCCTAATCAGGGAACATCTTCCGCAGTTCCTCGCTGGAATGGCAGAACGTGAGCAGGCAAACGATGAGGCTGCTTTAGTTCTTCAAGAGCTGCTGCCAATTAGCTCGCTGTCTTCGTTAGCCGTGTACACAGCTAATGAGAGGCCCACGGTATTAAAGAGCCCAACAAAAGTAGGGCAGCCTCAAATAATTCTCTTAATGATAAACACTCGGCGGCAGCGTTTCAATAGGGTTTGGTGGGAATTCATTAACAGAATAAAGACCTGTTCACCCTCCCTTTGCGGAGGGCTCCCGTCCTCCTGCATGGAGGGGGGGGGGGAATGTTTTGGTGGAGCTGCTGTTGGCTCTGGAATTGCCTTTTGGGGTGGCTGCAGTTGGTGCTGGATCATCTCCAGGCATCTCCAGTGGCTTTAGCTTTGCACTCTGGATGCCCAGTGCTGGTGGTGGCACCGAGGAAAATTCACCTCTGCTGGCGGGGACATTCCTGAGGGTCCCAACTCTCTGCAGGGACAGAGAGGGAACCCTCTGGGACCAGCCCAGGTCACAACAGCAGCTGGACCTCTGGGGGGAGATGAGAGATGCTGTAGGGATTTCACTGCTCTCAGGGAAACGTGAATCCTGGCATGGATCTGCCCCTGAATCCAACAGGAAAACTTGTTCTGGGGAAGACCCCACAGAGGGATCAATGTCCTACTGATGCCTAAAGAGGCCAACCTAGAAACAGAGACTGGACAGGAGTAAGGGAATAAAGGTGGATATTTATTTGAAAGGCCTTCAGAGGCACACCCTGGGCAGGCCAAAGGCTGCACCCAAGATGGACCCCAAGTCACGAGTTCTTCACACTTTTATAGCTTTGCTCCATTTGCATCTCAACCCAATTTCACCAATTAAACTTTAGCTAATGATGGAATTTCCCCTCAGCTTGCCCCCCTTCTCAAGATGCTGGGTTACACATTTTGGGCCTAGGCCGGGCTGGGTGTCCTTGGAGAGCAGCCTGGAGAGGCTTTGTTCTGTCTGTCTCAGCATGAGAGAGCAGCAGCTCCCAGGCTGCAGGACACTGCAGAGTTACACACTGGGAATACAGGATTTGGAAAATATAAAAGCTAAAACCTAAGGCATCACTGCACTGGGAATAAGGAGTTTGCCCTGGAATAGCCTTTGCTCTCCATCAGGCTCTTGGCTTGAAAGACACCTGACATGGTCAGTGCCCTGGGCAGAAAGATGCTTTTTATTTCAATTAAAACCCATTTGTCTGAGCTGGGATCCATTGGGATGATGCTGGCATCCTGGAATTCTGGTCTAACCTGGAGATCATTCCACTGGAAGCCTGGTCATCTGCTGGCTCCATTTCCCTGCCCTGGCACCAGGACACCGAGCACTGACTGGGTCCATGTCACAGGACAGCGACATCCTGGCCCTGGTCACCTCCCAACATCCCTGTGCAGGTCTGTGCAGCTGGATTAGTCCAAGGTCCAAGATAAATTCCCGGGATTTGGAGCCTCTGTGCTGGCAGCAATCCCAGTTGAGGTCTTTCATCTTCATGGATTCTCCAACTAAAATCATCGAGTGCAATTGGGAGAGCACCACACTGAACACCTCTGCTGGTCTTCCCAAGGCTGGGAGAGTCCAAGACCATAAAAATCCATTTGGAGGGCATCAGGCCACTGATTTTGGAAGGGATGTGTTTTCCTTGGGGCAGGATCAAAGCCTCTGAACTGAGAGAAGCCTGAGTTTTGTGTTTGCCTGCTTTGTAAGGCAAACCTTTTGTAAAACCAGCCCCAACTGCACTGATTTCTTCAGCTGAGGTTCTGATCCACTGGGGAAAATGGAACATTTCCCAAAGATGTTTTACTTCTTCCTTTCAAAACAATAACTTCACATTTTCAAACAACAAAAGCACAAAATTCCAGCAGGCACCTTGTCAGCGCTTCCTTTTACACCAAACCCAGAAGCATTTTTAAGTTCTTGCAGAAGGATTTTTTTAAAATTTAATTCGATGGGAAAGTCCAACTTTTTCCCAGTCTGGCTCTGATAAAAGTGGATGTTCCGAGCCCATTGATATCTTCAGGCTGTGCTGACATTTGCGGAGAGAGGAGCCAGAGCCCCAGATGAGTCACTGCCTGAAGAACAAATGGATGATTCCTCCCTGATGGGCACTTGGACAGCCCCAGCCCAGGGCTGAGATCCCTCTGATCCTGTCTCAGAGCATTCCCTGCCAGCTTCTCCCTCAAATCCCACTTTTGTGACCCGTCTGAGCTTCCCTGGCTTTCATCTCCTGCTTCTTCTCCAAGCACTTTGGGGCTCGCAATGTGGTGCCGGGATTGGGAGCTGCTCCCTCAGGGCAGACTTGGATACAAAATCTCTCCCACCTCCTTCCACAGAGGGAAAACAAGCCCTTCCCAAGGCATCGCTCCCTAAAAAGCCCTCAGGGAGCACAAGGCTCTGATTAAAACAAGAAAAGTAATTTTCCATGTCTCCATTCAAGACCTGAGCCTTTCAATAATTACTGAGCTAATCTGACATTCATGATCCTTGATTTCAGTCATTCATTCCGGAGCTGATTAACGAGATGTTCCTTAGTGGAACACAGCTTCCCTTCTTCCCCCGGGGCAGGAGAATTTTAGGAAAAATATTAAATATTCCAAAGGAGAGCTGGTAATTGGCAGGAGCACTCCTTGTCTGCTCTCCAATCCTTGGGCTTCCTCACCACTAGGAGAGGTCTCTCCCAAAAGATGACTTGGGAATGAGCAGCTGGGAAGGAGGTGGAGTTCCTCTGGATTTCCCGTTGCTCCCAGTAAGGAATCAGCTTATGGAGGATCCTATTTCTTACCCACTTGGAGCATCCATGACAGTTTTTTCCCTCTCCCATCCACTTTGAATTTCCCTGCAATTCCTTGGTTTTGAGCAATTCCTTGGTTTGGTCCTCAGCCTGTAAATATTTTTGGCCGTCACCGATGCCGTGTGTCCTCTCAATCCCCTTCCTTAAAAACCCTTTCCACACCGGATCAGCAGAGTGGGTCATCCCAAACTTCCAGGACAACATCCGACCTCTCCTTGGGCTCCATAATTTTTCAATTTACAGCTCAGCATGGAATCTGTGCTTCCCACGGGAGCATCCTCAGGGATACGTGGCAGGACTGAAGTGGGAGACGTGGAATCGGTGAAGGATCAGTCACACCCTTCCTTTATGGGGGAATTGAATTCAATATTTAGGGAACAAAATTCCCCCATACCCCAAAATTCCCCCATACCAGACACATCACAGGCCACCAGAGCTTTAGGCGAGGCTGAAATTTCTGGTTTTCTCCTGAATGAGATGGGCTCAGCACTTCCACGATCTACTTGGAATTTCTGCACTTCAGAGGTCACCAGTTTGTGCCATTCCAGCACAATAAAAAATATTTTCCTTAAAAAAGCCCAACAAACCCAGGAAGGGGTTTGGTGGCCAGGACAGGGTTTTGTGGCCCAGGACAGGGTTTGGTGGCCCAAGATGGTGTTTGGTGGCCCAGGATGGGGTTTGGTGGCCCACGATGGGGTTTGGTGGCCCACGATGGGGTTTGGTGGCCCACGATGGGGTTTGGTGGCCCAGGATGGTGTTTGGTGGCCCAGGACAGTGTTTAGTGGCCCAAGATGGTGTTTGGTGGCCAGGACCCCTCTGACATTTCCAGAAAGGTTTCCCTGCCCCACTAGAAAGCCTTTCCCATGGTGCCAATGACCTGCCTGGCTCCACAGGAATTTTTTTCCCTTGGATAGCAGGAATTCTGCAGGATTTGCAGATGCTCAGAGGCTGCGAGAGGGGGATTCTCCCACCCCAGCCTGACTTTGGTACAAACACACCAAAAACTGGGCCAAAAAGGGAGGGAAGAAATTAAAATCCTGACGAGCCACCTGGTCCATGCAATGATTCCCGATAATGAGGAGTCGGGAAAGGGATCGTTAGCGCGGGCTGCAATTAAAAATGCAGCACGGGAATGTTGCATAATGTAAACACGGCAATTAATGGAGTGTGTTAATGAATGGAACGGGTCCTGACAGCCCTGGCGTGCAGGGGGTGGTGCCTCTTTCACTCCTCATGCGGAACATCCAACAGGAAATGTTGTTCCCTTAATAATTCATTAAAATTGGGAGCAGCGTGCCAGGATCCGGGAAGAGCCCCGTCCCTGCCTGGCTCTCTGCATCCTTTGGAATTACACAGGCATAGGTTTAAGAATATAAAAAGAAGGCTCATTTCACAGAATCATGGAAAATTTGAGGATGGAAAAGGTGATTCCCAACCCTCCTGCTCACAACAGGGCTGTGTCCAGCTGGGAATATCTCAAATAATTCTTATCAATCCATTCTGCTTTTCCCAGTGGCTTCAAGTCAGGTGGAAGCAGCCAAGCAGATCCAAACTGATCCAAAGTGATTAGGGATTCCCAGGAATGTTCTCCCAGGGAGCAGCATCAAACTTTAAGTAATGATGCTGTTCCAGTTGACTGTTTTATTAAAGCTCGAAATAATTATTCCCATTTGAAGAGACAGGCTGGAAATAACGACTCTGATTTGCAGAATTCCATCAGCTTCCACAAAAAACCTGTTATTCCAGCAGGATTGTGGGATCTGAACCCCAAAATCAACATGAGTGCCCCCAAAAAAGGGCAGCGTAGGAGGCGCCAGCCCTGGGATGCGACACCCACAAGGGCAGTGATGCCTGGGATGAGGGACTGCACATCCTGCAATCCTTCCCTTGGGATTTTCCTACCATTATTCAGCACACACATGGAAAAACAAACACACTCCTGGCCTGAATTTCAATTCAGGGAATGATCTTCGTTACTAAAAACATTGGGAGCAGACCCTGGTGACACCTTTACTTCTGCTGATTTATCCTCCCTTCACACGTGGAAAAAACCTGGGTTCAGCCTTCTCCGCGGGGCTGGGAGCAGGCAGGGTGGGAAGGAGGTCACCCTGCCTGTCCCAAATCGGCTTCTGTGTCCTGCTAAATCCGATTCCAGGCACCAGATAGGAAATTCCAGATAAACAGAATATCAAAAATTTAAATACATGTAGGGATGTCCCAGCTTTTACAAGAGCACAGCCATCAAAACAATGCAGGGATGCAAAATATTCCTCCTGGGATGTTTCTGCTGGCTGTGACCTCCAACTCCTCTCCCTGAGCAGATTCCTGCTATTCCTGATCCATGTTCAGCCCCAACTTTTCATGTCCAGGAATCTGCCTGATGAGGCCCATCCAACATTGTGTGTCCTGAAGCTTCCTCAGGGACGTGAAACCCCCAGAATTCCCAGAGTGACCTGCCAGGCTTTGCTTTTCCAGGCTCTGGGATTTGCTCTGGAGGTTCTCCAGTTCAGCTTTTTCTGGGGGAGGGATTTTCATAAATATGTTCAAAAATGCACTTGGGAATCAACCCAAGGGAGGACTTTGCTGTGTTTATTGGAATTTAAGGAATAAAAAGGCCGATAGATGGTATAATTCTTTATTTTGCCTGAAGGAATTTCTCAACACTTGCGTGGCAAGGTCACAGAATGCTACAACCATGGAATGGTTTGGGATGGAAGGGAACTTGGAGTTCATCCAGTCCCACCCCTGCCATGGGCAGGGACACCTCCCACTGTCCCAGGCTGCTCCAAGTCCCTCCAGCCTGGCCTTGGACACTGCCAGGGATCCAGGGGCAGCCACAGCTTCTCTGGGAAAACCATTCCAGAGCCTCTCCACCCTCACAGAGAGGAATTCCTTCCCAATATCCCACCTAACCCACCCTCTGTCCATGGGAAGCCATTCCCTGTGTCCTGGCCCTGTGATTCACATCCCATTCCTCTGGTCACGGGGAAGACACTCCTGGCTGGAACAGGATCACGGCTGAGTTTGGGAAGTGGTGCTTTGTAATGAGTCATTAAGCCCAACAATTAATGGTCCCACCAGCCTATGGAATGCTGGGTTTAATTCCATTGGCATTATTCCATCCACACCCCAGTGTTTCATATTAGGGTTATTTTTATGCCCCTTACAGGAAGGTCTCCCAGCCCCAATTTGCCATTCCAAGACAGCTGCAAGAACTCCATGGAATGGGACATTCCAGCCATTAAACATGGAACAATCCCAGTTTTAGTGATCTTCACCGATTAATTACAGCAACGAGCTTAAGACAATTAAAGACAACTAATTAATGGGCTGCTTCATTGTTTGTCAGGAGTGATTTCTTCAGGATGGGAAATGGAGCTGAACCCCAGCGCTACAAATGGGAAGAATCAGAGAGCTGGGAATACATCCCCTTCCCGAAAATTGGCAATCATTCCTGCTGGGAATGAGAGTTAATCAGAAAGGCACCTCCAAGCTCTGATCCCAAGGTTTAATTGGAATTCTGACTTCTCATTGAGGTTGGCCACCTTAGAAAGCAAGGTTTTCTTACTTGATCATAACTCACAACTTCCTAACACAGGGAATATTTTCATTTTCCATGAGACTCCACTTCTGGATTTTCATCTTTTCACTTGCAACCTTTTCTTATTGGTTCCCATTGTCGAGAGTTTAAATTCGGGCATCTTTTCAGTCAGAAATGCCGTTTTCAGTCAGTTTTGGCACCTCCCAAAACTTCACAAAAGTGATTTTTCATCCCAGAATATTTGTTGGTTTTGAATTCTGGTTGTTTTTGTTGTTGTTTTTTTTTTAATTTGGGGTTTCCAGTAGAAAATACGTTCAGAAGAGAGGAAGAAAAATAGGGAAAGGATAGAATTTTTTTCTTTCTGAAGCTGGGATTATCTGTGTGAGGTTTTTACCTTTCTAAGGAAGAAAGGTGGTCCAGGAATCCAAGAAAACCAGGAACACTGATCCAACTGAGCCCTTTTTTCCTGCCTTGCCATAAACCCCTTCCACCCCTCCATCACCCTCCAATTTATCAATTCCCAGGTGACAGTGAGAGCGCTCCAGAGCCCCATTCCAGAGTCCTAATTCCAAAAGTATCCAAGCCCAAGAATTAAGGAATTATCTGCTGAAGTTTGAGTTGAGAATCAGGAAATTTGGGAAAAGATCCAAACGTTACATTTGTGGTTTTGAGATGGAGGAAAATCACAGGATTCTTGTTCCAATATTCCCTTTGTCCAGCCAAGGAAGGCAGAACTGTCAGGGAGCTCCCGCTGCTGTCGGAGGTTTGGCACCTTCACGGGAAGAAGGAGGGGATGGGAATCAGAGGGACTGACACATCCCATGGAATGTGACACGGAACGGCTGCAGCTCCTGGGGATTTACCAGCACTGGGAGCTCTGAGCAGAGCCAGGCTTCTCACTGCATCCAGCAGGAAAAGGCACCCATGGGCTGGGAAGTGCAGGGAAATTCACCTGGGTGGGATAAACAATGCCCCTGGGGCACATCCCGAGGGATAGATTGAATCCCAGCCCTCGAGCAGGGAAGTGATGGAGAGTGCAGGAGACACCAGGAGAGGCCCCTCAAGCCAATCATGGATATCTCACAGAACCATGGAATTCTTTGGGTTGGGAGGGACCCTAAAGCCCACCCAGTGCCACCCCTGCCATGGCAGGGACACCTTCCACTGTCCCAGGCTGCTCCAAGCCCTGTCCAGCCTGGCCTTGGACACTGCCAGGGATCCAGGGGCAGCCACAGCTTCTCTGGGCACCCTGTGCCAGGGCCTCCCCACCCTCCCAGGGAACAATTCCTTCCCAATATCCCATCTAAATCTTTCCTCTTTTCATGGAAAATTTCCCCCTCCTTGTCCCACCTGCCTTCAAATCCAGGATGTTTCTATTTTCCCTCGGGTTTTATGAGTAGAAAATGTCAAACAAATATCCAGGAATCTCCATGGACAGGAGGGAATAAAATGAGCTCTCCACCATGTGAGGAGGAGCATGGAATCCACACCCAGGGGTGGCCGTGGCTTTGGGGGATGGAGAAATGAGTGGGTTTAGGGCTGGAGGGTCCTCTGGACATCCCTGCCCGGCTCAGGGGACTGCTTGATCCAATTCCTGTCCCAAACAGGAACGTGGCAGATGGAGAAGGAGCCTGGGTTGAGGCTGGAGGACTCAGCCCAGCCGTGCTGGAGCTGCTGGATGGCTCCGTGTGACGGATCCGAGCAGCCTCGGAGCCCTGGGTTACACAGGGATTATCCTAATCCTTTCATTAGCTTAAATCCTGCTTTTCTCCAGCACAGGCGAGGCAGTTCCAAGGAGAAAGGAGTCAGCGGTGCAGGAGCACATTCCCCGCTCTGCCAAGGAGAAGGAGCTGGGAATAATCCCCTCTGTTAAACCAGGATGAATGGGATGTGACTGACACCCCGGTCCCGCTGTTCCTCGCTCTGGAGTGGAGGGCGCTGCTCTCACAGCAGCTCGGGAAAGGAGCAGGAAAAACCCCAGAAGAGGTTTCTTAATTAGGAAAATTTCATTTCTGCAGATTAACATATTTATTAGAGTCATTAATCATCTCTTGCTGTGTCCTACCAGAGCACAGCTCAGCAGGAGCAGGGTGGGATGGGAGAACTCCAACAAGGAGCCGGTGGCTTCCAGGGGAACATCCCAGCACAGAGCATCCCTCTGCTCCAGGGTCACTGGGAATGAGCCAGGAACAGCCTTGACAAAGTTGTCACCACTGCCACAGGAGGCTAAAAAAGAGTTGGAGAGGGACTTGGGACAAGGGATAGAGGGACAGGACACAGGGAATGGCTTCCCACTGCCAGAGGGCAGGGATGGA
Organism: Pachycephala philippinensis; assembly: GCA_013397055.1. NCBI lineage: Eukaryota > Metazoa > Chordata > Aves > Passeriformes > Pachycephala > Pachycephala philippinensis. The sequence goes on along the minus strand of VWZT01008114.1, from coordinate 39,803 downwards.
TGGGATATTGGGAAGGAATTGTTCCCTGGGAGGGTGGGGAGGCCCTGGCACAGGGTGCCCAGAGGAGCTGTGGCTGCCCCTGGATCCCTGGCAGTGCCCAAGGCCAGGTTGGACAGGGCTTGGAGCAGCCTGGGACAGTGGAAGGTGTCCCTGCCCATGGAGGAATCGGATGAACTTTAATGTCCCCTCCCTCCCAGGTCATTGTATGGACTCAGAGGAACCAGCCTGAGGTCCCATTCAGTGGTGAGGGGGATGGGAATTGCTCCAGCCCTGATTTCTGGCTCATTCCCACCTCCTACCAACCCCATATCCCCACCCAACAGGGCAAAACAGGTTTCCCAAACATCTTTTTCAGGATATGTCCCAGACAGCGCTGCCTCCCCGGATCCCTCAGCCCACCCAGGCCCAGCAGGTCCCGCTCAGCAGCTCCTGCCATGAGGGCACTGCTTAGAACTTCACATGTAGAATATAAATAGAAAATACAGATGAACTTTAAGGCACCACTTTGTATCCCTGAGGCCTCTCCTGCACCAGCTCGGGGCTCCTCCTCCTCTGCTGTGACCCTTTTCGGGGCTCAGGGAGGTGCTGGTGTGTCCTGGTGGGAGGGGACAGGGGGCCTGGCTAGCCACACTTGTCACCACCACGCCATGAAGTCTGTGCTCTCTGCCCTTCACTCAGTGAGCTTCTTCCCTCTTTTCCCTTTTCCAGCACTCCAGGAGCCCACCCAGACTTCGAAGTCCTCAGTGACCTCAGCATTCCCACACTGTGGCAGGGCACATCACCCCTCTCCCCCCACAGATGGCCGGTGCAGGTAGGAGAGATGACCCAGGCAGGCAAGGTCCAGCAGGTATCCTCTCCTGGCACCAAAAAGCCTGCTAGCTTAACAGATGTGGGAAGAGATAAACAAACACAGGTGACCAAAAGGGCTGTTTTTACACTATAAAAGTACTACAGTTTAACACAGAGGCAGAAGTCTCTTACACCCTCCTTGAGAACGTGTGAGAAGATTTCTCCCCGAAGTTGGATGCAGCTTTGAGGTCACTTTCCCGGGAATTTAGAGAGAGGGTTTTTCAATGTGTACTCCGTCAAAGAATTGGATGGTGAGAAACATTGGATCCTAAGTTGCACTATTTCTTAGCTAGCTGTGATTTTAATGGTACCTTTAACCCCATGTGTAATACTAGTATCCCTTTTGTCTTATTCCTGTGTAGTAATAGTCTGTTTTAAGTCCTATGTCTGTTAGTTTTATGTCTATAAATAAATAATTCATTCTATAATAGAGTGAATCAGCCATTATTAAAGAACTTGAGAATAAGAGTGGATCTTGGGGTGCTGGGCACCTCAATAAAGCTACTGCCTGCTGCCAGAGGCCTGGGCAAAAGGCAGGGGCTGATTTAAACCCACATCATCCATTCATAACACATACAAACAACTTCATTCTTGTCCTGCTGTATTTTTCCTGCTAAACTGCGTCTGCCCCACTCCCGGAGGAGAAGCAGAGGGAATTTGCTCTCCCCTCCTGTTCCTGGGCACAGCCATCAGGATGAAAGGAAACTCGTTGATCCCTCAGTTTCTGAGCCTGCCCTGATTTCTGAGCCTGGGAAAGAGCGAGGAGCTGCCATGTGCTCCAGCTCCAGCCTCCAAGGACGATGTGCTCCCAGGAAAGGGGACATTAGGGCAGGCAGGGGACAGAGCAGTTTTGGGGAGGTCTGGGCTGAGCAGGAGGACTTGGCAGCACTTACACTCAGGAATAAGGAGTTTTTACAGTGATGTTTCCTCTGAGCCCCAGAGGAGCAGATCCTGGCTGGATTTGCAGTGATGAGCAGCTCAGAGCTCATCCATCACACTCAGAGGGTTCCCCTAATTAGAGATCCCCTTTTGGAGCATCCAGTCCCTGACAGAATCCCAGCAGGGCCCTCCCTCGGCTCTGCTCTGCTCCAACCAGGAGATTTTTCTTCATCTGCTTCTGACACCTCCTGCGCTCGTTGGGAGCTGCTGTGGTTGTTGGGAGCTGCTGGCCAGCAGCCAAACCCCAGCAGAAGCAGCTCAGCGTCACTGGTGCAGGAGATAAGAGATTTCCAAGAGATCCAAGGCCTGTCCAATGGCGGCACGTGGCACTGGCTCCCCGCAGTGTATCCCAGTGCCTCCCAGTTTGGCAGAGCTAAGCCAGACTCAGTGTCAGGATTTCCTGGCAATGACTCCAAGGAGCAGGTGGGTACCACACATCCACCCCTTTCCTGCTCCATGGATTTGTGCCAAAGGCAGCAACGCTCCAGCAGCTCTGCCCAGCCCAGCCCAGCCCAGGGTCGGGGCAGCTGCCCCTCCTCTGAGCACTTTGTGGTGATTTTCCCTCTGAGCAGAAATTTGTGCTTGTTTTACCCCTGAGCAGATGTTTGTGGTTATTCTGCCCCTGAGCAGATGTTTTTGGTTATTTTGCCCCTGAGCAGATGTTTGTGGTTATTCTGCCTCAAGCAGATGTTTGTGTTTGTTTTGCCCCAAGCAGATGTTTGTGGTTATTTTGCCCCAAGCAGATGTTTGTGTTTGTTTTGCCCCCGAGCAGATGTTTGTGGTTATTTTGCCTTTGCCCCCAGAGCCATCACTTGATATCAATCTGCATCCCACAACCATTCCAGCTAATCAGTCACTAATGACATGATGGAGTACCTCGGTGGCTTTTAGGAATATCACACCGTGCCCTGGCAGGAGTCAGGGAAGCGCCAAAGATCCTGAACAAAGCACCTGGGAAGGGAAATGTTTCTCCAGAGGCCAGGCTGGCCCCTGGCTCACCGTGGCTCTGGTCCCATCCGTGTGTCCAGCTGCCAGGGGATGTCCTTGCTCCTGGAAGGAGAAGGGGCTGGAATTGGTGTGGGGCAGTTTCAAAGCCCAAACCAGTCCCTGCAGATGCATTTCTGATCCCCCTTTCTGATGGAGAAGGTTTAGAAGGAACACCTTGATTTTCCCTAAATCCCAAGTGCCTCACGATCCATTTTGTCCCCCCAGGAAAATCCCATCCCCACTTCCAGTCTCCTGCCCTCGGTGAGAGAGGCAGAGGTGCCAATCTGTGAGGAAAAAGCCACTTTTTTTGCTCAGATCGAAGTCCTGCTTCGCCTTGGGCAGCACCAGAGCAGAGATGTTTGTCCCAGAGCTCCCGTGAGCAGGAGCTGATCCCGTGGATCAGGACAGGGTTCAGCACTGGCAGCAATTTGGGGCTCCTGGAATCTGGCAGGGAGATGTCACCTCAAAACGACAGCAGGAACTGACCCCAGGCAGGAGCTGCAGGGAAGACCCCGCTGCTCCATAGCAGGAGGATGCACGGGCAGAGCTGCAGGAGCCAGGGAATTTATTCTGGGAATTTCTTTTGTGTGTCTGACATCTTAAAACATCTCTCTCAGGATTTGCTGGAGGTTATTGTCCAAAATACCAAGTTAGCTGGACCTCTCATGGTTATTTACCTTTTGGAAGCATGGAAATATGGAACAAAATATCCAGGATTTGTTCTGACCTCCACATCCATTAAATATTAACCTCATCTGCTCGCTAAGTAGGGAAGACAGGACACCGGGTCCACGGAGAGAATCCCTTCCTGTCTCCTCCATAACGCAGCTAATGATGATTTTGGAAGACCAACTGTTTCAGGGAGCCGAATCCCAGCACAGGGCACGGGGCTGGCACAGGCAATGGCAGGAGATAATCGGGATGTGCTGGAGCAGATGCAGCAGCAGAGGAAGATAAATGGGTGGGAGTTAGAAGGGAAGCAGCAAAAATGAATAGGGGCTGTGAGACCGGAGAGATTAAACAAGATAAAAAGCAATAAATATGTACATTCCCAGTAAACAAGGATTAATGGGAATGGGGGATGTAGCCAGGAGAGGTCTGCTGCAGCCAGGGGAGGGTGACAGGACTAACAAGACACTGAGGAGACAGGAGAGTGCTGGCAAACCTTGAACCATCACAGCGAGGAGGAAAGGAGGAGCCCAGGGTGGGGTTGGTGAGGAGAGAGGACAGGGAGACAACGGGAATGTGGGGACAACGGTGACAAAATCAGTGTCACCTCACACGGCAGAGGCAGGGGGTGATGGAGACACTCAGGCCTGCAGGGGCTCGAGGCCCCTCACACCAGCTCCTGGTGGTAATTTGGGAACCAGAACTTCTCTCCCAGGGAAGGGTGAAGCCTCGTGGAGAGGACAAAACCTCCCACCAGCTGCTCAGTTTTACTGCCCACAGAGAAGCGGAGTTCCAACCCTTTCTCCCTTTTCCCTTTTCTCTTTTTCCTTTCCCCTTTTCCCTTTTCCCTTTCCCCTTTTCCCTTTTCCTTTACAGCAGCACCTCCAAGGCTCCTTCTCCAGGAGGTTTCAGCCTTGATCCTGCTGCCCAGAGGATCCAAACACCTTCACCCCCAGGTCTGGGCACTCCCTGGTGCCACTGCAGAGGCCCAGAGAGGAGGAGGAGGGTGAGGGAGGATCACTTGTCCACCTTGGAGAGGATTTTTCCCAGCTTGGAGAGGATTTTGGAGAAGAGGAGCTGGAGATGTGGCAGGAATTCTGGCCAAGGACAGAGACTGAGTGCCTTCCCTGATGAACTCTCCACCAGGTGCTGAGAGAAGGGAACCATTCATTAAAGGGAATTTCCCTTTTCCCGCCAGGCTGCAGATCCCGCAGTGATAAAATTAATTAACAACTGCAATTAAACCCAAACCTCCCCCGTTTTGCCAGGATGAGCTGGGGTTTATCATGGCTCCAGCATCCAGGGGAAAGCAAGGGTAGGAAGTGCTCACAGGCTGGGATCCTCTGAGCCCTAAATCAATTGTTCTTGCGGAAAAATTTCTTAGGAGGCTTGGATTTAGGAAGGCAGGATCCAAATTCCCTGAGTATCCTGGAAAATGATGGCCAGGAGAGCTCCAGCGCTGAAGATGGGCTCCAGCTCCGAGATCTCGGGGATCCTGGATCCATGGCAGAGAGCAGAGGGTGAGGAAGGTCTCGAGCGAAGAAGGTGTGCCCAGAGAAGCTGTGGCTGCCCCTGGATCCCTGGCAGTGTCCAAGGCCAGGCTGGAGCAGCCTGGGACAGTGGAAGGTGTCCCGGCCATGGCAGGGGTGGCACTGGATGGGATTTAAGGTCCCTTGTCCAAAATCCCTCTCAAACAGAAGTGCTGGCACTGACAATGCCCAAATTTTCCGGAGTGTGAGTCCGAACTCCGACTTCTGGGAGCAGCAATCCCATCTCGTCTGTGCTCTTAATTAAATCAGTTATAAGAAGTAATTGAATTAAGAGCCATTTATCCAGAGCCTGATTGTTTCAGGTCTTTGTAGAGCCCTGAAGAGAACAAAGCTTTCCAGCAGGGCCTGACTACACCCGATCTACCCAGGGAATACAAACCCGGGAGTGCGAGGAGAGAGGGAAACCCAGGGAAAAGCTGCACATAAAGACATCAGCACTGTGCAGGGGAGGTGTCTGTGAGGCTGTGCAGCCTCTGACTGCGGAGAATCCGAGATCAGAGGGAACAAAAGCCCTGAGCAGCCTCGGCTGGCCTCAAACTTCTCCTGCTCCGAGCAGGAGACTGCTCCAGAGCCCTCCTGAGGAGCTCCAAGCTGAGTCCTGTGCGACCACATCAGGCATTAACGGGCCATTGGCTCTCTTGGTGCTGCACAATTGTTAATTATCCATTGGATAACCCCTGCTAGGCTCCCAGCAAACCTCTCCAGCCTTTTTTCCCCGTTTTTTCAGGATTCAGCAATGCAGGAAGCACAGCGGGGCAGCAAACCCTGCAGCCACGAGCAGCAGCATCTTAATTACAGCTCCCTGCAAGGGCGAGGAATCGTTCCAGAAGGAATAAAATATTTGGGTTCTCGGGTTGGTTTTTTTAGGAGAAGCACCTCAGGGTTTTCTAGGCTTGGATTTTAAATAAACGTGGCAGAATTCCCTGGGAATGAGGGCTCTGCCATTGCAGCAATAAAGGAGAGATTAGCACTTGGAGGGGAACATTTTAATTTGCCTACAGGTGGCATTTAAACCTTCTTGGCTGGGTCTTTCCGTCCTCATTCCCTGGAATGGGCTGCCTGCCTGCCTAGCTGGGATAATGAAGTGGCAGCAGTGCAGGAATAATAAAAAAAAAAAATAGAATTAATCCCGTTTAATTCCATTTTAAGGGAAATAAGCAAAAGGCTGCGTTCTCATAGACACAGAGCCTGGCGTGGAGCCTGGAGCTCTTCTCCTTCAAGGATCTGTTGGAATGCCAGGGAAGGAGAAACCCTTCTGCTTAAAAACTTTGCATTTCCCTCCCTGGAGACGCCCCTGCTGCACCACAGCCAGAGGAGGAACCAATTCCCATTGTTCAGTTCCGAGGGCTGAGCTTTACAGCAGCAATCGTGGTTTAATAACAGGGAATTAATAGAAATCCAGAGCATTGGCCTCTCACAAAATGGGGATCAAACGGAAGCAGAACTCTGGAGAAAGGAAAAAACCTTTCAGACAGCCTGGCTCCAGAAGAGGAGAGAGATTAAACTTGGATGGATCCCGTGGGATCATCCCTGCTTGTGGATTTTTACTTTTTTCATTTGGAGCATCTCAAAAACAAGAAGTGATTCCATGGCATAAATTCTCGATCAGACTGAACTGTCACATATTAAAGAATGATCTTGTAATGCCATTTTTGTCTTATTAAATGGACCTGGAGAAGAGATTTTTCTTCCCCTGGTTTCAGACACTTGTCACTGCCATAAAATGGCAAATGAAGCACTAATGAGAGGGAAAATCCTGTGGGAACCAAGTCACCTCCTGCTGGAAGTGTTGGGATGAGCCTTTGGCTGACACTGAGATGTCCTCGTGGTGTCCCCTCAGTGTCACACGGAGTTTCTCCCTCAGCCCCGGTGCTGTGTCCTCCTTGCTTTTGGGCACCACCTAATGGCTCCTCACCGACTCACAGAGCAGGGAAAAACGGGAAAAGGCATTCCCAAAGTCGTGTGGCAGCGTGAAAAGCAGAGAATTGCCTTAAATCCCCCTCAACTCCCGAGGCAGAGCGAGGTCTGTGTGCCTGAGCCCTGTCCCGCTTCCCACCCTTCAGCTGGGACAGGAAGGGAACACACATCCAGTGTAAGGCCAGAAATACAATCCCAGCTGGGTTGTAACTGTGCTTGGAATAATGGGTTATAGGAAAAATCTCCTCATGGATCATCCAGATTTATTAGGGAAAGTGCTCATGGAGCTGTGCATGTGGAAGGGTTGGGGCCGCACAGATGTGGAAAGGGAATTGTTTGGATTTTTAGGATTGATTGCAAGTCTTTACCTTAGGGAAAGATAATATCCCCATGGGAATGAGAGCAGGGAGAGAGCAGGGAGAGAGCAGGTCATGACGGAGCTCCTCTGACAAGTGCTCTCCTTCCCACTTTTCTTCTTCCCCAACCAGAGGAGCGCTGGGGTGAACAGATCATCCCAAACCTTGTCCCTGAGCCAGCCCTCGGTGGGTCAGGGATTCAGGAATGCAGGGATGAGCATGGAATGCCCATTCCAGACCCCCACAGCACCTGGGGTGAGGAGTACAAAGCATTTGGATCACGGATTGTGCCGTGTTGAGGTGTTTGTAACTCTTTTATTTGGCTTTTTCGTTTTACACCCCCAGGTGTTGCTTGTCCCCACCAGCAGGAGAAGGGGACTCTTCTTCCTTTCATGGAATCATGGAATGGTTTTGGTTGGAAGGGACCTTAAAGCTCATCCCATCCCACCCCTGCCATGGGCAGGGACACCTTCCACTGTCCCAGGCTGCTCCAAGCCCCATCCAGCCTGGCCTTGGGCACTGCCAGGGATCCAGGGGCAGCCACAGCTTCTCTGGGCACCCTGTGCCAGGGCCTCCCCACCCTCCCGGGGAGTGACCACCCCAGCGTGTTCACCACCGAGTGACCATCACAGAGTGACCACCAGAGGGTGGCTGCAACAGTGTGACCACCACAACATGTCCACCACAGCCTACCTACCACGGAGTGACCAGAGCCCCCTGCCCGCCACAGTGTGACCACCACAGAATGCCCACCCCACCCTTCCCACAACAGAGTGACCACCACAGCCTGCCCACCACAGAATATCCATTACAGAGTGACCACCACATTGTGCCCACAACAGCACGTCCACCACAGAGAACCCAGAACACCCTGCCCACCACAGAGTGCCCACCACAGTGACCACCCCACGCTGCCCACCACAGAGTGCCCACCCCAGCTGCCCAGAGCTCTCCCGTGCCGGTGCCAGCTCCGGCAGAAGCTCCCAGCCCTGCCAGAGCCATGCTGTGAGAGCGATGGGGGCAGGAGGATTCCTGCAAGGATTTGTCAGTGACGCCAGGAAATCATTTGGGGTTTGCTAATTGGATAACGAGGCAATTACAGCCTTGCATGTGTAATTGCCTGCTCCGAGTGTGCTCAGACCACGGCATGAGGATGTCTCGGTGTGGGGGGAGGTTTGGATCAGCCCCTGAAGGATCCGTTCGACATCAGAGCTTTGCTGAGACTCCGGCAGAGCCTCCCAGCTCGGATCCAGGGCTTGGACAACCCTGGCCCAGCCCCGTCCCTGCTCTGCACTTTGTCCTGTGGGGCTGCCCGGGCATCCCAGCGCTCCTGGGAGCACCAGGAAGCTCCTGAGGGACCCACACACCCCTGACCCCACCCCAAACAC
>VWZT01008114.1:5420-21079 GCA_013397055.1 Pachycephala philippinensis | reverse complement strand
AAAAAAAGCCAGGGGATGATGGCTGTTCTCAGCACAGAGGGGGTTTAAACAGCTCAGGAGTCCCACGAGGGTTCCGTGACCCAAAATTGGGAGACAAAAGGAGATGTGGGATGTTAGATTGGAACCCAGCTGGGACAGGCTGAGCAGCCTCTTCCCACAGAGGAAACATCAGCAGAAATATCTGGGAGATTCCAGAGAAGTGAGAAAAAACAAGGAGGAGCCGTGAAGGGAAGGAGAACAAAGTAAACCCACAAATCAAAGGTTGGACTTGGTGATCTTGGAAGTCTTTTCCAGCCCTAATGATTCCATGAACCCACGGCTGGAGAGGCTGGAAGGATTCCCCACCCCTCAAGTTGGAATGTCTACCCCATGGATGGATTCCAGAGCATGCCACAGGCTGTCTTTAAACATTCCTGAGTTTCCTGGAGAGGGAATCACCCCTTTGTGGGAGAACAGGATGTGCTGGGATACAAAACCACCTGGAATTGGCTCCGTGGGTCAGAGCAGGGTGCTGATAACACCAAAATTGTGAATTTGATCCCTGTATGAGCCATTCACTTTAGAGCTGGACTGGATGATCCTTGTGGGCCTCTTCCCACTCAAATATTCTGGGATTCTGTGTGAAATTTAATCCTGGCAGAAGAGTCTGAGCCTGCCAGAGGGCAGGGATGGATGGGATACTGGGAAGGAATTGTTCCCTGGGAGGGTGGGGAGGCCCTGGCACAGGGTGCCCAGAGAAGCTGTGGCTGCCCCTGGATCCCTGGCAGTGTCCAAGGCCAGGTTGGACAGGGCTTGGAGCAGCCTGGGACAGTGGAAGGTGTCCCTGCCATGGCAGGGGTGGCACTGGATGGGATTTAAGATCCTTCTCATCCCAACCCAGTCTGTGGTTCTGCCATTCCAACATGGAATTGCAGGGGTCACGCCCAAGTGTTTAAGTTGTGAATACTGCAGGTCGGCTCAGGGCTGAGCAGAGGCCCCAGGCCGGGCTGTCCCTGCCTCCTCCCACAGACAGAGGATGGGGAACAGCATCAGCTCCGTGTTTTCCCAGTTCCTGCTTCTTTCTTTCACGAAAAACAGCAGTTTCCAGAGAAAGGAACATCCCAACCAAAACAAGCCGGGATTTGGGATTTTCTCTGTGATCTTTGAGAAACAGTTTTCCATGGCAGAGCAGGAATCAGGGAGGAGACTTTTTCTATCCTGGGAATAAAAGCCCATCCCATTCACTGCAGTGTTTCCCAGGCATTGATACAATTTCCTCCGTAAACCATGATCCCACTGAAAGCTTTCAGCCAGGAAGGTCCCTCTTCCTGCCAGATTGGATACAGGAGAGGGTTAAAAGTGGGAGAATGGTGAGGAGGGGGTAGATTTCAGGTGACCTGGCAGCTGGGAATGTCGAGGCCTGGAAAACAAATGTGGGAAAGCCATCTCTTATCCATGGGACTCTGTTTTGGGAAATGCAACCTCTGTGTAGGATAAGGGAGGTGTTTGGAAAGACTTGGAGGAAAACTCTTCCTCTCCAGTGGATTAAAAACTCCATAACCATGCTGTGGTATCCCCAAAAAACCTAGGGACATTTATAAGTGTGGGATATGTCCAGCAATGTGGGAAACACAGGAACTGTGCAAAAACCCTGCAAAAAAAAGTCCCCCTGCGAAGTGCCCGCAGTGCAGCGTTTCCATTTCACTCCCTCACCTCCCCAAATTAAATTAATTAAAAAGTATTAGCTGGAGTTATTAATCTTTCTGTAATTACTATCTCAATAATAAGGAATTGATTAATGATTGCATTAGGAATTATAATAATAATTATTAAAATTTATGCTGGCCGGTAATTACCAAATGCCTGTTAATGGGTGGAATGGAATCATTGAGCTTTCCCTTGGAGGAATCAGGAAAGTGAGAGGAAACACCAAGTTTTTGGGAGCTGTGGGACTGAATCCTGATGAGAATCATTCCAAGCCTGTCCTGACCTGAGTGCTGAGGTTCCTGCAGGGAATGGCGGGATGTGCCCAGAGTTCTGTGACACGAGAGACAAAATCCCTGCTGCTGGATCATCACAGAGACCCCTCTGGTGCCCTCCAGACTCCTGGAGTCCAGCAAATTCCAAAATTAAGGTGTTTCTCAGAAGAGGGCTCAGCTGACCTTGGCAGCGCTCTGGTGAAATGCAGAGGAAATCATGGAATTATGGAATCATTAAGGTTGGAAAAGCCCTTTAAGGGCATTGAGTCCAACCACCACCACAGCACCACCCCATTAACCACTGACCCACGGCCCCAAGGGCCACATCCACAGGGTTTTGGAAACCTCCAGGGATGGGGATCCAGCACTGCCCTGGGCAGCTGTGCCAGGGCTGGACAGCCCTTTCCATGAAGGAATGTTCCCAATATCCACCCTGCCCCTCCCCTGGCCCAGCCTGAGGCCGTTCCCTCTCCTCCTGTCCCTGTTCCCTGGGAGCAGAGCCCGACCCCCCCGGCTGCCCCCTCCTGTCAGGGAGTTGTGCAGAGCCACAAGGTCCCCCCTGAGCCTCCTTTGCTCCAGGCTGAGCCCCTTTCCCAGCTCCCTCAGCTCTCCTGGGGCTCCAGCCCCTTCCCAGCTCCGTTCCCTGCCCTGGACACGCTCCAGTGCCTAAATCAGGCAATTAATAAACTTCAATCAGACAATTAATGAATGAATACATTTGAGGCCGTGCTCTAGGACTGTTCAGAACTTCCCCAGGTGGCAAAGCCTCCTGTTTGGGGGGGTTTGCTCTGGGGAGGATCTTTTTGGAGATTTTAATGAAATGAGAAATGCACTTATTTTATTTCATTAACAACAGCTACAAATGGCCCCAAAGGGAGAGGAACCAGGGGCTGTGGAATTTGTCTTCTGCTCCCACCAAGATCTGCACTGGAACATCTCCTTCCACCCTAAATGGACACCTTCCACTATCCCAGGTTGCTCCAAGCCCCATCCAACATGGCCTTGGACACTTCCAGGGATGGGACAAAACCCCTGGGCAAAAACAAAAAGAAAATGGGGGCAAAGAAAATGAGGAAATGAAATTTTCCTTTAAGAGGACTTCTCCTGAAGACCCAGAAACCTGGAAACTTTTTAAGGTAATTAGCTCAAAACGAGGTAGTTAAGAATATCTACAGTGGAAGGAATCTTCATATGATGATTTTACAGTTAATATTTAATAATGGTCCTAAAAATACCTGCCTGAGCACGGTGGAAATTGAGGAGCCTCCAGGAGGTTGTTGGGCAAAAGTCCAAGGAGATAATTTTTATTTTCTGAGTTATCAGAGCTGTGGGTCCCTCTCACCCCTCGCTGCTGTCATTCCTGGGGTGCCAGGACGTCTTTCCCATATTTTGCCATTTTTAAAGCTGTATTAAAAATTCACCTGGCACAGATCAAAAAATGTTCAAAAATTGGTCTTTGCATCCTTGGAAAATTCTGTCAGCTCTGCCTTCCTCCCGCTGGATATTCCCTGGATGTGGCAGCTGGAGAAGCTGAGGCCAAGCCCAGCTGGCTCAGTCAATTCTTCATGGTCTTAAATTTGATTTTTGGGGATCAAAAGATCTTCCACCTCTCAATTCCTGAGTTTTTCAAGCAGGCTGCGACGCTCCCTCTGTGCAGAAGGAGATGGGAAGCACAGACATCACTCCATGAACTTCAGGGCTCCAACAATTCCCACAAAAAGGAGCACCCTGGAGAAGGGAAGAGCACATTTATCCACCTTGAAGGAAAAATGAAGCCCTGGAGGCTCCATAGAGGTGTCATTTTCCTGGCAGTGCAATATTCCACAGGTTCCTGCTGCCTTCCTTATCCTTTTCCATGTTATCAGCACATCCCTGTCACCAAAGGGAGCCCTGAGCCCTGGGAAAGGCTGTGGAAGGATCACATTTCCCAGGGGATGCTACTCCAGTACCAGCAGGAAATCCTGCAGAGTGCACAGCTCAGGCCTTGCTCCCGCTGGGTTTAAGTCTAGACTTTCACCTTAGGCCTGGGCTGGAGCTGTGTTTTCCTGGGATTTTCACCTCCATGTTTTTCCATCCCTTCCAGGCCCATGAGGAGATGGTCAGTCCTGGATGCTGTGGGAAGGAACAGCATCTGCAGGGCTGAGCAGGCAGGGATCTCATTTTTACTTCTATTTTCTTTTTCTTTTTCTTTTTCTTTTTCTTTTTCTTTTTCTTTTTCTTTTTCTTTTTTTTCTTTTTCTTTTTCTTTTTCTTTTTCTTTTTCTTTTTCTTTTTCTTTTTCTTTTTCTTTTTCTTTTTCTTTTTCTTTTTCTTTTTCTTTTTCTTTTTCTTTTTCTTTTTTTTCTTTTTCTTTTTCTTTTAATAGATTGTCAAGTAATTCTATTGTGACCAAACCTTACCAGACAGCCATGGCTGAATTCCCTACGGGAACCACCCCAGGACCAAAGACAGGGATTTGCCTCTTTCCCAAGCTGCATTCTCTCATCTTCTCCCAGGAAGTTCCAGAGAACTGTGAGGATTCAGGACAATCACCCAGCTGTGTTGTAGAACATTCCCAGGGCTGAGTTCTCCTCCTGCTCTCCAGAATTCCATGTCTCAGTGCCATCCCCTCACTGCCTATTTTTACACACATTCCTCAGGGAGAAGACTTTCCATAACACGGAATCACAGGGAAAATCCTTCCATTCCTTTGGACTGGCCACAGAACTCGGGGAGAAAAGGATAAGAGGACAACTTAGAAAAACAGGAGAAATAACAGAGTAATAAATGAGAGATGAACCTAAATCTCTGCTTTATCCCGGGGTGACATCAGCAAGGCCCAGCCTAAGCAGAGGTTCCCCACAGGCTCTGATGGAGCACAGTGGGAGGCCATCAAAAGAATCATGGAATCATGGAATGGCTTGGCTGGGAAAGGGCCTTAAAGCCCATCTTGGGCAGGGACAATTCCCACTGGCCCAAGGTGCTCAAGGAGTATTGGGTTTTAGTACAAAGAATTTCAGAGATTTTCAAATATAGTCCCAAAAGGGACTCAAGGTGCTCAAGGAGAAGGGAGAAGGGATCATCTGAGCTCAGCTGAAGGTCCTCAGGCCTGCCCAAACACAGCCATTGTGAGCACTCACAGTGACCCCCTCAGGCCCCCCCGGCCATTCCGGGCTCCAAAGGACAGTTCATCTTCCTGAGGAATAAATCCCCTCAGTTACTGCGGAGGGAAAAGAAGCAGTGTATTTATTGGGAGGAAATCGAAAGTAATTACTCTGGAAAAAGTTATGCTGGGGCCTGGAAGTGTAATGCATTATCTGTCATGGTTCCTAACGCAGCTGGCCAAGCCCATTCCATCACATCCCTCCTGATACCCCGGGAAAGGCTGCGGGAGCAGCACTGAGGGGTAAAACAGTGCTGCCTGGGCAGGACTGGCTTTTCCATACCTCAATCACCCAGTTTGTGCTGGCTCTCTGGGCAGGAGGGTCGGTGCTGCCTGCACATCGCTCCAGGCTGCCTTTCCACCTTCTCTCCATATTCCTGTATTTCCAGGAATCCCCAATCCCACAGCAATCTCCTCTCCTTTCTCCTCCACCTTTCCCTCTGAACCCACCATCAGCTCCTGGTTTCCTGCTGGGCCTTCCCTCTGTCCCCAAGCTTTTCCAGGAACAGGAATATTTCTGCTGCAGAGGCTCTGCTGCCACATCAGGTCAGGACAGCCCTTTCCCGTGCTGCTGGGAAGCTGAACCCCAAAATTCCGTGGATAATCCAGCTCAGCAGATCACCCATCAACAGTCCCCTTGGTCCTCCTTCTCTTAGAGGAGAATACTGAAGATTTGGGGCAGTTCAGAAGTGCCCATCTCAAAACACCCCCATTACCTGACTCCAGTGACCGGGGGCCCATTCCAGTGCCTCGCTTGCCATGGAAGGTGTCTGACACCTGCCCTGCTTGGGCAGACAAGTACCTGGAGCAGGGATTTGGGGAGCCAGGAGTGCTGCCCTCTCCTAGGCCATTCCTTTAGGGATCATTAGGCACAGGAGACAGATCCCTTAGAGCTCAAACTGCTCCCAAGGAAAAGCCCAAAGGAATATTTGTTTGCCAAATTCAAAATACACGGCAGAGTTATCTTGGCTATGAAGAGATAAGAAGCTGTGAGTAGCTGGGCTGAACCTTGTTGGTATTTATCTCCCACCCCACGAGCAATTCCTGGCTCTGTGTGGTGCACTCAGGAGCATCCAGCTCACAGGGTGTCCCAGCTGGAATGTGGAGGGGCTTTCATGTCCCCCGTGTGTCCTCACAGAAAGAACTCCTATATTAAAATCCCTTCCATTTAATCCCATAGGCCCATCTTTGATATTTACCCCAACTGGGCCCTCTGGCACCCCCACCCCCCCTGTGCACCTCTCACCATCCCAATTATTTCTCTGCAGTGAGGAAAATTGCCCTTTCCTGTGTCTACAACGTGATCTGCCCTTGCTGGCTGTGAATGTGGCAGTGTCCCTCGAGCCTGAGTTGCTGCTCTCCTTATTTGCTCTGAAAACAGCCAGTTAAGACTCTTCCCATGCTTTAGGAAGCTCTCAGCAAACTGTCCAAGGAAAATACTCTTTCCAGGAGTTGTGGCAGCCTTTACACAGCTTTAAACTGCTTAAAACCACTTGATGCTGCTGGGACGTGGCGGTGCTGATGTTCCAACAGCCTCTGCCACTCCGTGAGGGCCTTTGGGAGCTTCTGATACCGACCAGGCACAGGGTGGGATTGTTGGGGGGTCTGTGCAGGGTCAGTAGCTGGGCTGGGTGATCCTGTGGGTCCCTTCCAGCTCAGGATATTCTGGGACTGAACACTTCCTCAGTGTGGGCTATGTGTTATGGTTGCGTTGCCGCCCGAGGGTGGAATCCAGATTTGTTTCCAGCAGGGACAGTGGAAAGGTTGTTTGGAGAGGTGTGAAGCTCCCAGTGACTGTCCCAAACACACAATATCTGTGTGTGATCTGTCCCCAGTGCCCTGGGATGCTCAGGGACAGTGATTCCCTGGCTGATTCCCAGTGCTGCCTGTTCCCTTTGTGCTGGGAACAGATCCGTAAAAGCAACTGAGAAACCTTTTCAGCCCAGTTCCTCTTATCAGTAGTCTCAGACAATTCATTTGCAAATAAATGTGCTCCCCTTTCTCTTCAGGCCACCTGATATCCCTTGTAAGATAAAGCCCCCTCAGTGACCCCATTAATCACTCAGGATAACATTTGCAAATGAGGATTTCACACTTTCACCTCCTTTAGATCTGCTCAAATCTCTGCTTCAGAACTGAACTTTAAGATAGTGACAGAAAAAAAATGAATTCCTTCATTTCCCACCCACTTTTCCACAAAGGAAAAGAAACCTCACAGGCAGAAAGGTAAGAACAACCACCGTGATCACTATAAACATTTTTCCAGGGTGTTATGTGTTTATCCCTCTTCCAGTCTCCTATCTGTAGCAAAACTCGTTTTTTGGGGGGGAGAACAAAGGCTAACTGGAAAATGGACAATCTCACTGAACACAAAACAGCTTTTGGAAAGGTGTTGCGATGATGAATTATCCCACGTTTCCCTCAGGTCTTCCTCTCTAATATCCTTGGAGCAACCTGGGATAGTGGAAAGTGTCCCTGCCCACGGAAGGATGAGATTTAAGGTCCCTCCCAACCCAAACCATTCCATGGTTCCATGAAAAGCTCATTCAGCCCTGTTGGGTATCGTGTCACCGAGTGACAACAGCCTCACATGTCCCCAGCTGTCCCCTGAGGGTCACCCCAGCCCTGCTGCCCCTCAGAGGGGCAGAGAACCCCCAAAGCCCTGCCTTGGGAAGAGCTCCTGAGCAGGAGAGCAGCTCCCAGGGGGCACCAAGGATTCCCCTGCAACCCACCCTTTCCATCCCTGGATCCCCTGAGGTGCCCACGCTCCCTGCTCTGCCTCCAGGCACTCTGCAGGAACGTGGGACCCGAGTGCTGATGCCGAAAGAGGCCAGCCTAGAAACAGAGACTGGACAGGAGGAAGGGAATAAAGGTGGATATTTATTTGAAAGGCCTTCAGAGGCACACCCTGGGCAGGCCAAAGGCTGCACCCAAGATGGACCCCGAGTCACGAGTTCTTCACACTTTTAGAGCTTTGCTCCATTTGCATCTCAACCCAATTTCACCAATTAAACTTTAGCTAATGATGGAATTTGCCCTCAGCTTGCCCCCCTTCTCAAGATGCTGGGTTACACATTTTGGGCCTAGGCCGGGCTGGGTGTCCTTGGAGAGCAGCCTGGAGAGGCTTTGTTCTGTCTGTCTCAGCATGAGAGAGCAGCAGCTCCCAGGCTGCAGGACACTGCAGAGTTACACACTGGGAATGCAGGATCTGAAACATATAAAAGCTAAAACGTAAGGCACTGCCTCTTTCCTCAACTATTTCCTTATTTTACCTTAAACAGTGGCAGTTATCCTGTTCAATAGTGGAACAAAGGTTCCTGCCCTCCAGGGACGTGGGATCGCCACCCCTCAGCCCAGGGAGCAGGAGGTACGTGCTGCTTCCCTCAGTTTTCATTTTGTAACAATTGCTGACATCCTCTGTCCCATTGTGATGGCATTTTCTGGGAAAAAAGATCCCTGGAGGGTTCTCTGCTGACATTCAGGGTCTTTCCATCCATCCCTCTGTACATCTAAGCAGGGAAAATATTCCTTCACTCCAGAGATGCTCAGACTCCTGGGCAGCTCTGAGCTGTAACACACAGCTCCAAAATTCCCCTGGTCACAAGGGGATCCTGGAGCACTGAATTCAAACCATGACAGCTCAGCAGCTCCCGGAATGAACACTCACAGCTCCCTAAATTGTGTCAGTTGTGGAACATGGATTGTTTTTAGGGTGATGCCTTACGTTTAAACTTTTATATTTTTCCAATCCTGCATTCCCAGTGTGTAACTCTGCAGTGTCCTGCAGCCTGGGAGCTGCTGCTCTCTCATGCTGAGACAGACAGAACAAAGCCTCTCCAGGCTGCTCTCCAAGGACACCCAGCCCGGCCTAGGCCCAAAATGTGTAACCCAGCATCTTGAGAAGGGGGGCAAGCTGAGGGGAAATTCCATCATTAGCTAAAGTTTAATTGGTGAAATTAAGTTGAGATGCAAATGGACCAAAGCTATAAAAGTGTGAAGAACTCGTGACTCGGGGTCCATCTTGGGTGCAGCCTTTGGCCTGCCCAGGGTGTGCCTCTGAAGGCCTTTCTAATAAATATCCACCTTCATTCCCTTACTCCTGTCCAGTCTCTGTTTCTAGGCTGGCCTCTTTAGGCATCAAGGGAGTTGTCTCAAGAACGAACTCCCGGGCTGTTATGTACAGGAGAACTGCAGCTCCCTGGAATTCTGCTCCTGCTCCCAGATCCACAGGCACGGTCAGCTCACTGGACAAGGTGAAAACTGGAGCTGGGCACACACTGGTGCAGGGGCAGGGCTGGGTTCATCCACCCAACCAAAACTCAAACTAACTGGCACCCCTCATATTGAAATTATGCCTCCTGCTGCTTTCAGGCCAAGATTAAAGTCTGTCAGAGGATGATGCCTTTGGAAAGCTCAGCTTGTGGCTCTCCCCAGTGGTGGGAGAGGCAGAACTTATCTCTGAATGGACCTCACGGAGCTCAGCCAGTCCCAATGGATCGACCATCCCACATTTGCACAGGCTGAGGCCTGAAAGCACTTTTGGAAGGGTGGCAAAGAACTCGCTGCATTTATTACACATTTCCATAGACTACAGAGATACAGAGCTGAGCGTCAGCGCTCAATTCTGGACCTGAGAGCTTCTGGAAAAGTTTGTGTTTAAAAAGAACACCTGCCAAGGCTGTTGAGGAAGGGGACACCCATGGGACACCCTCCTTGGGGGGCCACCTAAGCCCTGCCTTGGAGAAGCTGGAGAGGCACAGGAGAGAGGAAATTTGTCCTTTGAATATCCCTGGGCTGGGGTTTTCTCCCTGCTCCAAAGTCTCTCCTGCAGCCAGGGAACACAGCCAGGGAACACAGCCAGCGCCCTCATCCCGTGGATCCGCAGCCAAATCCGGCTGCTCCATTGTTTAACAGCTCCTGCAGTGATAAACTGGGATCCTGCCTGGGTGTCCAAGCACAGAACTCCCCCACTTTTCCAGGGAGAAGGAATTATTCCCCAGCCTGCAAGCTGAGACTGGATAAATCAGATTAACCTGTCCCAGCTGTGATGGATTGGTCTTCCCGCTCTGGTAAAACGCTCCAGGGCAGGACTGGAATTTAGATGTCCCCAGAGCCACCTCTTGGTCCAGGAAAGCCACACTCCTGCTGTGTGCAGTGGCTGAAAGGGGCTTCAGAGCTCCTCCAGGACCGCCACAGGTTGGGGATGATGGAAAAGGCAGGGCTGAAGCCATGCCAGCAGAACTGAAAGTGTCACCTTCGGATGAGACTTCCCTGGAAGTGTCCAAAGAACAACTGGGCACGGTTCTCCATGGGATGGTTTCGTGGGAATGGGGGTATTTGGACTTGATGATCTTGGAGGTTTTTCCAACCTTAATGAATCTGTGATTCTGCAAACCTTGGGACAGCAGTGACAGAGTCAGTGTTAGAAGGGATGGAAAGGAAGGAATGGAGCCCTTTCCTGGGAGTCTGCTCCCTCAGGGTGCTTTTACATCCCGACTGCTCCAAGTCCTTCCACTGGAGCAACAGCAACAGCAGAATTTGGACTTAGATTTGACCCAGACACCACCCAACCCCGACTCCTCAGCCCACCCACCACACCCTCCTTTCACACAGCGCTCAAAGCCTTTGGTCCGGGGCCTGGAGGCACCTGGAGGGCTCTGGAGGTCACAGATCTGTGTGAGAGGCAGCTTTAGGACTTCTCACGGCCATGAAATTCTCAGCGCTTCTGCTAAGAACAGCAAAATGGGTCCAGTTACCACTTTGAATGAGCTGGAGCTCATCAGAGGAGCTGTGACAACACCGAGTCCAGCAGCTCCAGCTGCTCTGAGCTTTGAGGGCTCCACCTCTCCCCAAACACCTCTGTGGGCTCTGCACAAATAAAGCTGCCTCGCTGAGCATCCCTGGGACACCCAAATCCAGCACCCAGCATGCAGGCTCTGCAGGAAAAGCAGATGTGTGCAATAACTCACCTGCTCCCCGATGCTCTCCTCCTCTGCCCTCGGGTCTGCAAAGGAAGGGAGGGAGGGAGGGAAGAGATTAACACATTTCCCGCTGCCCCATAATGGCTCTCAGCCCAATTAAAACAGATCAGCAGAGTTAATGGACACGGCTCAGAGGCTGGTTGTCTTCCCAATATTAGCAGGTATTAATCAGCAGAGAAGGAGTCTGAAATAAGTTCCCAGTGAACAACTGGAAGTGAAGCGATGCCACATCTGCGTTAGGAAAGGTGATTTATCCCAGAGATAAATATGGATCAGGTTGTGGTAGGACCAAGGCGGTGGCAGCTCCTCTGGGTTTCCAAGCTCAGAACTATGGAATGGTTTGGGTTGGAAGCGACCTTAAAAATCTACTCGTTCCACCCCCTGCCATGGGCAGAGATGCCCTGAATTCCATGGATCCCATAGGATGGATGGTGGGATTTATTGATTTATTTATTTATCTGTGCTCAGATTGGGCACAAATCCTTTCCCTGAGCAGGTCTGAGCAGGTCAGGAGCAATGAAGGGAGGGATGAAGGGAAAGAAGAGGGGAGGGATGAAGGGAGGAATGAAGAGAGGGATAAGGGA
Source organism: Pachycephala philippinensis (assembly GCA_013397055.1). Lineage (NCBI taxonomy): Eukaryota > Metazoa > Chordata > Aves > Passeriformes > Pachycephala > Pachycephala philippinensis. The sequence continues at coordinate 9,414 of VWZT01008114.1, read as the reverse complement.
GGAATGGAGGGAGGGAAGAAGGAAGAAGAGAAGGAAGAAGGGAGGGATGAAGGGACGGAAGAAGGAAGAAGAGAAGGAAGAAGGGAGGGATGAAGGGAGGGAAGAAGGAAGNGATGAAGGGAGGGAAGAAGGGAGGGATGAAGGGAGGGATGAAGGGAAGGATGAAGGGAAGGAAGAAGGAAGGCATGAAGGGAGGGAAGAAAGGAGGGAAGAAAGGAGGGAAGGAGGGAGGGATGAAAGGAGGGATGAAGGGAAGGAAGAAGGGAGGGAAGAAGGGAGGGATGCTCCTTCCCCAGGAGTGATGAAATCTCCCTTCTACTGAAATTCCTGGGGTCAAATCAGTTAAAATCAGGAAGTCATTCCGATGGATGTGAGCCCAGAGATTGCAGGGAGCTCTCCCACAAATTCCTGGGCTCAGGGAGAGGATGGAGGAGCTCGCAGGTGAATTAAATGTAAATATTTGTCTTCTGAGAGCTGTTTGTTTGCTTGTTCTCTTTTAGAATAGAAGTGGGTCTCAGGATGGTACAGAAGGGACCAACAGCTCCCTGGATCAGCAGAACCAGGGAAGAAATGATCCTAAAAAATGCCAGGAAGTGGTTTTAAGGGAGATGTTTTTCAGGATCAGCCTCCCAATGTTTCTGGGGCTGAATTTCAGCACAATCCCTGTCCTCCACCCCATCCCTTGACAAACTTACCCAGCTGCTTTTTCCCAGCTCCACGATTTTTGTGCTGCTTTGATACGAAACTCCCACATTAAAAAGTGTGGAATTGGGGGCTGGATCTGCCCTTGTCCATTATTTCCTTTCCACGGAGTTGCAGATTTACAACATTTTAACAACTTGCCCTTGTTCCCTGTAAATGTTTCTCCAGTAAATGGAAGCAATTACTGCTGCAGGTGATCAATAGTGCAGCCAGTACAGGGGTTCAGGAACCCTGATAGGGATTGGAATGGCAGCACGGAGTTTATTGGTGCTGGAATACATCACGGGATAGTCCGTGGAACAAGCAGCCCTTCCCTGAAAAGCATTGGAATGCAAAATGTAGGATTAGTTCTCCCTGGGATGAGTTTAGGGCTTTACCTGGGTGTAAAGAAGAATTTTCCCTCTATTTATTGTTCCAAACACAAAGGAAAATGCAAATGGATTTGATTAGCATGTAAATACAAGAGCTGGAATTGTCACCCCAAGGTGAGAAGGTTTTCCCTGGGTGCAGAAGGCTCAGAATCGAAAAATTCCGGGAGGTGAGGATGGCAGCAAACCCAAAATAAGCCCCCAGGAAAGATGTGGTCTCTGATCCAGCCTCACTCCAGGCAAATCAAAATGCACAGGGAAGATCCAGACAGCTGTAATGACACAACAAAACATTTGTCTGCTCCCAAATTTCCTGCTCATGGAGAGAGTTTTCCATCACCAGGCGAGTGTGGGTCCCCCAGGAAAGCTCCTCTGGCTCATTCTTCACGGCAGCTTCTGCAATGACCTCTGGATATTTGCTCCTGGGGAATTCCCAGGAATATTGAAAAGTGACAAATTGAAAAGCACGTGAAACTCTGTCAGGCTTCTTCTGGATTTTGCATTTAATTGAATTTTATCCCGGATTGTCCCAAAGTGTCACTGAGAGATGATGTGTCTGTTACAGCTCCTGGGAACTGTTTTCATCCTGGAACAACGGGCTCTGTGTGGACACTTCATTAAAACTCCCTGTGCTTCCTGACCCATGGGCACTTCCACAGGGAATGGGAGCATTGGTGCCACAGCCCGTCCCAGCTCCGTGTCTGCTGCCACTTTAAAATGAGACAGAAATTTTGCCCAAGCCCAAGGCAGTGCTCTGAGGGAGAAATGTGACATTTTAGTGTCCTCTGAGCTACCAGAGTGACCAGGTGGGGACTGTCCCATGCACTGCAGAGGGTGAGGGACCAGGAGGTTCCTTTGCCATTCCAGCCCCTTTTCCCTCTCCTGCATGTCCCGTGCAGAGTTAACAGCTGCACATCAGGAGAGGAACAAATGGATCCTTTCCTGCTCTGTTCTCTCCTATTCCACATCCATTCCCATTCGGGGCTGGTTTTATTCCAAAGCTGTATCCCCGTTACTCTGCTGGGCTGTTGGTCCTTCCTCCACTACATGACAGGAAATCGCCAGGAAAAGAAATTCCATTTTTTCCCAAGGACAGAAGCATCATTGGGCAGCCATCCCTGTGACACAGCAGAGCCCACGGGGAGAGGGAGCTGGTGCTGGAGCACATCCTAGCCAAGGGGGAAGCTCTGGAGAGGGGTCAGAGGGATCAAAGGAGACTGAGGAGAGACCTCACAGCAGCTTCCAGCTTCCTCCCGAGGCAGCTCCGATCTCTGCTCCTGGGACAGGGACAGGACCCAGGGAACGGCTGGAGCTGGGCCAGGGCAGGCTCAGGCTGGAGATCAGGGAAAGGTTCTTCCCCCAGAGGGTGCTGGGCACTGCCCAGGCTCCCCAGGGAATGGGCACGGCCCCGAGGCTGCCAGAGCTCCAGGAGCGTTTGGGCAGCGCTGCCAGGGATGCCCAGGGTGGGGTTGTTGGGGTGTCTGGGCAGGGCCAGGGCTGGGCTGGATGATCCTGGTGGGTCCGTTCCCTCTCAGGATATTCCATGATTCTGTGAGAGGAGGGATGCAAAGTGATGAGAGGGCTGGAGCAGCTCTTCTGCAAAGACTGAGAGAGCTGAGAGAGCCTGGAGAAGGCTCAGGGGCCCGGGCTGGGGCCTTTCAGCGCTCAGAGGGGACTTGTTAAATAGAGGGGAGTAACTTTTCACAGGGGCAGACAGCGACAGGACAAGGAGTAATGACTTTAAATGAAAAGAGGAGCAATTTAGAATAAATATTGGGAAGAAATTGTTCCCTGGGAGGGTGGGGAGGCCCTGGCACAGGGTGCCCAGAGAAGCTGTGGCTGCCCCTGGATCCCTGGCAGTGCCCAAGGCCAGGTTGGACAGGGCTTGGAGCAGCCTGGGACAGTGGAAGGTGTCCCTGCCCATGGCAGGGGGTGGCACTGGATGGGATTTAATGTCCCTTCCAACCCAAACCAATCTGGAATTCTGTGATTCCACAAGGACAAGTCCCCGGGGGAATGTGGGGGGCACAGTGTGGGGCAGGGGTGGGATGGGAGCCCAGCACCGTGAGCAGCCACTCAAACAGGAGCTGTTCCTCGGCTGCCGAGGAATGGGATCACAGCCACATCCCAGCTGGGCTGCTGCCAAACATCATTCCCAAAATGGGCCCTGGGCTCCAGAGGTACAAAACTGCTGGGGGTGTTCTGGAGAGCTGTGACAGGAGCTGGCAGAGCTTCGGGAGCAGTGGCTGCAAAGGTCCCTTGTCACAGGTCCTGGCAGCTCTGCTGAGCCCAGCACCGGGGTGCCAGACTGGGGGCTCCCCCTGAGCGAGGGACAGCAAAGTGACACCAAGCTGGCACCACACAAACCAGGGTGCAGCATCCGTGGTGGCCCTGGGCCTGGTCACCCCCTCTGGAGATGTGTTGGCACGATTTGGGAGCAGCAGGGAGCTGGAGGGCAGGGCTGACACAGCCAGGCAGGTCCTGGCAGGGAAGGAGGGCACCAGGACCCAGCTTTGGGGCTGGTCCCACACACAGAGGGACAGCAGTGGGAAAGGGGAAATCCTTAGCTGAGTCCTGTTCTGTGCCTTCCCTGACACCCTTTGTCCTTTCCTAGGACACAGCTCCAGGCCTCAGCTCTGCAGGGCTGAGAAAGGAGGCTCTGGGGCAAACGGGGACACCCCAAACCCCCACTGGGAGTGGGAGCCACACGGAGCCAGGATAATAAACCAGGATAAGGCCACCTGAATCCCCTGTGGGAAGTGTCCCCTCTGCCTGGACTGGGAATATGCTCTGGAGAAGTGAGGGAAGAGAGGAGAGCACGGGGCACAGCGCAATATGAGGGGGAAAATCCAAATCAGGGAAAGGTCTGAGGGCAGTGAGAGGAAATGCGGGGAAGAACGGGAAAGGGAAAGGGAAAGGGAAAG
>VWZT01008113.1:0-11656 GCA_013397055.1 Pachycephala philippinensis | reverse complement strand
TTAGATCTTTGCTTTCTGCCTAAAGTAGTTCTTGAGAACTTTCTGTGCTTCTTTTGTGCTTCCCAGAGCTTATATCAGCTTTCTAAATGTCCTAAAAGTGAACAAGTGGAAAAGTTGTCAATCAGCCATCTGTCTCTCTAGCTAAGAATCAATTAGGTATTTGAGTTATTTGGTTGTTCTTTAGGTGAAGGTTACTTAAGCTATTGCTTATTATCAAGATGAATTTTTTCCTGAACTCAAGCCACAAAAGGCTTTGTATGTAGATGAAAAAATGTCAGACTGGCAGATTTTAAGTGGAGGTGAAGTAAAAGATAGTGGAATTCCTTACTGGTGGGTTGTTTGTTTGTTTTTGTTAATTCCTAGTTAGCACAGTACTTTTTGAAGTTTCTAAAGTCTGAAGGTCAGAACTTTCAAAGAAACAGCCATCTCTCTCAAGAGGAGCCTGGGATTTTAGTTCCTCTGAAAAATGAGAGTTTTATTGAGATGGGACCTTGAAAAATTACTCTCACTTCTGTCATAATATGTAACAGGAAAAAACATGAAAACAAAGCTACTGTCTTTGAAAGTGACTTTCAAAGGGTTTGAAGCTACAAATAACAAAACTGTAGTGTTACTTTATAGTGACTCCATAATGGGCATAACTGTGCTGCCTCATGCCTTGGTTTTTTTATTCATTTTGAAGTTCTTTTAAGTTCACCTTTTCTTGCTGTCTTGTTCTGTGTCTTCTATAAATATGCATTTTCTCTCTCATATAACTGAATTATTTGACGTTTTGACTTATTGTTTTAAATAGCATTTTTTAATAGGCTTTAAAAGCTTGAATTTTAAACAGTCCATTGAAATGGATTGTAATTTGAAAACCCAGATTAGAAGTATTTGTGCTAGGTAAATTTGTGAAAATTTACCTAGCATGTTTATACAATGAACTTTTTCGGCTACTGGAACAACAACAAGGGAATGTGATAAATTCCATGTGATCTTAAAAAACACGGATTCTCAGAAAATGAGTGTAAAATATAGGTTATTTCTTAGTTGAAAATAGGATGTTGACAAAAAACTCAACATGAGCCAGCAGCGTGCACTTGCAGCCCAGAAATCTGTGTCATGGGCTGCACTGAAAGAGGTATGGTCAGCAAGTCAAAGGAGGTGATTTCCCCCTCTACTGTGCCCTTGTGAGACCCCACCAGGAGTGCCCTGCATAATTCTGGTGTTCCCAATATGAAAAGGACATGGAGGACATGAAGGACATGAAAAGGACTCCTGGAGCAAGTCTGGAGGAGGGCCATGAGGGGAATGGACCACCTCCCCTTCAAAGACAGACTGAGCAAGTTGTGGCTGTCCAGCCTGAGGAAGAAAAGGTTGTATGGAGACCTCATAGCAACCTTCCAGGATCTGATGGGGGCCTACGGGGAAGACAGAGAGGCACTCTTTGTTGGGAACCGTGGTGATAGGACAAGGAAGAGTGGGTACAAATTGAAAGAGGGGAAATTTAGGTTAGAGATTAGGAAGAAATTCTTCACTATGAGGAGGCACTGAAACAGGTTGCCCAGGGAGGCTCTGGATGCCCTGACCCTGGTAGTGTTCCAAGTCCACGTTGATTAAGGCCTTGAGCAACCTGACCTAGTAGGAGATCTCTCTGCCCATGGTGGTCAGGTTGGAACTAGATGACCTTTCAGATCCTTTCTAACCCGAACCATTCTATGATTCTGTTTTAGATTTCTGTTTTCAATATTCAGCTGAGCTTTTGTACATCGATATATAATATTTCAGTAGCTAAGGTATTTGTATAACAAGTTTTTTCTTTCCCTATTTTCATGTTTCACTCTTTCAGTAATGCTTCCAAAAAACTCAAGCTTTCAAAATAGGTTCAAAAGACTAAACTCATCAGTTTCTTACTTGAAAGCAAAAGCTGGAGTCACGTATGTCATAAATGAAGTACTGAAAGATACTTTTTTCCTAATTTTAAATTTGGCCATTAGATAACTTACAAAGTTGTACTTATGGTAAAGCAATGAGTTATATATTCTTTGTATTGTACCCTGCAATGGGTGACAGGAACTTAAAGCACTGGTAACGTTAGATTTTTTCCATCCCTTGGAAAACCTCTGCAGCTCTATAGTGTGGTATTAAAAATAGGCAAATAGAATTTATTCACAGAATATATGAACTATTACAATTTTTGTTCACATATTCAATACCTTTATCTGCAGAGGAAAAAGTACTGAGGAGAAACCCTACAATTATTTGTCTGCAAGTTATAAATACCTTATTACACTTAAAAAATTCCATTTGTTGATAGTGAACTGTCTCCTATCATTTTTAATTTTTCCATTATTCAAAGAAAAAATAAATTTTCTACCTAGCCTTTGACATTGAGTGGTGACTCATTTGTTGAGTACACCAAGTATATAGCCTGATACTTGTCAAGAAAAAATTAATTTCCTACCTTGTTCACCTGTGATCCTTACATCAATGTTACTGTTACTAACAGGACATGATAGTTCTTGAACAATTTCATGGAATTTGATTGTAGTACACTTCTGATACATCAAAATACCTATAAGACATTTTTATGCAATTTTAAGGAATTTAATTTATTTAGAATTCAATCATTCGCTTTTCAGTTAGAGAAATAGTTTTATAACCTCAGTATTTGAGGTATTGCTGAAAGGGAAAAATATACATTTCTTTATGTCTTTAACTAAGTTTATATGTAAATGGAAAACTAATATACTCTTGGCAGTAGATTAGGGATGATATTCTACTAGGAGGCTTTTATTTTAAATTATTAATGAATCGTAGAATATTTGCCTTACTGAGAACGAGTGATTGCATCTGTGAGTAGCATAATTCCAAAGCAGGTCTAAGGCTGTTGCCACCATCTAAAATTCTGTTCTAGATATTGCTGTAATATTTATATTTCCATTCTTGCCTCAAAACACTGGGGGGAATAGTCATACAAACCTTCCTGAGGACTGATGTGCTCTTCTGAGGGCACTGTAGCAAGGTTTGTGTAGAGATTGAAGTCTTGTTTGGGTAATCTGCCTTGCTGCTCTGTTTCCTGGATACACCTTCACAGTTTGCTGACTAACTTCTACAGTAGGGCTTATGGTGAAAGGCAGACCCTTCCTTGTTTGCATTGTTTTCAGTGAGCACTTTCAGAAATTTTCTTGTATGCTGTTTCTTTTACTGAAGAAACTATTCCTTGCATTGAATTAACAGTGCAAAATAAGAGCAGATTTAACAAGCAGTCTCAAAAAAGAATCTGTATCTATTATTCGTAGTTCATATACACAATATTGTAAATTTTTGTGAGATCTTAAAACAGTGAATGCGTAGCTGCTTTTTTTTAGGAGCTTCTACATAGAAAACAAGGTTTAATCAGTTCAGTTGTTAAATAGGGAACTACTGTTTTGCAAAGATTTAGTTCAAGATCCTCCTTTCACATCCAGCAATTGAACTAAGGGAAACTTCATAGAGTAAAGAGGAGTTGGCCACCTAAAATTTGAAATACGCCTTTTTTTCTGATATTTCACATTTTTCATACATGCACATAAACCTGTATGTATTTGCTGAGACCACAATAAATGTATGTGTGTATGTATGGGCACATCTGTATATCTGTATACGTAGATAACTTGTATAGTCTTCTACATTATCTTTAATGCATTTCAAATACTTTCTTTGCAGAATTTGGAAACTGATTTAGCAGAGACAAGAGAACAAATAAAAAGTTTGCACAGTATATGCAGTAACTTGTCATCTCAGGTAGCTGTGGAACAGGAAGAACTTTTCCAAAAGGATTGTGATGTGGTCAGAGCTAAGTAAGTATTTCATAATACCTTTAATTTACGTCTGAATTCTCTCACAAAGACACTTGTTCCACTTACAAAGCAGTATCATGTATTAGAGATACTTTTGTGCAACAGTGTGTTTTACCATTCTATTCCACAAGATGTAAGGCTTTTGGAAGTCTACCAGTTTATGTAGACTCTTTCTTATATATTTTGACTCTTGGTGTTTCTTACCAGTTTTTGAGTAGTGATATAGACTTAAAAAATTACACTTCTGTAATTAGCTTTGGGTCAGAGAACAACCAAGCTCTACTGAAACTAACAAAGTAACCATATGATTAGTGACATAAACATTAATTAGGGACACTAAATGCCCTAAACTTGAAAAAGCTTTTAAGTCTAAGTTCAACTTTTTAATTAGAGTCATATCTGACAAGTCAGCAAAAGTCTACGTAGGCCTGTGCTAAAGGTTTAAAGTGCAATGATTTAAGCTTTATCTTAGGTCTCACGCACTATTTCTTTACACTGAATCTATAAGATTACTGCTGCATTATTTGTGTCTTTGAAAAGAAGTAAAGGACAGAATGAATTATATGAATTGAAAAGACTACTGAATTCCCCAGAATGAAGGTAATGTCAGAAGATAATGGGTAACTTTAAGTGGATTGTCAGGAAATAGTCCGTTTTTTACTTCTTAATTTCAAAGGCATACACAGTGTTTCACTTCCATGTTAGATAAATAATATTCCTGTTGGAACCCAAAGAGCAGAGAATATTCCTCTGCACGTTTTGAGGGGTTCTACCGCCCTGGACAAGGGTGTCTTTGACCTTCGGCCATGGAAAAAACTGCCTAGCCTTCGGGAAACAGTAGAGTCAAAAAATACAATGAATTAAGTGATAGAAAATTATACAAAAATGTAAATTTAGAGGTTTTAGATTTGTTGTAGATAAAGTTACAAGAAACTCCAAAATAGAAGATAGTTGTTGTTTTTTAAACTTTCTCCTTTCTTCTTCCTTCTCCATATTCTGCGGCAAAAGTGATTTAAGACAATTGGATAAAATGTGCCGCAGTTTCTGTCGTGTGACAAACTAATTTGCTGGACATCAGTCATGAAGTGAAAATATCTGTAGTGTTGGGTTTTTATTAGGTAACTTATCTTTAAAAAGAGTTTGTGTTTTTGATAATTCAGCTTCTTTCTGTACTCTCTGTTCAGAACCACATCAGTGCACTCTTTCTCAAGGTAAACTTTCAAATAAACTATCTTTGCATAGAAGAAGTCCCGTCTGGTCTCCTAAAACAAACAAAGACACTTACAATCCTCCCCCAACCAGAGAAAAAAAAACCTAACTGATGCCCTTGTGTGAACTCAAGAAGCTCTCGGACAGCAAAGAACCTAACCTAACATATTCCCGTCAATATTCCTTTAAATTGTGGTTTTGCCTGAAGAGCTGCTGTTGGGAAGTAGAAATCGTTGGTATGGGTACTTCTCTGTACTTTCCAAGCATAAATAATCTTTTTGTAGGGAATCAGTATCTAAGTGCTTTTCAGAAAAAAATCCAAAACCAAAGAAATTCGATTTTTGATGCATCTGACCTAAATTGTCATCTTGTTGAAATCTTTACAAGAAAACTGATGTCTTTTTTTTTTTCTTATTTAAAAGGAATAATACCAGTTGGGTTTTAAAAAGTCAATAAACACAGGCAAGCTTATTGGGAAATTGTATTGAAATAGGCAATCAATAGAATTTTTGAAATTCCGCAACGGACTAATAGAATTTATCTCCTGAAATTATTCTCAGAAAAATATATATGTGTGAGGACTGGGGACAGCAAAGAAGGCATTTTAGTCGTGTAATCAAGTTTGCAAACTTACTGCTTTCTGGTTTCAGCTTAGGATATTGCAATCTGAGTTGGCCAAATCATTGAACTTCAAATTTCTCAAAATTTATTCTTTTCTATTCACTGCAAAACAACCTCTTAGAATTTGGCACAAACATCTCATTGAAATATGGAATTAAAATAAGGACATTTTTGAACATAAGGTCTGAACATGAGGTAATAAAGAGATGAACAGCATACTTATTTTAAAGTGAAGTCTTTCTATATTTTTTACATCCAATCAATCCTCTAAATCTATTGAAAACAGTTTGGTAAATCAATCATATGGGGTTTTTTGTATGCTTTAATGTTTTCCTACCTAGATACTTAGTGGTATTACAATGAATACTAGTATTTTTTGATCTCAGTAGTATGTGAGTTACACTTCACATGTCTGTATGTATATGTTTGATCAGTATCATTATAGTTCATTGTCTGCTAACTTCTGTCTGCTAATCTTTCTGAATGAACTTCAGCTACAAATTTCTTGTTGACATTTCAGTTATGAAGAAAGAAGGCTTAAGCTTGTATTATGTAAAATTCACAGTTTCAGTAGTTAGCAATACATACTAAGAATTGCAAATATTCTGACTTTTATAGTGTAGTGATGCCTGAAGTGGCCACCTAAAAACAGAGACTAGACAAGAATAAGGGAATAAAGGTAGGTATTTATTTGAAGGGCCTTCAGAGGTACACCCTGGGGAGTCCAGAGGCGACTGCCAAGCATGGACCCCAAGATGGACAACAGGTTACGAGTTCTTCACACTTTTATAAGTTTGGTCTATTTGCATATGAGGGTTAATTCTCCAATTAAAATTTCAGTTAATGATGTAATTTGCCCAAGCTCACCCTGCTCTAAAGATGTTGGTTTACGTATTTTGGGCCTAGGACAGTCTGAGTGTCCTTGAAGAGCAAGCCTGGAGATGTTTATTATGTCTACCTAGCATGAGAGAACAGAGGTTAACAGGCTACAAGAAACTTCAGTTACACGCTAAGCAATACAGGATTTGAAAAATATAAAAGTTAAAACCTAAGGCATCAACAGGATACTGAAATTTCTCCGTATCTTCCTTAGATGTCAGTATGTAGAGAAAACTACTTTTCTCAATGAAAAAAAATAGTGAAAATTATACAAGTCTTTGTAAACAAAAGACAAACTCTTATTTAAGTTAAAGTAACAACTCCTCAGTTAAAGGAAAAAATCTGAAGAGAAAATGAAGTCTTTCCATCTTCTCATCTTCCTAGGCCAAAGTCTTACAACTGTGTTGACTTCATGATTAAAACATTTAATTTTTCCTTTTTATGGTAACTGGGGTTTTTTTAATCAGTTTAAAATTTAGTCTTACGAAAGTATCACATTGAATGCTTTGCTTTGTTTTCACGTGATGCTGACAGAAAACTCTTGGACAAATAGTATGGAAAATACCCCGTTCTCCTTACTGTCTTCAGTTTCCCATCATCAATTTCAAACTTCAGAGCTGAAAAAGACAATCTGACTTGCAAATTGTCTATTCTCGCCAGTGCTTTGTCTCCCTGTTTACTGCCTTCCTACTTTCCCCACCGTCCCATTCTGTGAAAACAGAGCAGGAACACAATTGTTAGAAACAAGCTCAGGAAGAAGAAAGGCAACTGGCTTCCTTCATTTGGTGTCTTCTTTCAAATGCACTGTAGGCAGGTTCAGAAAAATACACCTCCTGCTGACATCTTGGTAATACTGTCAGAAATTTTTACAGTAGGTGCTAAATTCAATTGGAAAAGGAAGTCTACAAGGGAATATGTGCATATTGGGCTAGTGCTCTGTTTCTTGTGCATGCACAAGTTCCTCTGTTGCTCATATCTATCAGTTTGTTAGCCAGAGGTTTTTTTAGTTTAACAGTAGATGTGTCTGTAGACATCAAGAGAATTGTTCTCTTCAGCAAATTAGCAGAGATCAAACTTTGAAGAAATACTCCAGTGTAACTCTGGTCCTACAGAATAACAAGGTGTTTTTGAAAATACTGTCATGTGTCAGTAAAAGTGTGCCACATACGTTTGAGGTATGGAAGATAAATTTTCTGGGACCAGTGAACAAACAGTATTTACAGGATCTATCCTGCTTAGTGAATGTCTTGAAGAAGCCACTGCCTTTCTTTTTTGGCTTAATTTTTGCAAAGCACTCTTTACCTCACTGGGTTTGATTTCAAGCTTCTGAATTACCTGTGAAATGCATTTTCCTGTTATATTTTTCATGTTTGCATTCCGTACAAATTTTCTGGATCTCTTTAGAGTCCCTGGTAACCTTTCCATTTTCATGTTATCAAACTTGGTGATTTTTGCTTTAAAATTATGCTAAATACTAGGGTCTAGAACTTTGTGGTCGGACACAGAGCTCTGGTGGAGCTCTGAACATCAAACTGGGGAGGTTTGCTTTACTTTTTGAGACTTGAGCCTTGCTGTCACAGGTATGCTGGAAATATTAAACTGTTTGCAAAGGTAGTAAAATCTACTCTAAAATGAATTTGCATTTCTTGCCCCTGTGTTTTTAGTGGAAATGTGGGCCATGATTTCGTGCCTTTGATTTGTATCTAGTCCAAATCTATCCCTGATAATTTAACAACTAATTTTTTTTAAATAATGTTGCTATTTTTACTCCCCCACCATGTGTGCCCCTACCCTGCCCACCACCCCTTCCAATGCAGTTGCTGTTAACTTGTGTGCTGTAAATTATGAGGCAGTCAGGTTTTTACTCGGGTCTTATTTTGCTGCTCTTGGATTTTTCAGGTTATTCTTTGCTGTGTACTGCAAACCATTTTGTAGTATTTATGCCATTTCCATGAGAAGTTGTAATTTATAGGAGCTGTCACTGTGTGTTTTTAAACTACAGGCAATGGAATCTAGAGATTTCTTGAATTACCCCAAACAATCTTATTATATTTTCTTGGTAACAGGGGCAGCTGAGGTGCTCAAAGTCCTAGTATATTCACCAAAATTATGGTGGTGAAACAAAGCTAAGAAACATTGCATGAAGTGATGTATTTTTAATTATTTGTAGCACAGTTATATAGCTTGTGGAATGGCGATAGCTACTCATTTCATTTACATCTCTAGGAAGCCACAGGTTACTCTAAAACCCTTGGTAGGGGCATACAGGGGCAGAATGGTTTTATTTATTGTTATGTTTTAGGGATAGAAGGAAATGTCAGATGTGAGCACCAGAGCTGTCTTTACCCTAAGCAATAGTAATGACTTAAATATTGTTAGTGGTAGAACAGGGTGTCAAATCTCTGAGTCTTGCTGCAGTCTGCTTTGTGGTGTCTTCATGTAGCATCAACCTTGCAATGCTGAAAGCAAAGTGTGCTAAGGTTACTGTAACAACGATCTTGCTTCAGTGACTGAAATAATTTAGTAATGCTCTTCTGTTTTAACTTGAGAAAGACCAGATGGTTTTTCATAGCACACCCTTTCATGTTGCTTGAAGAATGCAGGTCACTCTCTGTAAATTTCTGCTTCGCTCTTAAATGGAGTTAAAAGCTCTCAGTGTATTACAGTGTGTTAGTTTATGGGAAGCGTAGGGGTGGTGGAAAAAAGTAGACTTAAATGTTTCAGCCTGGGTCTTAGCTGACAGAGTATTGTTTTTTCAATTACTGTTGCTGATGGTCACTTTTTTCTTAAAATTGTGTTTCTTTAAGGTATATAGTATGTTGAATCATTTTATCACCATGTGCTTATATTTGTATATGTATGTCTATTCAAATCTGTGTATGTACATGTTTACATGTGATTTATGTATTTTATGTGTAGATGTATTTATTTTATATATCTGTATATATGTATAGATGCCTGTATACATAGATGGGTGTATATAACAGCACTTGAATTTTAAATATCACTCATCATTGTTACATTCAATTAGTAATTTTTGATTGTTTCTTCTGTTCCATGCTCACCCAAGATGATAATTTTTCTGAGGACTTGACATCCTTATCCTGCTGCAGTGACAGACAAGTGTCTGTCCTGTAGAGTGCTTATTGTTTGCTCCTTAGAGTAAGCATGTTAATAAATATTTTGATCAGAAATTAATTTTTATCTTGTAACAGTTTTTCTGATTATCGTGAGGTTGATTTTGAATACTGGAGACCACAGGACAAGCGAATTAGTAAGACAATCGCAGAAAATCACTGAGTGGCTGAAACTGGCAGACACCTCTGGAGATGGTGTAGTATGCTCCTCCAGCAGGTCCAGCCCCCTGCTCCAGCAGTATCGGCTACAGCAGGCTGCTCAGTACTGTGTCCAATCTGAATATGTCCAAGAATGGAGACTCTGCAACCTTTCTATGTAGGCTCTTCCAGTGTTCGGCCACTGTTAATGGATAAAAATATTTTTACTGTGTTTAGCTGGAATTTCATCTGGTTTTAATTGGTGCTCACTGCCTCTTTTCCTGTCACTGAGCACCACTTACAAGAGTCTGTCTGCGTCTTCTTTCTAGATTGCCGTCAGGTATTTATAGATGTTTATAGTTCAGTTGTCACTGAGCTTTGCCTTCTCCAGACTGAGCAGGCCCAGCTTTCCCAGCCTCTCTATGTATAGCAGATGCTGCAATACTTAATCATCTTTGTGGCCCTTCATTGGGCTCACTCCAGCCATGTCCATGTCTCTCTTGTACTCGGGAGCCCAGACGTGCCTTAAAACTTCTGACTAGCAGGGAAGGATCACCTCCCTTGCCCTGCTGGCAACAGTATCCTCTCTACAGCTCAGCATGTCATTGGCACTTGGCACACGGCCACATTACTGTCTGATGGCTATTCAGTGTCCACCAGGATCCCCAGGGCATTTTCTGACAAGGTGCTTTCCAGCTTGTCTGTCCCCAGATCCTACTTTTACACAGGATTATTATTCCCCAGAAGCAGTAATTTGCACTTGTCTTTTTTGAACTTCATGAGGTTCTTGCCAGGCCATTTGTCTGGTCTGTCAAGGTCCCTCTCAATGGCAGCACAAACATCTGTTGTGCCATCCCCCTTTCTTGTGTCATCGGCAAATTTGCCATGGTGCATTCTGTCCCATTGTCTGGGTCATTAATGAAAATGTTGAAAAGTGGTGGCCCCAGTGTTAGCCCCTAAGCAACTCCTTTAGTGCCTGGCCTTGAACTAGAGTTTGCGCCATTGATCACAACTCTTCAAGCCCAGTAGTTCTACCAGTTCAAGGGAACTTTACCGTCACTTATCTAGCCTATACTTCATCAGTCTGTAGCATTTTATGGGAGACTATGTCTAAAGTCTTTCTTACTGCAGTTAAAAAGAAGAACATCCAGTGCTCATCGCTTATCCACTAAGACAGTAATTCCCTCAGAGAAGGCTGCCAGGCCAGTTTGTTAGAGCGTGGTGCTAGTAACATCAAGGTTGTGGGTTCAGTCCCTGTACAGGATGTTTACTTGAGTTGTACTTGATGATCCTTGTGGTCTCTTTCCAACTCAGAATATTTTATGAATCTGTGAATATTATTTCCCCTTATGACTCCCAGTGATCATCCTCTCTGTTACATGATCCATCACCTTCCCAGGGATTAAGATGTGGTTGACTGCTCTAGTTTCCCAGAACCTTCTTTTTGAACATAGGCCTTCTTAAAGAACCTGTATCCATGCATGGCAGTGCTTCAGTCATGTGAGTTGTCCCACCTTGTCTTTGTGATCCCAATGAGTCCAGCAGGTGCAGACAAATCTCTTATTCCTCCTGTCATCTGCCATGGGGATATGCTGTGTCCGTTTGAACAGCAGCTTCAGATAGGCACCCAGTTGTGCTTATTTCCAAGTGTGTGGAAAATCATGCTGTCAAAGGCCAGTTTCCACAAGGGAGACAGAGGAGTCCTGCAAGAATCAACTTTATTTCAATAAAGGGAGAGTCCACTAAGCCATACCCCTATGGGGTCTCTCTTGGGTTTTTGGAAGACACGGCCTCCTTCTACCCTAAACTCCTGACTCCATGTTGGCCTCTTCCTTTCCTCATTGGCTG
>VWZT01008111.1:292949-314705 GCA_013397055.1 Pachycephala philippinensis | reverse complement strand
CCCCCGGGGTTTGGGCTCCAGCAGGGTGTCACAGCTTGCTGGCCACTGCCACGAGCCAGCAGCAATTCTCAGCTTGGGTTTTTCTCTCTGAAGCCTGACTTTTCTGCCATTTTGGTGTCTCACACAGGGACCTTCAGGACACTGAAATAACACCAGTTTAGGCAGAGACCAAGAAACAAAGAGCCACACCACGGGAATGTGTGTTTGTGTGCCCCAGGTTTTGTTTTCTGTGGCACCACCACATGGGGCACTCAGTGGCATCAGCCTTTGTTGAGAGGGCAGGGATTTTTCGTTTTAAAATCCCACTGATTAAAAAAAAAATTCCTCCAGATAATTCCATGGTACAAAGAGTGAATTCTGCTCTGCCTGCCACAGGTTTAAATTGGAGGATTAAAAATATCCATTCTTCATTTCCACTAAATCCTAAGCTCCTTATTTGGTTTTTGTATCATCAGATCCCATTGTTTTTTAAATAGACTAACCAAGATTATCAGAAGGAATGATACAAACCTTCATCTGCATTGGTTTATGAATCCTGATGCTGATTTTGGCACAACATATGTTTTTGGAAGCAAGTAACGCTGTGATACCCTCTGAGAGCTTCAGAACAGGTCTCAAACCATCATCCACTCTGCTTTAATTTCTTAAGCCAGCTGCCTCTCTCAATAAGACAGCTCAATTTTATTCCCTCAGTAGCCAAACTTCTGCAGGAACTGGCCAAATGGATCAGTGGAACAGAAAGGAGAAGGAATACAGAGTTCTGCTTCAAGGACAGCATGGAGAGGGTGCAGAATTGCTGATTTTGCACACCAGCTCCATTTTCACTGCCCAGCATCTCCTGAGCCCCCCAAATCCTGCACAGAGCAGCGTGTCCCAGTCACTGAGCAGCATCTCTTGAGCCCCCCAAATCCTGCACAGAGCAGCGTGTCCCAGTCACTGCCCAGCATCTCCTGAGCCCCCCAAATCCTGCACAGAGCAGCGTGTCCCAGGGCTCTGCCCAGCATCTCCTGAGCCCCCCAAATCCTGCACAGAGCAGCGTGTCCTAGGGCTCTGAGCAGCATTTTTGGCTCCCTGGTGCAGCTGGAGGTGCTGCTGATGGGAAGCAGCAGGGCTGGGCTGTGGAACACGAGGACTCCTCCAGGCTCCCAGGCTGTAATTGTCTGTCTCTGGTCCTGTCTCAGCCCAGCTCCTAACAAGACCAGTGGGAGTTTCAGCTGAGACAGCCTTCAGGATCTGGCCTATTTAATTTGTGACAAATACCACTCTGCAGGTCTCCTGCCTGCCAGATCCTGAGGGCTCCCTTTTTTGGAAGGAAAAGCCCAGTTGTGTTTGTTGGGCTGTTTCTTTCCCAGATGAATGCAGGTAATTATTTGCAGTTACACAGTGCACACATATTAGGGGTTAAAATGTACCCCTTGCCAGGTGTTTTGGGCAGTTCAATGTGTGTGTGTGGATAAAATACAACTAAAGACAGTTTTTCTGTAAAAGATCTTTGATAGCTTCAGTTATCCTGAGTGGAGCACTGGGTGTGAGTAAAGCCATGGCAGCTCTTCAGTAGGGTGCTGCTGAGGGGATGGATGTCCCAGTAATGGTCCAGCAGGGACCAGCCAGAACTGCCTGGACACAAAATTGTCATTTATCAAAAACATTTCTTATTTCAGTGTTTGGAACACCAACTGGGGACCGACTGGAATTGGCACCCACAGCACGCCAAAGAGCTGGTTCTCTGAGGCACTTCCTAAATCACATTTTTCAATCCATTTGTCCAACTGACTTTATAGAAAACCACATTTCAATCCATTAGAAATTACAATAGTGCTCATTAAATCATTCAGGTGATGTTAAATGGCTCCCATTAGCACAAAGGCAGCCCTTGGCTTTGCAGTGAGTTTGGACAGCCAGATCTCAAGTGTGGGCCAGCTGAAACCAGCCAAGGGATGAAGGAGGCACCTCCTGGGGCTGATTCCCAGTGCCTGAGGAGCCCCAGTTACTGGGGGATCAGGGGGCTCTGGGTTTCTGGCTCTGCTACAATTTCCAACAGCTTGAGCAAAAAAACTGAGGCTCAAATTTCCTATTTTAGCATTAGCAAGGTACTCTCCTGCAGCTCTTATGATGAGGTCAGTGATCACTTAAGAATTTTGAGGTTCTAATGGGAACATGAGAGAATTCAGAAGGCTGAATCCAATATCTGCCCTGTGGAGATTCCCACAGGAGAGCTCAAGGGACACGTTTGGTTTGTTGCCTTTTCCTCTACATCTGAACATGTTCTTTGCAAGGCACTGCTCATTTGGGACATTCTGCTCTTCACTTTTGGGGCAGGGAAAGGATGAGAGAGCTGGAGCAGCCTTTGTAGGGAGCCTTGGGCCGTGTAATCCAGGGATTTGTGTTGCTTTGAGGGAGGAGACACGTGGGAAATCCATGGATTGGTGACTCTGCTGATTCCTGGTCACCTGGCAGGGGCACATCCCCCTCGACCCACCAGCAGCTCACCCTGACCAGCAGTAACACAGAATGGTTTAGTCAGGTTTTAAAAAAAACAACCACATGAGCATTATGTTTATTTCTCCAGCAAAATCTGTTTCTTTCAGTCTTTCATTTGCTTCTCTCTTGAAGACTCAAGTCTTTATTTCAGACATCTGCCTTTAGAAAATAAGTATTTTTTTAAAGGGCACATTGAAAGATGAAAACTGAAGCTTGAATAACTTAATCAGCATACAAATTACACAGATATAAAAGTTCTGTTTCATTGTCTTAACTTACAGTTTATTTTGTACAGAATTCATTATGTTATACATCTAAGACTTATTATATTGTATAAATATCTCGGGTGTGATGTATATACATATCCAGTGTTATAATTCAGCAATTAATGTATGCATTTCACAATACACTGTCGTGTATTTCAATGTAGTGCACATGATTTATATTCCATAAAAGAGCACATCCGCTATGAAAAATCAGCATTTCATTCGTAGGGTGTTGATCCCACCTTGCAACACAAGGGTTTTCTCCATTTATAATGGACTCTTTGTACTGTGTATGGCTGTAAGAGCTTCTCGTACATTCCCCAAGATGAGTTAGGAACCAGCAGCTCCAAACATGAACATGAGAGGGTTGTACAGCAGGGGGAGAGCGGGGCAGGGGCCCTAAACCCTGATTGGGGTGGGGAAGGGGCACATCCAGGCTCCAGGAGTGGGGCAGGGTCCCTAAGCTCTGACTGGGGTGGGGAAGGGGCACAGCCAGGCCCCGAGAGCAGGGCAGGGTCCCTAAGCTCTGCCTGGGTGAGGAAGGGGCAGAGAGACCCCCTAAACTCTGATTGGGGTCGGGAAGGGGCAGAGAGACCCCCTAAACCCTGATTGGGGTGGGAAAGGGGTACAGCCAGGCCCCGAGAGCGGGGCAGGGTCCCTAAGCTCTGATTTGGGGTGAGGCAGGGGCACAGCCAGGCCCCAAGAGCTGGGCGCTGTGGGATGAATGAAACAAAAGGTTTGCACACACGAGAACTCGCAGCTCTCTTCCCAGCCCTTTTCCCTGCCCTCTGCTCGCCCAGGCTGGGCTCACACTGCCCCCCCAGCTGCCAGGGGGCTGGCACCAGCTTTGCTGTTAAATTGCAGCTCCCCACGTGCCATGAATGCCCCTTTGCTCACAGGGCTGCCCTGGTGTCCCCTGGGGGATGTGGGCACAGCACCCATGTGGTGGTTTCATTTTCATCTTTTACTTTTTGTGAGATAAGAATTAGAAGAAGGGTAAAGGAGGGCAAAGCCCCCAGAGCCCTCTCTGCACAGCCCAAAAAAGAGATGAAGTTTGTTTGGTATTGAATTACAGCTATTGCTTCCCTAGGCACCTACCGAAGCTTAATTCTAATTAATCTGACAGTACAGTTCCTATTTCTCAGCCAATCCTACTTTCTGCATACTTACATACGTACAGTTTGTGCCTTTTGATCACTTGGCCACCATTGCTTTGTTCTCTCAAAAGCAGAGACTCTTTTATCAATGTGTAAATGCTGTTCACTTAACAGCAAAGTGGAATATTAGATATTCCATGAATAAAATATTGTATTTAACAGCGTCACTGAAAAATATTTAGGTGAATGGGAAAATAGGGGAGCGGGGGGTGTGTTTAAAATAATTTTAAATTATATTTGCTTAAATTTAAAGTATTTAATTTTGAAATGAAAATCTGAGATATTTAATTTAAAAGGAACTGAGCAACTCAGAACTATTTTGCATCAACTATATTCATGTTGAATATATTTTCCTTTCATCTTATGAGAAGTAGCATAAATGCTCAAACCAGGATAAATCCAGAGTAACTCCACTTTATTGGTGTTATCCCAGTTTTACTGAAAATAGAGAGTTCTCTCTTCCCATTTCTTTTTTTTTCCTTTTTTGTATTGCTTTTTTGCCATGGTTGTATTGCCATTTTCCATGTAAGAGCTTTTGTGTAATGACATGTGATGGAAAAGAAAAACAAAATTTTATGAACCTGCAGATTTCTCTTTTTTCCCCACTGCAAGATTTGGGGATTGGGTCTTTTTGTGCACAGCTGTCCCCAGTTCCATTGTTTAACTGGTTCCCAGTAGCAGCTGTGCCCCTTCCTGATGGGCTCTAAATGTCATAAATAGAATTTTTGGTTCTGCTCTACAGTTGGGCCAAATACAAAATAACACGTTGGGAAGGGAAGTTAAATTCCCAAAAGGGGTTTTTATGTTGTTAGTGATAAGGATCATTGTAGGAATTCATCTTTCCTTATTTCCTGGATCATTTAAAGGGGAGAGAACATTTGTTGAACAACCCAAGACTTCATCTGATGCACAAGAGCTGCATCCCTTATGAAACAGAAGCATATCTGTGCTCTATTATTTCCTCTCCTTAAAATTAGATTATAACAGATGCCATCCCCTCCCCGAGCAGCTCAGTGCCAGCAGAAGTAAGTCTCTAATCACTTATATAAGCCTGGTGTCCTCACTTTCAGTCTCAACGTGAAAATTCCTGTATTTTGCAGCAGTTCCATTGAACACGTTCCCAGTTGTGGATTGGGACCCAAATGCAGAATTTCCCAGAGTTTTCTGGTTTGTTCTGGTATCACCTCTGAACTATAAATTCTAATCCTGCTTTGATCTACCTAAGAGATGGGAACTCCAGGATGTAAGGTGGTTGTGATTTGGCTCTTGTGGTTATGGCACAGGATCCATCACAGAAACGTGTGCTTTATTGGGGGTTTAAGTATCCTGTAGATTCAGGTTTTCCTAACTGTAATTTTCAACTTATCTCAGTCACCCTTCAGTGAAAGAATACATGTAATGCATGTGAAATGGCAGCTTTGAACTCTCAGCATGTTTTCCGTGCTAAAATTGGGAAGTCACTTGTGTGACTGCAGCCTCAATGTGACTTTTCTCCCCTTTTTAATGAAACATGGTGTAAAGTTCTTCTCTTTAATGGCTTCATGGCCAGGGATGCTTTAGACGAGGTCTGGGGCTGTTGAGTGTGAACCTCTCTGGCCTGCTGAGCTCCACCACCAATGGATTAATTGGTACAGAGTAACAGTGACTCCAAGCTTTGCTTATCTCCTAGGAAATTTCCTTCCTATTCCATGCATTTCAATCCCAGGTTTGACTTTCTCAGATAATAACGTGTATTGTCAACCAAGCTGCTGTCTCAGCAAAGCATCTCCCTTTGAAGTATGTGCTGGTTTTTTTTACAGGTTATTTTTTCATATTTGCAATGACAAAAGTGAACCCAGGGCTACTCCTTGGTTTTTTATTTTCCAGGGTTTATTATTATATTTACAGTTCCCTGTAAGAAGACACAACCCTTTCCCAGTAAGAGTTCTAATTCCTTTCTGTTTCAAATACTAACGACCCATACACCCATATGGAAAGGAGGAAGATAATCAGTGATGAAGGAGGTATCTCTGGGGGCTGAAGCAGACGAATAGAAAACTCAAATCATTATAAATATTACCGTACTACACTNAGAAAAAACCCTTCAAAGAAAATATTTAATGTTCCCTAAGTCAAATAAAATTCACAAACAATATAAGAAGAAATTAACCACATGGGGTTTTTTATAGCTGTAAAAAATAATAAGACTACTTGGCTGCATTGCACATAGGCAATAAAATGAGATTCATTCCGATCCCTTTCTCCGGGAGCCTCCTTGCAGGCTGTAAGCAAGAAATGTCCACTGTGCTTTACAAAGGACGACGACTAGAAAAAATCAATGCAAACAAACATCCCTTTCTTTTCTGATTTACCATTTATCATGAGAGATGACAAACAAATGAAGTGTCCTCTGAGTCTGAGCGCAGTTGGATCAGCATTTCGCTAGTACCAGGCAGAACACAAAAACAGCCATCGTGTGTGACACCTCCGACACCTACAGGGAGCTGTTTTAGGGGCACATCCTGGTTTGTGGTGAAACAGGATTAACTCAGCCAGCCTCTTGTACCTGCTCTCTGACATCAGGTCAGCATCTCAGTGCCTCCAGGCTTGGACTGTCTTGTTCCTATTGCTGACTGGACTGACTGCTCCACCATCCGTAAACAGAAGGCATAAAGGTGATTACAAACATAAGAAAGTAGTTTTACATATTGTCTTGCAGTCTTTCCATATAGTCCCTAAGTTCCTTGGAATCGCCAAGATTCATATCTTGGCATACCCATTTAATATTATCATCACTGTCAAATAGAATTGAGTTGGTGTAGGGGCCTCCATCCTCCGGCAGTATTGTTGTATATGAAGTGAACTTTACTCGCTTCTGCTTTGGCCCAGAAGGATTTATAGGTTCACTTTTAACTTCTTTTTCACAAAGGTACTCAGAAGATCTGAGGATATGATTATGAAGAGTCTTCTGAGAGCTCCCGTTAAGGAGAAAGTTGCTTTCTTCAAACTGCATCCCTCTGTCAATCATGGTAGTGCACTCCTCTGACGGGAGCGAAATGTCCACTGGGTTTTCCAGCAGCTCCACCTCATTTCCAAGCCAGACCCAGTCATGGGAATGGGGGATGTTGCCTTGCTCGCTCACAGCAAACCTTTTGTGCCTGTACTTCCAAGCAAATGCCACACAGTTAATCAAAAAGACCAAGATTGCCAAGCAGAACACGCAGAGCAGCGCGTACATGCCAATCTCCAGGTCTGTCAATCCTCTGGAAGTCAATGAGAGATCACTGGGATTGTTTTCTCCTGGTATTTCTACTTGTGTGGGGAAACCTGTGAAGGCAGTTGGGTTATTTTGGAGCTGGCCATCCTCCAGGGACTCCTGATCAACGGGAGACGTGAAAGTTGTGCTTTTGTTTGCATTGTCCTCGGGACCGGACACGTCCTCGTGGTTTTTGGACCAGTCTTGTGCTGTCCTCTCTTGTTCTGCAGCTTTCTCTATGGAATTGCTTGCATGGCTTTTAAAATCTTTCTCCATGTCATCGATGTCGTTGGTGCTCCCTTTTTGGTCCGAATCTTTTTGGCCAAACTTCACTTTGACGTTTCCTTTGCCGACGGCCAGAACGCTCTTCCGCTTGGTCTTCTGGCAGGGCTCGCTGATGACCATCTCGATTTTAATCAGAGGCCCCTGGCCGTCCCCTTCTGCCACCACGACTGGCCAGAGGGACTGGAGGTTGTGGTGTGACGACACCACCATCTCATCCAGGGAGGTGATGGCGATGGAGAAGTCCTTGGAGTCGTAGATATCCAACGGCGTCACCGAGCCGTCGCTGAACAAAACCCAGGCGCTCACCACGGCCTCCTGGTGGGGAGAGGATGAGGGGGAAATAATGGGTGAGAGAGACAGCACAGATCAGACACTCTGTTGGGAAAGTCTGAAAAAAATACAGAGTTTAACTCTGGGGTTTGTTTTTGTTTTGTTTTTTTAAAGAAAATGTAAATGTCTACTGTGCTTCTCATTTTCTTGCAGGCTTGTGTTCTCTAGACCGCTGAGGCATTTACCTCATCTTCAGGAACTAGCAAAGAAACACTCATGTAAATTTAATACAAGTCCTGCAAAAAGCAATTGACGATTCTTTTTTCTCAGTCTGAAGTGAGAAGCCTCTTTTGAATGCCAGAGCCTCGTGATGAAAATAATCATATTTCCAACACCACGGTCAATTAGGTTTATAAAGGACCTATAATGGGGAATTTCTCTGATGCTGCAGTTCCAGTGCCTTATGTAATACAATGAGCAGAGCTGGAATGTGCCGGGGCAGCGAGCCCACCCCGCCCATGGAACAAACTGGGACAGGAGCACATCTCACTGCAATACTTTATATTTTCTGTCAAGCTTTCAGATATGCAGGGCTTGAAATATGCAAAAGTGATTGTGGTATTTCCTGGGAACTGCAGAAACACTCATCAAAACCACCATTTTTAAGGGTGTTTTGACCAAACCAATTTGTCTTCTTTCTGCAAATTGCTAGTGCAAAAAATATAGTTACGCTTTCTGCACTGATGTAGAACTTCAATTTTATAAAATCAATAAAAAACAGACATATGGAATTTGTTCTGTGGTCTCATTAAAAGCTATTTAATTCCTCAGATTATATGGTTCAAAGTTAGCACAAACTGATCAGATTTCAGCAACGCAGGGCATGAAAATTCTGTACCTGCAGCCAGAGGTGGTTTTGGCTGAGCTGAGACAGTTGAGGAGTGGGATTCCCAGCTCTGCCTGCACAGCTAGGCTGTGTTTTCCCACAGAAAAAGTGGTTTTTGTGGCACATCCATGCTTTCCTTGGCACTGTGCATTCCCAGACACGTCCATCCCTCTCCCTGTGCTGTGCAGGTCTCCGAGGCAGCTCTGGGGAGTTTCATGCTCATTGTGAAGGGCTCTTGGCACCATGGGGTTGGTCAGGAAGATGAACAGCCTTTGCTACGAGAAGTGACTGCTTTTCACAGCCACATATTCATTCTATCTGCTGCCCGAAATTCACAGCAAACTCCTCTGACAAAGCAGAGGGAACACATAAATTAATTTGATGTGTTATTTTGGGGCGTACCTGTTTGGGAGTGTGCAGGATGTCGTAGGCTGAGGTGGTGGAAACGATGGCTCTCTTATTTCCTTTGCTGGTTTGGAAGGACACAGACAAGCCTGAGACCAGCTGGACCCCCAGGTCTGTGATGGTCACTCGGTCATCCAGAACTATCACTGTCTTCTCTGCCAGGATGGAGTCCGAGAGAGGGGACAGGACCTGGGGAGGGAACAGAAACACCTCACATAAAACACCAAGGAATTGTTGTAAAGCAAGGTCAGCCTCTAAGCAGCACACCAGATTAATCCTGGCTTTGTCACGTCCGTGTCTAAGCCAGAACTGATGTTTCCCCCAAGACATTGCACTCATTTGCTGCTAAATTACTTTATCTAAAAAAAAAAAGTTAATAAAACAATAAATCACTTCAAAATTGCAGCTTCATCTCAACAAAATATATGTAATATAGAATAAATTAAATGGATCTGTTTTTTTTGAAAAAAAGTGATTTTTGTGGGGTCTATAAAGCTCCCTGTGAATGCAGTGCAGCACAGGACAGAGTGTGAGACACTGATTAACACTGGAACTCAGTGAGGGGATAAATAAGTGTACAAAGCCTGGCTGATAGGAACTTGGCCTGGTGCCTTCCTCGGGACAGAGACCTGAATGAAATGAAAGTGAGACTTGCAAAAGAACTTTGAAAACCCCACTGGGTGCCTGCCTGCATTTTTCAATGCCAAACCCCTCCTGCCAGTTGCTCTAAGAGCTCGTTTCCAGCAGGCTCAGGAGGAGAGAGTCATCTTTATACTGGTGACAGAAACAGCTGGTTCAAGCCCAAAATACTTGAGGTGTGATTTGTCTAAACCAACACGAGAAACCTGCAGCACAGGTCCCTACACTGGAGCTTCCTGTAGGGAATTTTAATTTAATTAAGNGAGAAACCTGCAGCACAGGTCCCTGCACTGGAGCTTCCTCCTCCTTTAGAGGAGAAAGAGACATTTTAAGGGCAGAAATCCCTTGACCTCTCTATCCCATTTATTTCAGGCTGAAGGGAGCAGAGCCCTCAAATCCCTGGGGTTTTGTGTTGACTCCAGAGGGTGACCAGAACATTTCCAGGTGTTTGCAGCCCCTGAGAAGGGCCCCAATGCTTGCATTCCTTTATTTTGATTAAGGAGAGTGCATGAAGTTGGGCAGAGTTAGGTGGGGAACTTTAACACTCTGAAAAGTGTCTGAAGATTATTTTCGTGTCCATGGTTTGTGATCAATTTTGGGAACGTAAAGGGATAATTTTTCAAAGATGTTTAAGCATCTAAAGATGCACGAAGATATTTGGTACAATTTCCCAACATTTATGCTCGTGTGCTCCCACTGAAGTCAAAAAGAGCTGGCTGTGTGCCTCATGCCACCTCCTTCACCAGCCAGCAAAACCTCACTGAGTTCCAGTCACACTAAGATGGATAAATCCTTTCCAAAGCTTCACCTAAGGCTATTTTATGGAAGTGACAAATAGCCACGATGAAAACCCATTCAAACTTCCTTTTATGTTTAGCATGCCCGTTTTTTTTCAGCTTTTTTTTTATTTTCCTGAGATCAATGAATTCTCTAAGGCAATGGCCAGCCCGTGTGTGTGAGCCTGAGCTCTCTCGGGGGGGCTGCAGAGACCCCGGGCTGTACCTGCACCGTGGTGATGCCTTGCTCACGCCCAGCCAGGACTCGTCCTTCTTGCAGCTTGGCAATTTTGGGTTCTTCCACCTTCATGAAGTCGGCCACGAGCTCGGTGATGTCGAACTGCCACTCGGAGCCCAGCAGGTAGCTCAGCTGGCCCCCAAACTCCGAGGATTCGGCCACAAACTGCGTGAGGACTCTCACCAGGGCGTGCTGGTACTGCAGGGTGCAGCCTTTGCCTTTCTTCTCCTCATCCTCTTCATCCTCGCTGTCACGGGTGGGCCTGTGAACACACCCAGAGGTGTTACCTGCACTGCCCTGACCCCACAGCCCTGCAGGGCTTCAGCTGCACCTCATTTCCAACTAGATAAATGTTATCAGCTGCTGCTGAGACAGGAGAACAGGGTTTGGGTGTTACTAAACCTTGGGGAGGTGTTTGTGCTGGTGCTGCACAATTTAAAAGCTGCTGTCGCTTCTTCCAGTAAATCCTTTGTTTGTGTGGGACCTCCCAGCAACGTGAAGATCTGTCAGTCATTGCTGGGATCCCAGTGGAGCCACTGCCTGTTCTCCAGGCAGCAGAGAATCGTGCAGAGGGCTCAGGAGAGCAGTGAAATGTTTATGGGAGGGCAGCTGTGGAACAAAGCCCTGTGGCAGCTCGTCAGGGGTGGGAGAAGGTGTTTTATATCCTTCCCTCCACCTCTGCCAGTAACATTTGTGTGGCTGTGCTCATCCCTTCCAATCTCCTCTAACACCCCTGGAATTCATTCCCTGCCCCACCTCACCCCATCCCTGCTGGGCTTCATTGATTCCTCTGCTCTGGAGAAACAGACCTTGATTTACCTCAAATCTCCCCCAGTTCGTGCAATGTCTGCCGTGTTCAGTCATGCAGTGACCTCAGGTGGCTTCCCAAAAACCGAATTTGGCACTCAGGCTCCCACTCAGGGCGTGGGTAGCTCAGATTACACCCTGAAGGAGCACCTGCAGCATTACACACGCTTCCTTCAACATTTTCTATCTGTCCCCCTTTCAAAACATAACCTGTGAGATAAAACAGCTTTCCCTAAAGCTCAGAGAAGGCATCACAGTGATTTGTACATGATAGCAGTGCTGTCACACTTCACTGAGGTTTGTCTGCTTAAAGACCCAGTTTACCACCAATATTAATATTTTATAATTTTTTTTTGCTCTTCTTCATTGCCTGGGACAAACACATGGATCCTCTTATCTCCTCCAAGTCAGGTATTAAGGAGTAGGTGGTCACACTTTTACTCATTATGCCCCCATGCTGTGGATTCATTGCTCAGAAATAATTTGCCTCCCTCCTGTATTTATTGAGCCTGAAGCCACCTCTATATCAAGGGTGGGAAATACAGGGTAAGTCTCTTATTTTTCAAAGTGTTGTGGGAGGTAGTTTTGTGGTTACTGTGTTCCTTTATCTTCCCCTTTGAAATAGCAGCTATGAAAAACCATTATAAAACAGAATTGCTTCTGTTATAAATTGTTTTATGACAAAGTTGGCAGCCAGTAAGCTGAAAACATATCTAAGAAAAACCCTTGTGCTCTTCAAAATGACTGCAAGTCCCAGTGTTACAGAACCTAATCCACTGGAAATACATTTTCAATGCATCACTTGGTAGCTGAATATTTATATTCAGCCTCAAGTAAATGGACTTTGGTACCTTTTGGTTTTGTGTGTGTAAAACAAGTGTCCATCATGGCATTGGTGCTGAATAAAACATCATTGAGTAACAATGGAATTATTGGGGAAAAGACAAGGGTACTGAACCAGGATTTAGATTTCCCAAAGAAATTAGTCTTACAGAGTTTGACTGGTTGGGTATTTCAGGGAAACTTTGAGTTGTTCTCCCTCCCAGCACTGGTGTCAGTCTGAAGTCAGCTCATAGTTGGCAAAACAGCCCCAAGGAAAGTTCTAGAAGGGGGAATATTCACAGAGCTTTTGTGGCCCATATCCATCTGTGCTGTAAAAGAATTCACAAACTCCTCAACGTCCCCACTTCCAATTTATTCCTGCCTTCTGACCCTCTTCAACCCAGCTAAGCCATAACCCAGCTCTGAGCCAGCTCAGACTTTGGGAAAACCAAGTTCAGCTCTGAGATTTTGGGATTTGACCCTCTCTCAATAATACAGACAGTAACATTAGTGCCTGTGCAGAGCTGGAGGGAAATGTGCAAAAGCTGCTCAGGTAAGGAGCACTTGTGGGATTTGGGGCAAAAGCTGCTGGGAACCAGTCTCGTTATGGGCCAGAGACCCAGAACCAGAGTTCTGTGGCTGGCAGGAAATGTTCCCATATTCAACATTCACGGCATCATTTTACACAACTCCCTTTCTGCTCCTGTTACACAACCTGAGCTTTGTCCCTGCCCAGGGCAGGGGTTGGAACAAGATGATCTTTAAGGTCTTTTTCAACCCAAACCATTGTGTGATTCCATGTTTTATTCAGATCCAATGGGTTGCTGTTATATTTATTTATGTGCTTGTTTATTTCTACTTCCACTGTTTAAAACTTTACACCTCTGGCTTGTCCAAGAGCAAATCTATTCAAAACAACTGGAGGGAAATATTTTTCAGCCCCAGCTCATAAATATGAGCTGTGGGAAGGATGACCAGAGGGAAGGATTGGTGCTCAGGGGAAGGGAGGGAGCACTCCTGCCCTTATCTCCAGGACTGTGTGGGCAGCCAGCATTTACCACAACAAAGAGATGATTCAAGTCCGACCCTTTCCTTGGGGTATCTTTAACAAACAAATTCAAAGGCTCAATTTCAGCACAAAAACGTTTAGAGACGTTTATAAACTTCGCCTCAGAAAAATGTTTTCTATGGCAAACAAATGTGGAGCATCAGAAAAGCATCTGCAGAGCAGAGAACGAGCAAGGCACGTTCCTGTGTCAGTGCAGAGAGAGGGAGGTGTCTGGATTTTCAGCACAGGCATTGCAAGCCTGCTTTACCAACTACCAACTCGGGTTCTTTCTCTTTTTTTGAACAAAGGATATCATTTTCCACTCTAAAGCCACAAAATCAAGATTCAGGCAGTAAGTCAGTGGTTTGTCTCCATGTGTGCAACAAAATGTTTGAGATCCAGTGAATTGCACAGTTCCCTTTAAACTGCTCATTACAGTGTTTTCAGTGAGCTTAAAATCCTTCATTAAGCAGGGAGCTCATTTTGTGCTTAGGACAAGTCCTGGTGAAGACAAGCTCTTGCTGCATATTGTGCTTTTTTCCCCTTGGTCATCTCTGAAAATCTCTCAGAGCCCTTCTTACCCTATTTCTTGCTGCTTGGCAAACTTGCTTGGAAGGTTTTTTGCTTTTCTGGAGCGAGCCAAGGTTGCCAGAATTACATTTAATTTACATTTCACAGAGAGAAAGGCTTTGCCAGAGAGCTGAGTTAAACCAGCAGCTTGTTCCAAGGGTGCCTGGGAGCACTGATCTAATCAGTGATCTGTCAACTCCACATTACAGACATTGTCTCTGAGCAGTTGAAGTGTGTCTCTTTTAATTTGCACCCCTCTCAAACCAGGCATCAGTTCTTGGGCCAGATGCTAATTTTCTGTTAAAGAAACACCCTAAAGAAATCAGTTTTGCTGGGTTTGAATTCGAAA
The DNA here is from genome assembly GCA_013397055.1 of Pachycephala philippinensis. Taxonomy (NCBI): domain Eukaryota; kingdom Metazoa; phylum Chordata; class Aves; order Passeriformes; genus Pachycephala; species Pachycephala philippinensis. The sequence goes on along the minus strand of VWZT01008111.1, from coordinate 300,471 downwards.
TACTCATTACAAAGAGTCGTATATTTAAAAAACATTTACAACACCCCTAACTGAAAAAAAAATCTCTTTCAGACACAAATTGCAAACCTCTAGAAGCTGATTTAGTGGAAGCTACAGAAATAAGCTGCACATAACTCCACTCACAGTTCAAGAAGAAATGTAATTTGGTACTTTTACAGATCCTGGAAATACAGCCTACCTATTAACAAAAATCTCTGAGGCCTTATCTCCATTGGACATTAAAGTCAATTAACTGAAGGAGTGAATTTACAGCGTGTCCAGGCTTTGTGCAGAGGCTGTTACCCACAAATGGAATGGTTTGAATCCAGTGTCACTCAATTTGCCCTAAAGTGCAGCTTTCCTTCGAGGGGCAGCACTCACACAGGGTTTAACTAAAGCAGTTTACTTTATCCTGCCTTTAACTTCGGGCCAGATTTGCTGCTTTTGGCTCCAGAATTGGACAGGACCAAAGCAGAGCTGCTCAGAGCTCTGTGCCTGAAGTGAAGCCCGTGCTTTGGGAGCCTCTTGAAAACAATGTCCTATCCCAGCTGCAAATATTTACTGAAATTAAATTTCCAGCTTGTTCTGGGAGACTTTAGCCATGCAATTCCTATTAATGCAAGCTGGAGCCACTCATCCCATGTAAATATGTGTGCACAGAGCTGGTGCAGGAGCCTCAAGAAGAAGGTAATTATTTTGCAGATGCACGAGGAATAGAAATAAATGTTCTTGTTAGACTAGCAGAGTCTGCCTGGACCTCTTCTACACTCTAATATTTGACTTTAATTTAAATATACACCTATTGTTTGCTGAGGCTGTGGGTTTGTGCTGGCTCAGTTCCCTGCATCAGTCAGGAGATGAGCGTGGAGCTGAATTCCACCTGCCAAGGGGGGCTCCTCCCATCTGCACCAGAGATCGAGTTCTCCTCTTGATAACTTTACATTTGCCATCTCTTTGCAGCTATGCCACAGATTTGCCATCTATTTGCAGGCTGAGCTGGTAAATTGTATTGCTGCTCTTACACAGGGGAGGTGAATTGGGTTTTTTTTCCAGTTTCTGGCATAAAACCAGCCTGTCTTTTCCTTTCTGTTCTCTAACGAGTCCCTGCTCTTGCAGCAGTTCAGACCAGCTAAAAACCAACACAGCTCAAACTGAACTGTGCATGGGGCATTTGGAAAGGTTTTGGAAAGACCCTGCTTTTTCCATTGCTTTGTGGAACTTATTCAAGAAGTCAGATGAGCAAACATGTCTGTAATCACATGTATTTTACAATTACAAACATGACAGGGTTTACAGGGAGAAGCAAGACATTTTATTGGCTCAACAACCATCACTGGAAAGAACAGATGTGATTTGGGGCATATAAACTCTTTCTGAGGTCTGGAAGAGAGCAGCTCTATGCAGATGAAGAACAGCTATGCTGATGCACTGCTTTCACAAATGTTTCTTTTGTTAACAGCACCAATAAAAATGTTTAAAAGATTATTGTAAAGCCAGTTCTATTTTGCCATCTGGCTCAGCCCCTCAGAGAACTGAACCAGCTCAGCCACGCTGTGGCTGTGGGAGTGAGGCCCCGGGGCAGCCAGAGGAGGTGAAACAAAGTTTGGAGGTTGCTGAAGTGTCTCTGCACAATCCCTACAAAAATGCTCCAAAATTTTACCTGCTGGACATTGATTAATAACTTTATAGCAATGTTTAGTTCCTGCTGAGAAGAGAAGGAGGGGTGTGAGGACACCAATCCAAGAGGACAGGAGGAAAATGGAAAACTATTTTGTTTGTGGAGAGGTGAGCCATGAAGAAGCCACACTGCAATCCTGCCATGGCCTGAACAGTGACAGAGTTTCAGTTGATTTTTGGGCTATGTCTGACTGAACCTAAGTTTAAGGCTGCCTAAGGCTGTCAGGGACTTTGGAAAGAATCCTTGAGTTTCCTTCAAGGGCAGATATCAAAAACCTCATCCAAATTGCCAGTACTGGCTCTTACATGAAGGTGAAGTTGACACAACACAATGCTATGGCTTCACCTGCTGGGAAATGCCTGGATTTGGGGTTTTTGCAAAGATAAAAGCACTCTGCTCTCTCTCTTTCAAACCTACAGCTCCTGACTGCAGTCCAAATGTCTTGAGTGCTTCAGGTTATCACTTAAAAACTCATAAAAACTCCCCCATGTTTAGGATTTGGGGAAACACATAGGAGATGGAGGTATAAGCAGATTAAAAAGTAAAGAGAAAAGTCATAATAATAAAAAAGAACCAAAATGAAAAGCCACTAAATCTCAGGTAAAAAAAATCATCCAAATCTAAAAAGCAAGGAAATGTAAAAACCTTATGTGCAAAGTAAATGTCAGAGGGAGCACAACTAATGCCAGCTCTGAACTATTGATTTAGAACAGCCCTGCAAAGTCAAAGAATCCACAGGAATGGTCAATAAAACAAGAGATCATTTATTTCCTGCTGCAACCTTTCCTGTTCACGTGGGTATGGGGGGATGGCACAGTGTCCATGCTTTCTCTCCCTCCTCGGTGGAAAATGCCTGCAGGACGAGTGCCAGCAGTCCCAGTGCAACCCGAGCAGCAGCAAATGCTCTGCACCAAAATTCTGTGAAGCTTGCCAGCTTGCAAGCAGAGCAGACTCTCACACCATTCTCTTTATTTCAGCTGGCCAAATAAATCAGGAGGAGACACCAGGGGGTAAATTTGCAGCGCTGCCTGGAATGGGTTTGAGTTGAGGATGCCCACGGCTGAAGCACGGCTGAATGTCTCCCTCAGTGCAAAGTTTGCTCCTGCAATAAACACCAGCCTAATCCTGCAGCCGTTTGCTCAGCAAAATCCCCGCTGCTTTTAGCAGGAGCTGTGCCTCAGGGGTGGGACAGACAGGCAGAGGAAGCGGAGTTCAGTGAGGATTTCAGCAGGCAGCCTAAATCCCTTCATTCCTCCCCAGCACGGCTCCTCCTGCCACAAACAGCAACGCTGCCTTTGTCACTGAGGCAAACACCCCGATTTCTCTTGTGCCAGATTCTCATCATCTCTTGTGTTACAGCCAAAAAATCTCCACATAATCAAGAGCTCAGTCACCTCCCTCCTCAGGAGCTCATTATGTGAGCATCCTGCACACTGTGTCCCATTGCCCTTAGGTTTATGCCCTCATAAAGGACTGGGTGATTCCCCACTGCTGTCTGGGCTCTTTGGGCTCCTCAGCAGCTGAGATGTTCTCCTGGGCACTGGAGAGCTTTGGCTGGAGCTGCCAAAGTGTTCAGCTCTCCACTCCCTGCTGCCAGCAAGGCTTTTTCACTGGGTTATAAATCTGAGATGGTGTCACGCCTTTTGCCCGCTAATATTTTTCAACTTCGCCTGAAATCCCCCAACACAGCAGCATTCCTGGGAGTTCTTAATCTTGCAAATTGTGCAAATGATGGTTATTATAGAATGGGCATTTCCAGTAGGGAATGATGGCATCAGAGCTCAAAATCCCCACTCCCTTCCCCCTCCTTTTTCCCTGTCCGCTTTTTCCTGGTGGAACACGGCCTTCAGTAGGAGTGTGAGTTGTTTCTGACTTAATTCAGAGCTGCTAAGTGCTGCTGCAGCCAGGTCTGCAGCTCAGTGCCTGTGCACAGGCTGAACACCCTAATTCATGCAATCACAGAAGGCTTGGGTTGGAAGAGCCCTTGGCTGGTGACCCCAACGCCGTGGCAGTGACAGCCCTGAACCCCTCCTTGGCCATGCCATTGGTGACAGCAGGCAGGAATTGAGGTGTGGCAGTGCTGGCTGTCTCACACACACACACACACACACAGAGCTGTGTTACACCAACAGCAGAGGTCCACCTCCTTTCCCTCAGCTTTGCACATCGCAATGTGTGATCCAATTTCCTGAGATTGTGTGGGATTGATGAATGCTCCAGGCAAAGCCACTGACTTTTAAAGTGTGCAGCTGAGGATAAAATGCAGCGATTGTTGGATGTTTAATGAAGGCTGAGGCAGACTGCAAAGCTGATGGCAAACAGGAGAGTTTAGGTTCTGAGGAATGCTGTAAAAATGGCTGTGTTCTAAAAGCAGAGGCTCTGGGCAGTGTCTGGAGTGAGGCAAGGCTGGGAACATACCTTTTGTTGGAGGTGACAGGGATCCTCCAGCCTTTGATCTGGCTGAGCTCTGTGTCAGAGATCTCAATCTGCAGCGGGAGCCTGGGGACCCAGACCGTCACTTCCAGCTGGGTGGTAAAATGCTGATAAGTGAAGTTCACAATAGTATCCACTTTGCTTTTCATTTCCTTGCCATTAACGAAGATGGAGTCACAGCTGTCAGAAACCTTAAAAAAAAAAAATATAAAAAATTAGGAAATGAATAAAAGTTCCTGAGGAGGAACAAGGATGATACATCAGTCCTAAGACAACACTGAAAATGTAAGTCATGCATATTGCATTTCCAGTTTTCTAATTAGAAGCAAACAGTGATAAATGGACCCCGGGGAAAGAGTTCTGCTTTCCTCAAAGGATACTACTCAAACTACAAAAATAATTTAATGATGTTATAGAACCTGTGTGAATCTTTTATACTAGGCAAATTAAACTCTTCATGAATCAAACTCCATGTGCATCAACGTTTATGTTTACAACTTGCTTAAAGAACCAGGGAAAAATGGGGCCATATGTTAGTAAGAAAAAGACTGACTCAGAACCATAAACCAGAATCCTTTCCCTTTTCCTTGAGCACTGTGACGCTGGAAGACAAAGATCCCCTTATGGCTCATGAGCAGAAGTGCAGCAGAAGCATTATTTTTTAGAACTCCTCAGTAATTGTTTTAACAAAATGTATTCATAGTTGCTTGGTGGCATTCTGTGGGATCACTGCTGAAACGAGTGTGTGGGCTGTGAACTACAACTCATCTGCCCTCCTGGGCTCAGGGATCTTCTGGCACGAGATCAAGGTCCTGAGCACAGATCTTATTTATATAAAACCATGATGTAGCCACTAATTTAACCTGCATCCTGGAAGACGGGACTCCTGCTCGGTCAGGAAGGGGTTTCTAAAATATTTATAAATGTGTGTGTGTGTACTTTTAGGTTATACCCACAAATACACAGTGATATATAATATTCATGTATAACATTCATGTATAATATTCATGTATAATTTTCATGTATATTATTCCTGTATAACATTCATGTATAACATGGATTATATACTGCATACCTGCCTGTGTATATGTATTTTATCTGCATATAATTTATCTATACACAGGTTTGCATTCTGCTTTGAACAGAGAGGTGATCATTCCCCACAGAGCCCATGTAGTGTGGTTTTAATCTTTTTAGTGGTTTTGTTCCTGAAATGCACTTTATTCTCCTCTCAGGGCTGTTCTGTGTCACTCTGTACACGGCACTGGCACCCGGATCCAGAGGGGTCCTGGCTAAGCCCGAGTTTAAGTTCTGATTTCCTGGAATTACTGAGATAACTCACGGAGGCTTCCATGGGGAATATGCTGAAACACAGGTTGGTTTCCCTCTGCAAACCTACCTCAAATCTTCGCAGATATTAACAGGGATGAGGGCTTACTGAGCCAAGAAAAATTAGAGAAAATCTCTGGCAGACGCTTTGTTTTGCTCAAAAATATGCAATATTCAGACACAAACTCGAAGATCTGTCCTTCCACATTTGCCATTTTCAAGTCAGCTTCTCAGATCCTTCTCAGGGTCCTGAAACTACAACAATTGCTGATTTACAGAGGGGCTCAGCCAGGTGGTGAGGGATGGGGCAAAGGAAACTGAGTCACTCTTCTGGAGAGAATACTCCTCCATGTAAATGCCTAACGAGCACAAGAATATAAAATTAATAAATCTAGATAATCTGATAAAGAGCTTAAAATGGACTTTGGGCTCAGGAGTACCACAAATGAGACGGAGCATACTTGGAATCTTTTTTTCCCTCCCTCATAATGTGTTACAAGTGTCTCTGGAAAGTTTAAGCACATTAAGCAAGCCCATTAATTGAATGAGCAGTTGAGATTCTAAACCATAAAGCTTACACCGAGGGAGTTATGTGAGAATTAATACAAGACAGAAATAATTAAGAAAACTCAAAGAGGGAGGGATAAACATCAAGGCCGGATCAGGGGAATAACTAATATCTGACAAGACAGCAGCTAATTTTTCAGATTCTCTTCTTGCTGCATCAAATGTTCTTGTCAGCAGGCAAGAAAGGTGCTAAATTAGGGAGCTGAAAGACGGACATTAATTGTGGCTATAAAAATATCAGTCTAGGCTTACAAATTTCACAGATTTTATGTCTAGACAGAGACATCCAGTCATTTATATACTGACCAAAAAGTAAGTACAAAGCAGGATATATAACTACTCTATAGTTCACCCAGTGGTCTTGTGTAGCATTCAGGATTCACTGAAGTGTGTCTTCCAGAAAATAATCCAGCCTGGATAAGAAAGCTTGAAGAGAGCCATTGTTGTTTCAGTTCTCTATCTGGAATTTGGGTTACCCCATTAGGTACAAGCATACCAGATAATTCAGAGGGAAATCCAGCACAATCCTGTGATAGAGCAGGACAGACTAAAGCTCATGAGGAAGCCTCTGTTTCACTCACACATTTAATTACTGCCACATTTTGTTCACTAATCTTACTGCAGTTGGTACTAGGAAGTAGATTGGGCTCATCTGAAGGAAATGAGAAACCTGAGCATGGACAGAAAATGTCCAGCACTCCTGTTCCACTTGGGACCTGCTACAGACCCAGGGCAAAGAACTGATTCCAGCACAGGAGCTGTGATTCCAGCACGGGAGCTCTGATTCCATCAGAGGAGCTGTGATTCCAGCACGGGAGCTCTGATTCCATCAGAGGAGCTGTGATTCCAGCACGGGAGCTCTGATTCCATCAGAGGAGCTGTGATTCCAGCACGGGAGCTCTGATTCCATCAGAGGAGCTGTGATTCCAGCACGGGAGCTCTGATTCCATCAGAGGAGCTGTGATTCCAGCACGGGAGCTCTGATTCCATCAGAGGAGCTGTGATTCCAGCACAGGGGGCTGTGATTCCCTCACGGGGGCTGTGATTCCAGCACGGGAGCTGTGATTCCAGCACAGGAGCTGTGATTCCAGCACAGGGGGCTGTGATTCCCTCACGGGGGCTGTGATTCCAGCACGGGAGCTGTGATTCCAGCACAGGAGCTGTGATTCCAGCACAGGGGGCTGTGATTCCCTCACGGGGGCTGTGATTCCAGCACGGGAGCTGTGATTCCAGCACAGGAGCTGTGATTCCAGCACAGGGGGCTGTGATTCCCTCACGGGGGCTGTGATTCCAGCACGGGAGCTGTGATTCCAGCACAGGAGCTGTGATTCCAGCACAGGGGGCTGTGATTCCCTCACGGGGGCTGTGATTCCAGCACGGGAGCTGTGATTCCAGCACAGGAGCTGTGATTCCAGCACAGGGGGCTGTGATTCCCTCACGGGGGCTGTGATTCCAGCACGGGAGCTGTGATTCCAGCACAGGAGCTGTGATTCCAGCACAGGGGGCTGTGATTCC